>JADWQK010000543.1:0-246186 GCA_017933935.1 Sesamia nonagrioides
GGGTACGTCCTTAAATACCTAAATATATTTTTTTATATTATAAAGTAGTGCTTGACCGCAATCCTGCTTAATGGTAAGCAGTGTTGCAATTGTTGATGGTGCTAGTGCGTGCTAGTTTATTAAGAGCCTATTAGTATAGCCTCGAAGACACTTAAATTGTAGTCTGACAGAAAGACTCATGACGGAAAAATCTATGTCGAAGTCCGAATGCATGTAATACGTAAATATTGCATTCAAGGAGCTACACTTCATCTGGTATTAAGTTCTAACACAGACAGACCTTTTTGCATTCCGATTTTGCTCTCAATTCTGTAGGCATAAGGATAACTAAAAGAAAAAAGTGCTAACAATGCCAACTATTTACTGCAGCTTCCATTTGTCACTCGCTAACGCAATAGAAGTCAAAACCGTTTGAGCGGCCTGTAAAAAAGATCTATTTAAACGTCTAATCTTATTTCAAATGGAGTATTATAATATTCTATGTTATTGTGGATACAATTGGTCACTATTCCGAAATTTGAGTTGAATGACGCGCAATGGGAGAGGTCTCTACGTCCAGCAGTGGACTGCTCCAGACTGGTGGTGATGATGGACTGGTCAGTGGAGTTATGTTATTTCATTTTTAAAACATTTATCGATCAAACACCTCCGCTTATAAACGAACCCACTAACAATAACTGGCGGCCGTTTCGTGCCTACTGTGTTCTTTAAGTGGGGAGTCCAAAAAGTGCTGATTCTCAGTATAATTTGAATAAGTGTCTGATATCTACTACTTCTACATAAATGTCTACTAATCTAAAAAGTTCTTAGGGAAAGTCAGGTGCATAATACGGCTACACATCAAGCTATACAAAATCAGTATACTGCCTTCTGGCTGTATGGAAATCCTACATAATGCGCGGTCAGATAAAACTGGAAAGGTAGAAGGAAATGTATAGAAAAAAAATACGATCAAGTTAGTCAAACTAGCGAATCACACGTTTGTAAGCACAAATTGTTCGTTCGATATTGAATCAAAATCAAAAGTCATTTATTCAAATTATGCTGAGAATCAGCACTTTTTGAACGTCGATATTACATAATACAGTCCCCCCAAAACGCCCGCCCTCCGCCACTTCCTAGTGCTGTCGCTGGGAAGAAGTGGCGGAACAAACTCCCCAGCAGCACAGCTGTCTGTTCATTTAAAAAAATATTTATTGATTATTATAATATTCCAAGAGATCTGCTCATACCGCTCTTATAGCTGTAGTTCCCCTCCGCTGTCTCGCGATTCTAGCTAAATTGTCGAGCGCCACGAAAAGGCTCTGGCGTTCTAAATAAACAAAGTATTGACTCCGAAATATGTATGTAAATTAAGTGTTCTACAATAAATTCTACGAATTCCTAACGATATACCAGCACTATTAACAATGCATACAAACCGGACGCCGTACAGCTAACTATTATGGCACAAAATTAAAGCCACTAACTAGCCTACATAAGGCGTAGCTCGCACAGGACCGTTACATGCGACTTGCAACGAGCATCTTAATTTGAATAACAAAGGTGGCTGCATGTGGCTGAATAATTATCTGCGTACAAATGACTACGGCGTCGCTTTCGACGGCACCAGCAAACGTTCCTACCGCTGCCGAGGAGCACGCCTAATGTTAACTAGATCATCATTGAACATTTACATTATAAGAAAATCTGTTTTTAGTATTTGTTTGGGGATTAAATAATCTGTGAAAATATCAGTTGCCTCGGTTCATGAGACACAAATTGTTGACAGACCGACTGACAGATCGACTGACAGTCAGCCAATGAAGTCTTACTAATAAGGTTTCTTTGACTCTGATTTTATCAGCAGAATCATCCATTCTGTTACAAAATAAATCACTGCTGGTTGAGCATTATTTGTTAAAACTTTTTTATAGTGCTGTTAAAAATCACATACAGATATAATGTGTGTTTATGATATCTACCAGCCTACCTACATGAAATGCTAACAACCATTCAAGTTTTCGCGCCACAGCCATCTACGACTCTACGAGCGAATTAAGTAAACACTCCCAACAGAAATGGATAAAGTACTAAAGGAATGCCGTAAAATATTATTTTATGTGCAATAAAAACTTATTTGAGTTAAACAAAGATACTTGAATGAAAAACAGGTGTAAGAAATATATTCCGAATCGTCTAAATGGTGTTCTTCCAACAATAGGCATGAATTTTGATTCCTTTTGAAGAAGCAGGTCTGTTTTTATTTGTATATCGGCAACATACTTTCCTTTATGGGTCTTTTAGGCAGCCTGAACTGAAAATCTTTGCCGTGTATTTAGTGTTGTGACAGTTCTCGTTATGTCAATCGACAGATCACTGATAGAAAATAAATTTACTCAATTTCCCACGGAGCATTGAATATTGAAGACGACTAAAGTCGGTGAAGTAGTTACTGGTTCCAAGAAATTAGGAAATAAAAAGGTTACTTTTTAAGAAACTCTTCAAAGTTCATTTATTCAGGTCAGATATATCATTCGACCTCGAAAATATACTTCTCCGCAGGGCGACATATCTAGAAAAACATTACTGATGTAAACTGACTTATATTTTATCAAAGATCGTTGTTTTTTTTGTTTTAATTGTAGGTACAATTGTACCTAAATCAAAATAATTCTAAAGTCACGATTACAAATGTAGAACTCGTTGCATGAAATAAGACAACGTTAGATTTTATTAGCTTTAAATATAAAGGAGATGAATAAAGTGTGGCGAAGTGAGAGACTCATAATAATATATAAAAAAAAAGCTTATAATATTTGAAATCTGCACATGTTAGTGGAAAAATACCAATTGAAAAGAGTATTATTTTGATTACCATCCGTGAGTTTTAAATAATACAATTATTTAAAAGAAGACAATTAGAAGTTATTCAGAAGGCGTTTTATAGTTTCTGTCTACATCCTTGGAGGACAAGGACTATACACATAGAACTTGTCCTTCGAGTAGTCATACCACTGTATTATTATTTAATTATTCTTCTTCTTCTTATTTCAATGTGAGTTTCAACCTCAACTTTTAATCAATGGCCTCTGTAGAATATATACCACAATTTTGCCAATAACACGTGTAACAAATTATAGAAATTCTCCAATGACAGTTGAAAAAGAGGGCCACGTAAACTGTCTATGAGGAAGGTTTGAGGCAAAATCATGAAGTGGCCACTATGCTGCGAAATTTCAATGTTCTTTATGAATTATTTACTGAATGCACTTTTTACTACATAAATCAAGCGCTTTTATTTAGTAAATGACACTCTAAATAATTTAAAAAGTCCAATGAAAAATGCGCGTGGCACTCATCTTAGCTCTCCCGTCAAAACTCCCGTGATGTTGTTTCTCAATCTCATATTTCATTATATTACAGCTAGGTAGGTACGTGTGTCACTGGTTTTATGTCGGTTGTCATGACAACGTCAAGATGTCATATCATCATTCACACATTCCATTCATCGTGTCTCTGGTTTTCCCCGACTCTTCACAACTCCACCATCGACCTTCATAACTGTACTGACTCCATTTTCTCATCTCTCCGTAACACATGTCCATACTAGTGCCACTTTCAGATTTCCTCCCATGTACTCATTTAGTAGAAGTAATTTTTTAAGAAATAACTATAAAGTAGTGCTTGACTGCAATTTCGCCTGATGGTAAGCAGTGATGCAATCGTTGATGGTAAAGCGCACTAGTTTATTAAGCCTATTCACTTAAAAAACTAAGTAATAATAAGGATGACGGCAGTTGAGCGAGGTGATGCAATGTTAAACCCAAGACCAACACGACCAAATGAAGCTGCGCTAGAGGGAGATTGATCTGGAGACTCTCCACGACCAAACTTCCGACACAACAACATTTAGCGCATCGTACCCGCCACACATCGCAACACAACTGATCAGACCCGTCCTCCGTACGGCTTCACCAGACATCATGGCGGAACACGACGAATCGCTTGGCGGCAAGACTTTGTCTGGTGAGTGGTAACTTCTGCCGGCAGCCGATGTTATGGCCTACCACCGAGAACAACAAATTCTCTAACAACACGTCACCTTCTCTTTAATTTAAACAATGATTCGTACCTGTTCACACAGCTACTCATACTATTTTACGATATTTTCAACATCATATTGTTCTCTCGTATATATGTATATAACTTTCAGCTGCTCTGCCACGCCCCATAAAACAAGATATCAAGATGTTATGAGCTTTCATTTAAAATGGCTCTGAATAACTTCACTTTATGTCTCGAAGCCAACATTATTTATCTGAAAACTTTCAATCTATGTTAAGTGCTCTCCTTATTACTTCATCAAAATGAAATTAAACTGAATTTGAGGCAGGAATTTACGGTGCTTATAATATGTTACAGTGGTTTTAACAGCTACGGTAACCAAACTCCTTACCCCTGAAACGGGTAGTAATAGAACATTATTGTGTTGAGTTTTAATATAAAGTTATCCCTAATGTCATCATCATCATCATCAACCTTTTTATCGTCCCACTGCTGGACACTGGTCTCCTCTCATACAGAGAAGGATTGAGCGTAATCACCACGCTTGCTCAATTCGGGTTGGTGATTTCAGACTTCCTCAAATTCTTTTCCTTCACCTTGTAATCAGTCATTGGTGTCCAAGGTATACTTATAAAGTACATATAACTTTAGAAAAGTTACATTAGTACTTGCATGACCTGGAATCGAACCCGCACACTCATACTTGAGAGGCTGGTGTTTTAACCTGGCTGGTGTATACCTAATGTATTGTTCGTCTAAGCTGAAATGACGCGCTCCACTTCCGCGTTTACGCACACAAACACATTTCAGACATGGACACAATACACATAAACAAGCAATTGTAATTGGTCGTTCAGTTGTCAGTTTGTAGTTAACATGCATACATTTCGTAGTTATGTATGCTTGCAATATCGGTAAACTTATTAAAAGTAAACACAGCGCTGACAGAATGTTTAAATCTTTAAATCTCCTGAAGGAACCGATTTTCACGGCAACGTTACAATCAGTTACAAGATTATTGTTTCAGTTCAGAAATTTTGGGGGAAAGTGTACAACTGCAAATCTCTCATAATCCAAATAAAATGTAAATGAATTCAGAATCCTGGCGTCCGTTGAAACGGATCAATTTATCTTTCCTTTTAAAGGCTCAATCATAATTATACAGCATTGCAGGATCCATTCATCAAATTCTTATTCACAAAAGTCGATACGTTAACGGTTTTCATTTTGTAAATTCAATTTCAGAACTGTGACACTCGTACTAGTGATGTGCTAGCGATATCGATATTTCACACCGCTCTATCTTTTTAACGCTTTTGCAATCTACGCAAAAAATATAATGGTGTATCAGCTACATATTGTGCGAATAAAAATGCAGAGAATTTATAAAAATGCAAAATCCTGCAGTACGAGCTTAGCGGTATGCTCTACAAAAGAGAAAATTATGAACACATGTATGGAGTTGTGTGACTAAAACTTTTGTGTTGCTCTGAAAGCAAAGCTCATGAACTGTTCATGTATTTTCCGTCAACTGAGAAGATTTAATATAGTGCCTATCTATGTGCAATATAGTTGGCATCAGTTTTGAATTTCGTTTTGAAGCAGAGTGCTGGAAGTTTGAGAATTATTATTATGATAGATATTACCAATAACTGATTGAGTACGAGTGGAACAGCACCAACTTAACAGCGGTATAAATGGTACTAATTGACGTATTGAGAAATAAAATAGTAAGGCCAAAAAAGAAATTAAAAGAAGAATTTTATTAATAGTTCGTCGATAAACCTATAGCCAACACTAGGCAGCACAATGCGGCATCGTTAATCAGAGTCTCCGTTGTTAATATCACAAATATTTATCTTTGGCCGACAACGTAAATGAAAATGTCCATTGGTTGCTCACCTGGCCATTATTAATTATAATGAAACGTCTAAAGTATCAAGATTGTTCTTTGTTTAATTTTATTTTAATTAATGATCGCAGATTTCAATGATGAGTTAAGTTTTGACTTTACGCAGCGATTAACGTCATTATTATAAAACATATTATGTAATTAAAAGTTATATTAACAATACTCAACAGAATTAATTTGTATTTTGTTAATTAGAAATTATGTTTTTTTTTTTTTTTGCCAATTTTCCCAAAAGCTCTAAAACTCGCCAGAAAATACCTGTGTATTTTCCCTATGTTTTGCCTTAAAAATCAGCTGTAGTACCTTCTCATTAACAAGTAGTTATATTAATTAGTTACCGTGTAACCGATATATCAGCCGCTTGACACGGTAATAATTAAGAGATAACTATTTATTATCATCATAAAATTACCCACAATATGTTTCACTAATTAAGCCAAGCCATTTAAGAAAAATAGGACCTACTTATTGCTATAGTAATTGCTGACAACGACATAGTTTGATGTTAATATCTTACAATTGTCATTGAATCGGGAGTTTTGACGGGAGACCTAAGATGAGTGTCACGCGCATTTTTCATTGGACTTTTAAAATTATTTATTGTGTCGTATAATAAATAAAAGCGCGTGATTTATGTAGCAAAAAGTGCATTCAGTAAATATTTCATAAAGAACATTGAAATATCGTAGCAGAAGAGTGCTACATCATGACTTTGCCTCAAACCGGGATCATAGATGGTTCACGCGGCTTTCTTTTCCAACTTTCATTGGCCATACCCGCCATTATTGTGAAATAAAATTATCAAAGGATTTCTACAGTTTGTTACACGTGTTATTGGCAAAATTGTGGTATCTATTCCACAGAGACCATTGATCAAGAGTTGAGGTTGAATCTCACCTTGAAAAAAGAAGAAGAAGTCATTGAATCAACATATCGTATTAATTATCACTTCTTCTATTCTGTACTTCTCAAGAAAGTTATGAAACTACAATACATATTGGTATCTTTTTTGCCGCGTGCAAATCCTCATGGATTTCCTTATTCTTGGGAGTTTTAATATCCTCCTTTATTATGCTCCCTCCCTCCTTCTGGGGAGAACGGCGGGTTATTTCAGACCCCTTCCGACCAAACGCCAATGTTCTTTCTACTACCCTGGGTCAGGAGCCTGTGAGACACCTGTACATTAACCTTCGAATATTCATATACACTTACGTAATTGTGAAAACAGAAAAAAAAATAAACACCACCATCTGATCACCAGCTGATTGAGCATCATAAACATCTACCTATATCGATAAGCGGACAGCAAAAGGCTTTTGATGGTAATTTTAAATAGGTAGTCAACTAACATATTTTCCATACCTACGATATATTAGATGCTAATAAGAAGCACTTATATTATTCCATAAAAGTCAATCAATCCTAAACTCCACTTTTTCAATCAAATTCCACCTTCAAAGAAAAAAAATCAATTACACAAATTGCAAGTATCAAGAGGGTAAAACTCGAAACTCGATTGACATTCAAATAACAGACAAAGAAAAGCCTGTTTCTCGGCAAGTTTTACCGGTAAATCATTGAATCAGTTATAATTTAAGTGGAATCTGATTACGATGGAAAGTCTGAAAGAAACATCCAAGGTGAAGTCACACAGACTAACCAACGTTGTGCTCAAATGTAGACGGGATACACTTTTGATTTTGGTGTGTTTTTTACACGCAGTTGCCTCTGGGCAAGCACCAATTGAATTAAATTAAATTTCATTTATTTTAGATAATTAGATCCATATGACAGATAGTTGAGCAATTATTACAGACATATAATAATATGTAGTATATAAAATAACATTTGAAACAATATCATATAAAAATACCTTTCTAATAAAAAAAAAGCTAAGATAAAATTAAAAATAAAATTACATTAAAAACATAAATTTAAATACTTATTCTTATTCGACAGCCCCCGTGGCGTAGCGGTAGCGAACGTGGCCGCTGCGCAAGGAGGCGCGGGTTCCATCCCCGCGTAGTAGAATTATTTGTTTGCATGAATATGAATATTTGCACTGGTCTGGTGGTGCCTCGGAAGGCAAGTTAAATCGTTGATCCCGGTTGCCATACGAACATCTAATGGCAGTCGTTACTGGTTGTTGGAGCCCTCAAAAGTTGAACAATCGATCTACCTGTGGGTTGTGGAGGTCAGACGGCAGTCGCTTTTCACAGAAAATATCGAAGTTAAGCCAAAATCAGCAGTTAGACTGATAAAGTGGACCCCAGACTCCAAAAGCTGAAAAAGCTTCAGATGCGACTGGGATTAACGCTGAGATTTTGATGATGACATACATTTAAATACAATTTAAATTACCCGCTTAAGGAAGGAACTTCACATCGGAGAAGAGATGCTATCAGCTATAGTCATTAGAATTACGTTGCAGCGGACACTGATCTGCAGATCAAGGATGAAGTTTTTTTTACGAATGATGGCATGGAAGCCATCAGTAATAAAAACCAATGTGACTTCTCCAGTTTATATGTCATCATCATCACCAACCTTTTATAGTCCCACTGCTGGGCACAGGTCTCTTCTCATACAGAGAAGGATTGAGCGTAATCACCACGCTTGCTCAATGCGGGTTGGCGATTTCAGACTTATAAAGTCCAGGTTTCCTCAAAATGTTTTCCTTCACCTTCAGTCATTGGTGTCCAAGATATACTTAGAAAGTACATATATACTTTTCGAGTTCTTCCTGGACATGACTGAACGTGAAGAAATCTGATTTTATAATTAACTAGCTTTCCGCCCGCGGCTTCGCCCGCGTGGAGTTCGGTTTTATCGCGCTTTTTAGATTTCTCAGTGTTTCTCTACTATATTATGCATTTATTATACATACGGACATACAGCGAAAGCGACTTTGTTTTATACTATGTATTGATATAGGTAAGCCTGAAATGACCAACCTGTCTCTGGATGAGAGGACAACTTTGCTCTGCTTTAGGATATTACTGCATAGGTACTGCATAAGTTGGTCTGATATTAAAAAAAAGTAAATACTTTACCATTTTACAAAGAATCGTTTGTCGGTCTGTCTGTCGGTCACCGTGATAGCTAGACAGATTAAAGTTCATAAATGATTTATTTCAATTACCGTTATAACAACAAAATGTATTAAAAACAGGATAAAATAAATATTTAATTGGGCTCCAATACAACAAACATCTTCGTCTCTCCCGTCGTTCTTTTTAACCGACTTCAAAAAGGAGGAGGTTACTCAATTCAACCGTATATATGTTTTTTTTTTTTATGTTGTTCGCGAATAACTTCGTCGTTTATGAAACGATTTTGATAATTCTTTTTTTGATATAAAGAAGATATTTCCAAAGTAGTCTCATGATAAGGACATCAGGATCTGATGATGGAAGACCAGAGAAATCAAGGGGAACTTTCAAAAATCGTAGCGGCGTCTAGTACATTATTAAGTATTTTAAAGCACTACAATTTAATAAAGGTCTGGAGTAGATCTGATGATGGAGCCGGGAGACAGTCGAAGGAACTTCTCAAAAATTTACAGCAGCTACCTTGTGTTTGGGCTTGATTAATAATTTGTATTGATAAGAACTAAAATAAAAATACACCTAGATGGGTTGTGACTGCACTCCTCACCGGTTTACGGTAGCTACTTTGTGTTTGGACTTAATTCATTGATATTGATAAGAACTTTGCACCCATTGGGTTAAAATAATGGTCTGCAGTAAATCCGATAATGAAGACCCTAGGCTGTCGGGGGAATTCTTCAAAATTGGGGGTAAAAATTAAAGTAAACAAAATTATGTCGATTCCCTATACTATATATGCGTCAGCTTCCAGTTTGACCGCATGCAACTGCATACATAGCACTTTTCACAACTAAAAAGTGTAAAATAAAACTTAAAAAAATAACACCCGACTTCCAAAAACCATTAGAATGTGAAAAATAATTAATGTGGGAAGTTGGTGTCAAAAACGAATATACAAAAACCAAAGACACCGACTTCCGAAATTTATTATTTTTCACTTTGAAGTGGTTTTTGGAAATAGGTTGTTTTTTTGCATGATGCAACGGCAACGCTTGAAATATTCACAGAATATTTAGTGCTATATCGACCGTTAGGGCTAGCAAACTGAACTTTGGTACCAATATGTAAATCAATCACGCCAACAAAATGCTAAAACGTGTAAAAAAATGTTTTATTAATCCTAAAGTGTGTGTAAAATGAATAGGGGTTTACTAAAATAATTTTCGATAATGTTAATATTTTTGGAAATGATCACTGTAAAAGTAAGAAATAATGCGTTCCGCCCTCTAACTTTTGAACCTTTTTTTGTTTTGAATGTTATATCATCAAATTACTTCTCCCGCTCTTGGCGGAGCGGAAGGGCGTGTAAGACTTTTACTGACCAAAACCCACCGGTGTTTCTTCAGTTGCCTGCGCGCCAGGGCTACGGTTTCTTAAGTTTAAAAATCGAAAGTAGTATATTTGTATTGTAGTTCCTTTAATTATTTCATTTCGTCTTGATCTACTTTCATTTAGCATAAAAGATGAAAATACGCCAAAGTTAAAATCCTTAGTTCTTTATGCAAATATTAAATAATTACTCCCTTAATTTCCATTACCTCTGCTCGTTTAAAATCTACATAAACTCAAAGTTTGTTCTGAAATTGCACAGAACTCATTGCCATTCTAGAGTGGATTTCCTTTTTAAAATCTCATCAAGGCGATTTCATAATTCCAAACGAGCAGGAACACGAGCCCAAATCTCAAAAGAATAAAATCTCACTTTAACTGTAGTTATTTAATACCAAAAATAACAACAATTGACCTTTACTCGACATGCGTGAGAGATAGAAAATTACAAATAAACTTCCCAAAACATTTCTCATTTATACACATACACAATATACATAGCAATAATCATTTAAAAATATGCTCCAGGCGAGGCTCGAACTCGCAACCCCGGCATTGCTCACGACATACTGCTTATAAGTACCGTGCGCTAACCAATTGCGCCACTGGAGCTATGAGCGTCCACCCCGATTGTCGCATCCAATACATTCATTGTCTGTATCACGTTGCTTATTTTGATACTCTATAAAAGAATACAATAATTCCAAGAATGACTGTCACCGAAATTAAGTATTAAGGACCATTTATCACTAAATGATAAACACAAGTAATTAAATTTCATGCAAACCAATCATCAAGCCAGATTCACACATAAAGCTAATAAAATACAACTTAAACGTAAGGGTGTTTCAAATTTGTAGTCGTCATTTTGTCGAATTATTTAGTACTAAAAATCATACAATTTATACAAATATTTACAAATAGGGACAAAAACTATTTTTTTACATTTTTGTGTACATTAATACTGCATTACAATATGTACAATAGGTTTAAGCCTGTCCCCTAAACTGGGCTAGGCCTGTATCTTAGGCGGTAGTGACCGGCTATAGGGTATGCTAATAATGCAATTTTGACAGATGTGCCAGTGAATTAGCAAGTTCTTCAATTTTTTCCTTGTGTCAAACTTTAAAAATATGAGAGTGAGACGCTGAAGAGTGAAGTTGTATGGAGTAAGAGCATGTGTTATGTAAAATAAAGATAATTGAGAAATGACTTTTAAACTAGTTGGTTCTATGATAGTTCATGCCAGTTGATCGTATCGTACTGCTTATCGGAAATAAAAAAATCACCCTTTAGTTCACCAATGTGATTTTTCTTATTTACTCAACAACACAACAAGCGAAGAATACAATTATAATAACAGTTCAAGAATAATCGTTTTGTTTGATCTGAAAAGTCTGGCAAGTTTGGTTGAAACGCGGGTATTTTCTTTCTAGGTCAACAAATTCTAATTAGTTTTGAAATTAAATCGAACTTCTTCAAAGCAACCAATTCATGATAGAAGCTTTGTGAATGAGTTTTCAGGTGTAGGAGCTACTAAGGTCGTGTCCATTGTTTCACACGACACGACATCGCCAAGCCCATTCTAATGTCTATGCGCTTCTAAAGTTTTAGCTCATAAGACTTTTTACCTTATTTAAAGGATGGTGCAACGCGAAAAGAAAGTAAGAAAATACATTTATTTGTGGGGCAAACAATCCGAATAAAAAGATCACAGACACAAAAAACACAGGTAGTTTGGTACGTCTCTTTATTGTACCGACCTGGGCCTGTAGCCAATGTACCATCGCTTCGTAGCGAAGCGAAATCGAATACCAAACCAACCAATGGCGGGAACGATTGACCACGCGACGCGATAAATCACGTAGTCAATCGTTCCAGCCCTTGGCTGTTTTGGTATTCGATTTCGCTTCGCTACGAAGCGATGTTACATTGGTTACAGGCCCTGATGATAGACAGACAACTGATTTATCACTTACGATTAGGAACACAGAACCTCAGATTGACCTCATAGGCTGATGCTGCTTCAGTTGAAAACCAGCGTCAGGCACTAGTTGTCTAAAATTTTGGCTAAATGGAGCTATTTTGTTGCTATGTCATGTATGTATCTAATGTATTATGTGCATTTTAGCCCGTGCTAAAAATTTAATTTCTTCCTTTGTTTCTGTTCTGTGAAACTGATCGATTCAGCCTTATCTCTTTTTTGAATAAATCCAACACAATAACCCATCTACCTGCTGTTATCGCTTAATCTATGACATAAGCCAGAATTAAATTTGCAAATGGCTCAAAAGTTAACTGTGGAATTGTACTAGAAATTGATTAATGCCCTGAGCTGGGCGAGATCAAACAATTATTGAATTGAATTATAACAGATATTAGCGGAGTTTCTTGATGTTTTTCAACGAGTTCTGTTGGAACTTGTTCCCGGCGTCACCGCTGACATTTGTCTTTATTTAGGAGACAGCTTGACGTTGATTGGGATCGGCGAAGGCAGAACAATGATAAATATGTAATTTGTAACTATAGAGTAATGTAACGGTGACCGCGTTTCATGACCTTAATTTTAATGTCGATAGAATTGACTTGCTTGCTTACAGCACTTTAGATACATTGAGGCAGTATAGGGTTAAACAACTTCAACGTGAAAACCGATTTAGTGTTGTACTACTAGGTGAGTGAAATTACATGTTTCTTATACAGTAAGTTAAATAACAGAGGGCGTTCCCTTAAACTCGTTAATATATATCATTAATAGATTAAAATAAAATTATCAGCATAGAAAAATAAGCATAAAAAAATCCGAATTAAAAAAAATTCTAATTGGAAATAAATTTGAAACCTCCTGTTTTAAATCAAAATAGTAGTCGTCATGTATAAATAAATTGCGACGTTGCCGTCTTTCATGTTCGCGTATACAGTGTGTTTCTTTTACATGTCAATTTAAATTTTTTATTGAATATTTTCATATTGGAAAAAATTTTAAAACATTTTGTTTTCGAATGGAAATATTTTTTTTAGCATGTATGTATGCTATACAATTTCGGGTTAACGGAAACGCCCTCTGTTAGTTAACATACTGTATAAAAATATACACTTAAAAATTTACAAAATTTCAAATCCAAGATTTTTTTTTAAATATAATTCTAATTTTTTTTTTTTTTGTAACTATTAACTACTGCTTGACTACAATCCCGCCTAATGGTAAGCAGTGATGCAATCGTTGATGTTAAAGCGCAATAGTTTATTAAGCCTATTCACTTAAAAAACTTAGGAATAGGAAGGATGACGGCAGTTGAGCGAGGTAATGCAATGTTATCCTGGTAGCAGACTGACGCTACCGTCGAGGCGATCCGGCCAGTACTCGACGACTGACTCGGGAAAAAGCACGGCTCCCTGTCGTTCAGGCCGTGACGCAGGTGCTGTCGGGGCTCGGCTGCTTCGGCAAGTACCTGCGTTGCTTAGGCAGAGAGCCGGACGCTCGGTGCCACCACTGCGTCCAATGCGGGGAGGACACGGCGCAGCACATGCTCTCCGAGTGTGTAGCTTGGCAGGAGCAGCGCCGTGTCCTCACAAATGAAGTAGGAGGCGACCTGACGCTGCCGGCAGTAGTGCGGAGGACGGTCGGTAGCGCAGAGTCGTGGGACGCGGTGGTGTCCTTCTACGAGGACGTGACGTCGCAGAAGGAAGCTGCGGAACGGGAGAGGGAGATCTCAACTCCCTTCCCGGGCTGCAGAAGACGCACCGGGCGCCGAGGAAGGGCGGATAACGCCCTCTTCCGCCCCCCATGAATCCGGGTCCATGGGCGAGGGATATGGGGAAGTCCCCGCCCCTTATTTGATGGACCCCGAGGTGGAGGCGCGCGCGAGTGGCGGCGCGCGCCTCTGAGGCGATGCACGGGGTAGTTTAACACCCCACTACCCCGTGCAGGAGACGAGGCCCGGACAGACCGGGCCAACACGAGGGTGTGGGGCCGTGGAATAATTTAGACTCCCGCGGTCCCACGCGTTTGCTCGTGATAGACGAGACACCGGGGTGGTTTTAGTCAGTAAAAATCTGACAGATCCCGTCGCCCACTCCAGGGCGGCGGACATCCTATGAGGATTTCCAACCCGAAAAAAAAAGGTGATCAGAATCAGAATCAGAATTTTATTTGTAAAACATAGGTGCATACATGAAGGTCTTACAATTAGATAAATGAGCGCTATGTTTTGCCGTGAAGGCATACAAATATAGAGATCATAAAATCATTAACAACTAAAAAAATGAATAAAGTACTTAACAGAAATGAAACTATCACAAAAAAATAAAATAAAAAAAAACATACTATCTTACATTTTCATAGAAATATTTATAAATTTAATATTAAAGGAAACTTACATGCATGTAAAATATTAAAAAACATCTCTTAAAAAATCTTCTACAGTATAATAACATTTATTAATTAATAGAGAGTGGAGACTTTTCTTAAATTTTGATTGGGGCAAATTTTTTATGCTGTCAGGTATTTTATTATAAATTTTCGGGGCCATCCCAAAAAAGCTTTTTTTCATTAAAGCGGTTCTGCATTTCCTGTTACACAGTTTGTTCATATACTGAGAACGCATTGGGGTCTTCTTTACTTCAGATAGTTTTTGAAATAAGTTTAAATTGATCTTAACAAACAAAGCAGTTTCGTAAATGTACATACCTGGCATAGTCAATAGTTTTAATGATTTAAAGTGAGGTTCACATGTTTCGGTAGTTTTCAAGCCACACATAGAACGACGTTTACTTGATGCAATGTTAAACCCAAGACTAACACGACCAAACGATGCTGCGCTAGAGGGAGATTGATCTGGAGACTCTCCACGACCAAACTCCCGACACAACAACATTTGGCGCATGGTACTCGCCACACATCGCAACACAACTGCTCAGACCCGTCCTCCGTACGGCTTCACCAGACATCATGCCGGAACACGACGAATCGCTTGGCGGCAAGACTTTGTCTGGTGGGTGGTAACTTCTGCCAGCATCCGATGTTATGGCCTACCACCGAGAAAATAAACCGAGGTGCAAGGAAGCGTCTATAAATGATAGAACCTAAATAGTGAGAAAACATTACTCTCTGTTAGTTGCAGTAAAATTATAGGTACATGATATTTTATAACTCTAGATAACACAGCCACCTTTTTGCCATGATTACGGCAGTATAAAGATTGTCATGTTGTGCAAGCATTTTTGATATACCTGGGGTTTATACACCAGTATTCATTCCAAGCACACTATCTCTAGCTTTAAACTACTTATATGTAGGAGAGACTTTTAAGCTCAGTAGCAACGCGACAAGGTGAACTTAGATGCTACCTACATGTATAGAATCAAAATATAGTAGCAACCAGATATGATGATGAAAGCAAAAGAAAAATTAACAATTAGTAGAAACATATCAAGTCTCAATTAGATCAAAGTTATCATAAAGATACACAAGCCCTACACAACACTACATAAGCACTACATAAGCCATCTTCGGGCGCATGAGCGCCAAATCACCGGCTAGGAGTCGAAGTGGTCGCCGTGGCCGAAATCGGTCGGGAACATCATCAAAGATAATCGTAAAAGCTAAACTCGTAAAGATATCAAAGGTTGTGTTTTTATGAAATAAATTCAATGAGCGATGGTAATGGCTCACGCCAGTAGAATAAACTACACGGCGACAGTCTATCTTTTTGGCTAATCTAAAAAGAGCTGTATTATCTTTTGTTTAAATGTTAAGACAAAACGATTTTAAGTTATTATGGTTATATCATATGTCAACAAAGTGCGCTGATATTTAGTTTTTTCTTTTTAATCTAAAAGGTAATATCTTCCAGTATTTTATTGCTTTGCTTTAAATCGAATTGCTTTTACTCACGACTTGGTCTACGTGGAGATAGGGAAATACCTCATGGGAGTAGTAACTGTGGATAAAAACCAACCAAATGCGAGTCGGACTCTAGTAGGTAGGGTTCCGACCACTATTTACACAAAAAGAATATAATATGTGTCGTTACAGCGGCTACAGAAATATACCATCTGCGGCAATTAATTTCAACTGCAGCATGGTTCTTGAGATACAAACTAGGGACATACAGATAGTGAAGTCGTAGTAGTAGGGTCCCGTTTTTACCCTAACAAGCATACCCCATTGTTTACAATTTCTTTTTTTTTCTTTTGTTTTATTGAAACGTCGCCCCACACTAGGAATTTCTCCTATATCGTCGGTGCATTTGCAAACATATAAACTCACATACACAAACAGCCAGACCCGGAACAACTACTTGGTGGCGATACAAATATTTATTCCGTGCGGGAATCTAACCCGCGACGTGCCGATTTCTCAGCCGCTGCGATAAACGTGTCGTTATAAATTGTTAATGTAATTCTGATATTTTTTTTTTTTTTTGTTGTTGTGCATAACTTCTTATGTATTGTATAACTGAGTGTAGAGTGTGTATTCTGACAAAGAGTGTATTATTTCTATTGTGTTCTATTATTTATTAATAAAAACAACACAAAAACTACTTTCAAGTAAATGTTTATATGATCCCTATACGCACAGTTCTATTTCCGATAGTTCCTTCTCCCTCAGTGTGGTTGTGTACGTCGCAGCTTTTATTCCACTACTCATTACAGTCAAAGGAAAATAGGTTATTGTGCCACTCGCAAACGTGTCTTGCGTTGTGTACTTACGCGTTTTTTCTGTTATCTATCTGTGCTCAACGTGTATTTTCCATGCAATATTAACGAGTGATAAGCTTACAGTGTTAGTATTTTTTAGTTATCCTAGCAGGCAATTATAAACGGTCTTTCGAAGTTAAGGTGGTCTTTCAAAAGTCCATGATGTCCAGTAGAGAATAGCGAGGAGATGACATAATATGACGCCTCACGCCTCTAAACACAGCAGGGTAATTGGGTAAAAACATGCAATAGTAAAAAAATAGCAATGTATTTCATGTTGACAGTTCAACAACATTCATTGCGTTATTTACGTTGTTGAGCAGATACATTTTCGGACAAATGGAGCAATGGAATAGCAATAAGCTTCACAATGTTTCCAACTGATAATAATAGTGTGTTACGCAACTAGAGTGCTGGAGAGAAAGGCAGACGTGAGGCTGACACTGGCTCATCTTACCCCTTCGGTTAAGCCAATTCAAGCATAAATCTGGGCTTAAATCCAGATTTCGGGCAGATACTGAAATGGTACTAAAATTCTTGATGAAAATACCTAACAACACTTTTTCTGAACTCGGTATCGATCCCAGGGCGTGATGCTCAGCAATAGCGCTTGTGACAACAAGCCCAAAAGGGGCTTTTATCCACGAGACGATACGACGATGATGTTATTTCAGTACTTATACCTTTACCTAAAGGACCATTTTCACCTCCAACAGTGAAAACAACACAACAGATTCTACTCTGTAACTATACGACAAACGTACATCAATCGTTACCTCTAATAACCTCGCTGTCCCAACCTTTAGCAGTGGTCCTTTCGGACATAAATCAAGTCAGTCAGATTTCCAACGGTCCTGTGATCCGCACGAAATTGAAGACATCACGTCAACAGAGCCTATGTGAGTCCCAAATAGAACGCAATCAAATTCTACGTGACAATGTTACGAAGCAACAACTTAATTTTTACTTTACGATGACAACTGAATTTTCGGAATCCATTAGACCCATTTGCGATTCAAAATGTGTATCGGCAAATCCCTTCAGTAAATAACTGCTGCTTATTTTATCAATTATCTTTGTTTTTTTTTTCGCAATTTGAATATCGTCTTACGTTTAAACTTACTTCAGCCATTTTATGTAACGATTTTGGACGACGCTTTCGTAATTCTATCTGGCTTTTTCAATAAATATCTACGTAGTTGGCTTCTTTGATCTTCGAAAACGAACTTGATATTATAATCACAGCATAATGTAACAGCTATTGATAGAAAGTAATAAGATTTGATACCAATTATAATTTTTTTGATGCCGCTTTTGAGAAGGAGAAAATTGGAAATTAAAAATAGATAAAATGTACCAAGAATTTTATTTAATGTATGCGGAGGCTTCGAATATTTTTAGTTCAATGCCGAATAATAAAACAATATTTCATGCTTCATTCTTAAGTGCTTACAGTACACCAACTACGTAAGTTTAATGCATTGCTATGAAAATATTTTGTCGAGTAAAGCGAAAACTTGCGTCAATTCGCTGGGATATAATATTCATTATACACAGCTATCAGCTATCAAGCCTTACAGTTATGATTTGACCACCAATGGACAATATCATTTAGTATTCAATATGCATATACAATTTAACCTTTGGATACATTAAATATTTCGTTTCTTGCACTTCCTGAATTACATACAGTACATTTATTTATTTAGTTATATATTCTTTATTGTACCTGCACCAAAAACATACATCGAACAAAATACATTCAACACAACGAAACTAGGGTTGTAACGGAGGCTTGTTAGCGGAGGCGGAGGCGGATGCGGAGGCGACGAGTCTCACCTCCGCGGATGCGGAGGTTAACGGAGTCGGAGGCGGAGGTGAAAGTACATATAGAAAAAATTGAAATTTATGGTTAATAAAAACATTTTTTTTTTATTTTAAATACGTACATTAATAGTAGTATACTTGGTAAAAAAATATTACCTTCTTGTAATGAAAATTAAGGAGAAACAAATTGTGTTTGCCGCATTCCCGCCTCGCACTAGTTGATTCCTGACCATTTCGCGCTCAAACGCGGCCGGACGGTTGTCGAGCGTCGCAGCTTGCGCGTTATGTATTTTGTAAATACGTAAATAAACCTCCGTTATAACTCCGCAAAAAGTTGTGCGGAGGCGGAGCCGGAAGATACGATTTCTTGCGGAACTTCCGCAGTAACGGAAGCGGAGGCGAAGCTCCGTTACAACCCTAAACGAAACATACAATGGGCGGCCTTATCGCTAATGCAATCTCTTCCAGGCAACCAAAGAATGGACAGATTCTCCCGAACCACAAATGACACTATCGTTGGTGCAAATATTATTAATACAATATACTAAAATAGATACACCAATACATACAAATACATAAATAAATACTTAGATACTGAACGTAACAAGTAAGCAAATAAATTAGCTAAAAAGTGTTTGTTGAACAAGATCATAACGACAAGTAGTGTTCCTTCACAAGTCTCTTGAATTCCTGCAACGACTGCGCGCGTTTTATTTCAATTGGCAATGCAATCCACCTTTCAAAACCTAAAACATATAATGATTGTGTAACAATCAATCAATACAAAAGACCAAATACATAATCTCGTCCCGCGGACCGATGCACTAACATAAAGTGGGTACCAGTTCGGCGACTAAGACAGCCGCTATGCGGTCGCGTCCCGACACTTAATATTAGCTCGCGTGGCTCGCATACTTCAGTCTGAACATGCGACATGCCGAACTGGTATTGCATTTTATACTGTAGCTATCGAAATTGAATTAACTTTCCGAGCAGAAAAAAATATAAATAAATGTCTATGGTCGTATTATTGTGTAATAGATGGCGGTTATATTGATATATTTATATTAATGACTTACCTCATCACGTGAGGGATAATCACAACATAGTATTGTTCGCGGATGACACTTCTCTTATTTTCAAAGTCAAGCGTCAGCTAGTAAATTTTGACGAAGTTAACAATGCACTTTCTAAAGTTGTCCATTGGTTTAATATAAATATATGATGAATGAAAAAAAAAATAAAGTCATTAAATTTTCTACGCCAAATGTCAGGCAGCTAAGTACCAATGTACAACTGAATGGAGTAGAGTTGATCCCTGTCGAGTCGACAGTTTTTCTTGGATTAACTATTGACGCCAAGTTACAATGGGGTCCTCACATTGAGAAGCTGTCGGGTAGACTCAGTTCCGCCGCTTTTGCTGTTAAGAAAATTAGACAGATAACTGATGTGGATACAGCCAGAATTGTTTATTTTAGTTATTTTCAAAGTCTTACGGCTTATGGGATTCTTCTCTGAGGAACTTGTGCGGATATCAATACCATCTTTGTTTTACAGAAAAGGGCTGTTCGAGCCATTTACAACCTTGGTCCTAGAGATTCTCTTAGAGAAAAGTTCAGAGAGGTGAACATTCTGACTGTAGCTTCACAATATACCTATATTTAAAAATCTTATGTATGTACATAAAAATATATCGGATTTTAAGAAAATAAGCTATATTCATAATATAAATACCAGGAACAAACACAATCTTGCTGTACATCACACTCGTCTCCACAGAGTAGGCAACTCGTTCATGGGTCAATGTATACACTTTTACAACAAGCTTCCCATGGACATTCGAAACTTACCCATTAAACGATTTAAAAACTATATAAAGGTCAAACTTTGCAAAAATGGGTATTATAAAATCACAGATTATTTAGACGACAAAAAAGTATGGGACTGAGCTGCTCGCTCTATTAAGCATTGTTATTAAGCAATATGCGTAATTGTAAGGTAAATTATTGTAAACATTTTCATTTTTAATGTCTGGACTTGAAAAAAGACGATGATCCCTGAGTTTGTTTCGGCTATTTCTTCTCAGAGGTAGTCATTTAGGTAATGCCGGCTCCGTCTAGTTTAAAAAAAAACATGACGTGTAAAAGTGATCCTACTTGCTTAATAAACGATTTCATTTCAGTTGTAGCGAGAACTGTAAAAAACTCGTGGAGAGATTAGTAGACTTTAATATCTGACTTATTTACTTATACTTATTACTTGTCAGAACGTAGCGTCCACCGAAATTATAAGATCATACACGGCTGTATTATTTTCCATGTTGTCCATAATTCATATATATATATATAAATTAATCAATTAATGTAGAGAAGATAATCGTTTTAACATATATGTGAATGATGCGATCTTAAATAATATAATTTAAAAAAATTGGTAAAATAAAATATTATGATAAAAATAAAGGTATATAGATTATATTAAATTAAAAGTTATAGACATAATAGGTAATTATTGTTTAAAGAATAATAAATTACATAAATGTATAAACAGACTTATTACATTATAACCATGTACCACATAACCAGATACCTAAATAAAGAATAATCGAAAATATTTAACTACATTTAGCGCGTAAAACAATACATAAATTATAGATAAGTTATGTTTTTATCACAATCGCAATCTTGTAATTCTGATTATAGTAGTTGCTCTGAAACTTGTTGCCATGAAAACTACTTTATTGATCTCAGAAAACAGCGCTTCCTTTAAAAGAAAAGATCCCTTAAAAGAAAAAAGAAAAAAAATTGTTTATTCCGCACAAACAAAACTAACATTAAAGAATAAAAAGAAGCATATAATAATAATAAAAAAGACAAGAAAAATATAATATACTCAACAGCCTCGTACTTAAACATGAAAATATAAAAATAAAAATGTTTTCCTGCTGTCATAACCCAGGTCAAAGACTTTTAGACTTTGACAATTTATGAAATATCCATCTGTCATCCGTGATGAGCCCGCCACACCGACAGGTGACCACATAACAGAGTTTGTGTTGGGAAAAGTTAAGATGAGTGTCATGCGCATTTTCCATTGGACTTTTAAATATTATTTATAGTGTCGTTTACTAAATAAAAGCGCGTGATTTATGTAGTAAAAAGTTGATTCAGTGAATAATTCATAAAGAACATTCAAATATCGCAGCATAGTGGCCACATGATGACTTTGCCCCAAACCTCCCTCATAGACGGTTCACGCGGCCGTCTTTTTCAACTGTTATTGGCGATATCCGCCATTATTGTGAAATAAAATTTCAAAGAATTTCTATAATTTTTTACTAATTGTGGTATCTATTCCACAGAGGCCATTGATCAAGAATTGAGGTTGAATCTCACCTTGGAAAAAGAAGAAGACCACATAACAAACAACAATATTATAATGTACTCTGTGAACAACAACAACAAATTTGTAGAGAAAAAACAATTGCAGTGCAAGGAAATAACTTCTTATGTTCCAAAACAAACAACAATTAAGCCGTGCGTCGCATCTCTTCAAGAACAGGCTCAGCAAAATTCTGTGACTTTAGACGAACCTGTCGTCAACAGAGCTGATTCTTAGCAACTACCTCTCGAATGACGTAATAATGTCACTCTGTGTGAGACAATAAATTGAGTAAGAATAATTTCCCGCAGGAATAAGTGATACAAATAAATAAACATGGAAAAAATATACCTATATATTTACATATAAGCGTGTATAGCAACAAGAATTTTCAGTTATTGTCTTCTTCTTTTTTACCGTGTTGCTGTAGCCTACAGGGTACATAGTGATCTGCATCATATAGTAAGTTATCATCTAAATACATATAAAGCAAAGAAGATATTTATCTATCTATATTTTTTTTTTTATCGTTGATGGCGAAAGCGGGCTAGTTTATTAAACCACGTCTTTCCTATTCATTAAGTATTTACCTAAAAAACTTAGTGAATAGGAAGGAAGACGGCAGTTGAGTGAGGTGATGTAATATTAACACGAACAACGATGCTGCGCTAGAGGGAGATTGATCTGGAGAACTTCCACGACCAAACTCTCGACACAACAACATTTGGCGCATTTTACTCGGCACACATCGCAACACTCAGACCCATCCTCCGTATGGCTTCACCAGACATCATGCCAACGAATCGCTTAGCGGAAAGACTTTGTTTGACTTTGTATATTATGGCCTACCACCGAGAAAATTCTTTATTAGTTATCAAGTCACAAAACTGACTATGAAAATAAACGAGAAAATTTTATGCTTTTGCTTAATCTTTGACGCCGGCGGCCGAGATGGAGGAGGAAAGTGAGCAAGAGGTATCAGAAATAAAGATGGGCGGGTGGGTAAAAAATGGGTAGGTAAAAATTGGTAAAAAAGGGTAGAATAGGTAAAAATGAAAAAATACCCATTTTTACCGGGTATTTATAATAAATACCGGGTATAAAATGAGTTGTTATTTAATTGGCTTGGTCATCAATACTACGATCAGATACTGGAGTGTTTTGGGGTCCTACCACCATCTTTGGGACCCAAGTTAACCCCACCTGCCTGACGGTGCACCCGCTGACTTACGGATGGGGTGCTGACGCCAGTTTTCCCTTCGGAACTGAGTGGTCTGACAACAGTCGCACTCGTAAAAGCAAAACAAGCCGAACTATTATGAATAGGAAAGGAAGAAATGCACGTGACACAGTTAGGGCGCCGCTGCAAACGGCGCGCAGGAGCTACGCCCGACTCCTGTGACCTGTGGGCTTGGTCTAACGTGTCAGAGGCGGATACGGCTGAAGAAGCGAGCCAAAACCAGGAAAATCCGTTGTGCTTTTCCTGGTGTGGTGACGCCGAAAATATGTTGTTCTGGATCCAGCTCGAAGGACAGTTTCACGGGATACCGTTATCCCAGCGAGTGGTTCTGGGTGGTGATTTGAACAGTCATGTGGGTGAGAAGAGTGTTGGGCTTGATCGTGTTCACGGCGGCTTTGGGTACGGCGGCCGCACCGCAGAAGGAAACAACATTCTCCAAACGTGTGCAGCCGCTAACCTTGCAATCGTGAACACCTACTTCAAAGAGAAGCAGGAGCACATTGTCACCTTTCGCAGCGGGCGAAGCGCTACCCGAATAGACTTTCTACCGACTAGGAGACACCACATCGGCAAAGCAGCCAACTGCAAAGTCATACCCGGTGAGAGTCTCACTGGACAATACCGCCTCCTTGTCATAGATCTCTGCGTAACGGCCCATCGTAGACGTGTAGAGCACTGCCGGCACCAGATTTGGTGGCGGCTACTTGATGAAATAAGTCCTAGGAGTTCGCATCGGTTATTAGAGACAAGTGCGCTGGACCGATGAAGAATATGTCCAAGACCATTGGGGCAGGATCCAGGCAGCTATTATTGGGGCGGCGCGGGTGGTGCTCGGAGTCTCTAAGGCGGCCGCAAACGTGAAAAGGAGACCTGGTGGTGGGACGACACAGTCCAGAGGAAGACTAGGGTGAAGAAAGCCCTCTTTAAAACGTGGTATCCAGATCGCGACGCATATAAGGTTGTCAAACGTGCCACTAAAAGAGTTGTAGCCAGAGCCAGAGCCAGACCACTTGCAAGCGCTTTACGAGAAGTAGGAATCATCTGAGGGGCAAAAGATCTTTTCCAAATTGGCATGTTCCAGGGTCAAAGCGGCATACGATATATCCAAGTGCCGTTGTGTAAAAGACCCTACTGGCAACCTGCTATGCAAAGACCTCACGGTAAAGGAGAGATGGCGCTTGTACTTCCACGAGCTGCTGAATAAGCAGCACCAAGAGGTGCAGACACCGAAATTCATTCCAAATCTTGAATTAGTGCCCCCGATAACGCCCGAGGAAGTCCAAACGACTTTTCGTCGCATGGCAAATCGGAAAGCTGTCGGAACTGACGGAGTCTCCATTGAGGCCTGGAAGGCGATGGGTCCTCGCGATGCGGGCATGTTAACTAACCTTCTGAACCGCGTGTTCCTGATCGGCAAAATTTCAAGCCAATGGGGACTGAGTATTATTACTCTAGTCTTCAAAGGCAAGGGCTCGGTACACACCCTGAAGAATTTTGAGAGGATTATAGACTCTCAGATTCGGCAGGAGTATGCTGTCTCGGGAGTGTCAATATGGGTTTCGTCCAGGGTACGAAACCATGGATTCTATATTAACACTAAGGTTCACCATGGAGAGATACAGATCGAAGAACACGCCTCTACATAATGCTCTTTCTATGTAGAAAGAGCATATGCAGTCCCCATACAGGCCTCAGCATCCATGATCCACCTCCCTGGTTGCTCATGTGTGCTGAGGCGATATCACAGACAGTTGGAGCGGCGTGTGAATTAGGCGGCTGACCTGTCCCACCGGACCGGACCCACAGTGGCGGGCCAGCATCAATGGAGGATTGCGGAAGCAGTTTTCGTTCTCGCAACCCCCCGGTGTAGGTGTGAGATGAAACACTGGGGTGGTTTTCAATCATTAAGAGTTCGACAGACCCGACGCCCGCCCCAGGGCGGCGGACATCGCATGAGGATGTTCCACCCCCGAAACAAAGAAAGAAAAAAAAGGATTTCGGGGCGGCGCCGACAGCGGCGCGGGAGCCGGGCGGGCATCGAAGACCCGTTCTCGAAACTAGCGGGCCGATCGCGCGTCACTATAGCCGCGTAGTATTGTGTTCACGATTGTGTCGACGAGATATTTGTTTTTATTCGCGAAAGAAATGTTTGAACAATGGCGGCAACAACGTTTTGATTCAAATTTATTCCTAACGCTCGATCACCGCTTGACTTTAAGTACACCGCTCGCTGCCCGCAAGATTCGAGCGCGAGAAGTACACCGTTCGCTACCCGCCACCGCCCCGTTGTGCCGCGCCGCTGTTTTCGAGAACCGGTCAGTTTGATTTAACGCATAAGATCCTGCCGCTCACTCGCCGCCGCCGCCGCCGCAACGCTGCCCGCAAGATTCGAGGCAGAGGCCTAAAAAGAAACCGTGGCCCTGGCGCACAGGCACACACTGACACAGGCACAGGCCTAGAGCGGGAGAGGTCATTTGACGATTTCTCATCCAGAACACAAAAATGGTAGTAGGCTATTTGACAGGATTCATTTTTTTTGGGATTTTTTGCTTTAATTGCATAAAATGAGTGTTCTTTATGTCATTTACACGAGTTTTAATAAAAAAATGCAATAAATGAGTTTGAGTTTGAAAATAATAACAATTAATACATACAAAACACAAAAATATGTTTAGCTTTTTGTTTCTCGCGCCACACATTGTGAAACGATCCGGATTGGCTAATGTCGCGATGACGTCATACGCGCATCAACGCTTGTTTTCGGCAAACTTATAAACTGTTTTTTTGGGGGTTTTTATCGATTTATTTGTACAACCCGGTACAGCACACCACTTGTAAACCATTTTATTAGATAACAACAACAAATAATAAATAAAAACAAACACCACTGAGAACCGAAAACCGCTTGTGACGTCAATTACGACGCCATATTGCTGAATAAATCGTTTTCGCGGCTTATTTGAATTTTGAATTTTTATTTGGATATTTCTTACGAAATACGTATTTAAAATTAAAAAAAAAAAATACTTTCGGTGAACTTCTTAACCGCAACCAAGTAATTCGAGATAAAAATTATAAATCTGTCAAATAGTCTGTTCCGTAGCGGCAGCCCGTGTAATTCAGATTTTGTCGAATTTTTTGCAATTTACTGGTCAGTGTCAGGTTGTAACTTGATCAAAATATGATTTGCGATAATAATAACGATGTAACTACGGGTCTACCCTAAATTAAACTGATTATAATTTTTACCCGGTAAAAATTAAAATTGGGTGGGTAAAAATAGGTATAAATGGGTATTTACCCATAGTTCGGGTTTTTACCGGGTAAATGCCCATATTCAGAAACGATGATTCATGATGAAAGGAAATCTACTATTATATTTCGGCCTGACGTGATCAGATGTTGTATTTCCATAAGAAACGAGTAACACGGAACCTGTCGGTGTCATCATTTTGGAATTATAGTGAGAATAACTAGGATTGTACAATTGAGTTAACCGAAGAAGACGCATATAATTAAAAAGAATTATACAAATAAGCGCTAAAGTCACAAATATTGTAACTGCAACTTTCAAAACCAGTATTTTCAATTCACAGACAGAAATTACTTAGGCTTATTATAGTATAATATTATGGAAACCCACAATTATGGCTATGAAACCGAATATGCAGCAACAATTTTTTACTCTCTGCAACCCGACACCACGCTATTCGCCGCCTCAGCATCCCCAAAACTCCTTTACATTGAATTTTGAAATGTATTATTATAATGAGTCATTCAATAAAGCATCAGATATAATACGACTCTCCTAAAATGTAACACTTCCGTCCTCACGGCGAACGACCATCACGCCTTTACAATTAACTACTATAATAATTTAATAAATTAAATACTTTAAGTGAAACTTAATGGTTTCATCTTACATCTCGGTCTGCAGCTGCACCTAAATCGCACAAAAGCAAAACAACGTGATTTGTTTTTCATTACTGACGTTGAACGTGGAGAAGAATATAAACCGTCGATAGTACTCCGATACCAATAGTTGCAAATTTGTTTTTATCTTCCATGACATTGATTAAGTTTATATACTACTACACTTTAATATCAGAAATTAATTTAACGGCGAGCTCAATTTATCTCTCTCACAGAGCCATTTCACCCGCAAAGCTTAGTGACTTACAGTGCGAGTACTGTTTAATTAGCAGGTAGGCCTTGCCCCATTAATCATGCAAAATATTGAGGATTCTAAGTTCAATGAGTGTTGGTTCCAATGTCACCTTCCTTCAAGGTTATACTGACATTTGTTTGTGACTCATAAATAACCAGGATCTGTCGCCTCAAAGCCACCAGTATCTCATAAACCAACCTGATGGGCCACAACAATAGTTAAATAGACTCCTCTAGTAACACTGACTTGAGAGATCCATTAAATCTCATCATAGATATTAATCTACATAATATTAACATGGACTAACAAAACTATGATTTTTAAGTTTGTAACGGCATTCCTTATATACAGTTTTAAAACATAATTATTTTTCATGTGCAAAGTGTTTTTTTTTTATCTATTTACCGAAATAAATATAGATTACCGTTATACATTAACGAATAATAGTGTGCGTGACTTTAATTCAGACAAACGACACAAGACAACAAATGCAACATTAATTCGGCACCTTCTGCTACTAAATCACTAACATAAATCACTCCAAAATGATTACTCACTTAATACCACTTCCCACAAATCCTGGGCAACATAAAATGCAATATAGGCAAACAAATGGAGCCCATATTAAATAGGGCAAGTTTCAGGTGTAGTAGTAACAACTAGGGACCCGAGTCAGACAAGGCCAGGCCGCGCTTAAGAGCTCATTCCGTGAAATTAAGCAAGGGAGTACGTCTAAGTCGTACGGCTTAAGGTTTGATATGTGGATCAAGGAGGAAGGTAGAGCGAACTGGGGACCTCATTGTGTTTATTATAATTTATTTACTTAGAGAGAAGTAGTCGTCTTTGTTTGGTCATCACAAAATTTTGTTTCCGTTCTGAAAGACCAACATCATACTTAAAGCGCGAGAGAAGTCCACGAAATATATATTTTTTTCATTAAACAGTTCACTGTCAGCTTGTATGCTAAACAAAATACAATTTCTGACCAGAATCAAAATGAACGATAACTATTAATTATGATTATTAAAATCATCAAGAAATTCATATATTAATTGATATTTCATTTCGCTCTTCTGAATTATCAGTAAGTTACAGTAAAGGATAAAATTAACCGGAATTTTAGTACGTTCTCTCTAAGCTGTCATCTGTCACTCATGCGCACGCTTCTGCCATTCACTTACACCACATGTGAAGGCAACAGGACAGAACCTTAAATCGCGTTAGTGTCGAGCGAGTGTTTATAATGCCCGCCCCGCGCCCCTTGTTACCGGAATAATCGAGAATAATCGGGATTGAAGCGGATTTAGGCAGTTCCGTCTAGTTTGGGACGGAACAAAAACGTTGTAATTACTTGGATGTAGTTCACTTGTCAAATAAAAGTGCTTATTTTCAATGAAATCAATTGTAATCCCTATGACACTTAAAATAATGCCAAAATTAATCAACATCATTAGATTTTGATCGCTTACGTTATCGCCGAAAGCTCAAACAGCGTGCATTAAAAATATTTACAGAAATAAATCATTAATACAAATTAATTTAATTTGTCAATCAAAATGGATAATGCCCTCCATTGGTAGTCGGTACAGTCACGACCACCAATGTCAACACTTGGCTACTTTTAATTGCGGTTTTTTCGTAAAATACCAAATGTAGCGTTGAAATACGACACTAAGTACGAAAATGCTATTAAAAATTAAGGAGTTAATCACCTTTTATTAAAGCCGGGTGGATACATACATCTACTCGAAAATGTGCTTTAAAAGTTACACTTTCGTATTCTAAATTACTTAGCAAAATACTTTATTAAAACCGTAATCAAAGTGACATTTAATTAAAAAACAGATCTTCAATACTTTCCTCTCTCTTCTTTAAGTCTAAGCTTCTATTATAAACTGCCAAAAGCACAATATTATCGAATCATATAATGTTAATCGACTTTTGTCGCTGACTTTACATATGCAAGGTTAATAATATATCTTCTTTATTTAAAACTAGCTGCGCCACGCGGTTTCACGCGCGTTTTATTTTAATTTTCCCCGCTCCTATTAGTTGCAGCGTGATCTTATATAGCCAAAATATAAAGCATACATTTGAATTATTTGTTATGCTACGCTCTTATTTTTAGCAGCGTAATGTTATATAGTCTAAAGCCTTCCTAGATTAATTGGCTATCCAACGCAAAAAGATTTTTTGAAATCAGTCCAGTAGTTCCTGAGACTAGCACGTTCAAACAAACAAACAAACTCTTCAGCTTTATATATTAATATAGATTTTAGCGAATTTTGCTAGTTTATTATAAAACTATGAAACCATTTAGTAAAGTTAAAGTGTGGAGCCATGATGGCAAGCCAGACATATCAAGTGTCTCTCGTGGAGACCACTTTACATAATTAATGAGTTTAAAATTCACCTTTAAAACGTCCCAACTGATAATAAGCAATTACCCTAATGCCTATCCCAAGGTCAGTGAAAATACTTTTTAACCGACTTCAAAAAGGAGGAGGTTACTCAGTTTGACCTTATACATACCTATATGCTTTTTTATGTTTGTTCGCGAATAACTTCGTCGCTTCTGAACCAATTTTGATAGTTATTTTTATGTTGGATTGTAGGTATTTCCAAGGTGGTCCCATTATTAGGATATTAGGGTTTGATGATGGAAGGCCAGAGAAATCAAGGGGAACTTTCAAAAATGGTAGTGGCGACTAGTGAAGCACTACAATTTGATTAAGGTCTGGAGTAGGTCTGATTATGGAGCTGGGAGACAGGCAAGGGAACTCCTCAACGATTCACGGCAGCTGCGTTGTGTTTGTGCTTGATTAATTTGTATTGATAAGAACCTTTCATCTAGATGGGTTGTAACTGTCATTAAAGGGCTGATGATGAAGACAAATTTCAGTTCAGAAAACACCTCAACGATTTACAGTAGTTACCTTGTGTTTGGACTCAATTTATTTACATAGATGAGAACTTTGTATTCATATGGAAAAAACGAATATACATACATGGGTTTTTGTATATTCGTTTTTGCCACAGACTTCCGAAATTAGTTATTTTTCACTTTGTAGTGTTTTTTTGGAAGTCACTGGCTGTATTTTTTTTTTCTAAGAAAGTTTTTTGGGGTCCCGCACGCGTACCCAAAGGGTAATAATAGGACCCTATTAGTATGACTCCTGTCTGTCTCTCTGTAACCAGGCTGTAACTCAAGAACCGTGACACCTAATCAGTTAAAATGTTCACAAACGATGTATTTCTGTCGCCGCTGTCACAACAAATATTAAAAACAGAATAAAATTAATATTTTAAGTCTCTCATATAATAGACATGATTAATAAAGATAATGTACGGTACACTCGTCCGCCAGTCCGAATCATACCACCTGGGTGGATTTTTATTCAAATGTAACAAATTTTTCACTATCGAAAGGTATCTGTTATTCAAAATTAACATAAAAACACAAATTTCTTGTTAGAATTTTAATCTTCGTCTCGAATCGACTTTATCGTTTACTTCGCTCCTTGTTAGGGTTCCGTAGCCAAATGGCAAAAAACCCTTAAGATTCGTCATGTCTGTCTGTCCGTCTGTCCGTCTACGTCCGTATGTCACAGCCATTATTTTCCGAAACTATAAGAGTTATGCTGTTGAAACTTGGTAGGTAGATGTTTTCTGTGATCCGCATTAAGATTTTGATGCAAAAATAAAAAAAATATAATAAGTATTGGGGGCTCCCCATACTTAGAACTGAAACTCAAAAATTGGCTGCCGGCAGAAGTTATCACCCACCAGACAAAAATTTTATGATGACAATTATATAAAAAAAAAATTCATTAAACACATACGTGTGGGGTGGGGTATCTATGGATAAGTCTTCAAAAATGATATCATGGTTTGTATTTTTTTTTTCTAATCCGAATAGTTTGCGTGACGGGCGCTTCCAAAGTGGAAAAAAATCCCCCCCAACTTCTAAAATAAGAAAATTAAAAATTAAAAAAAACATATTATGATGTACCTACATGATTATAAAACCTACTAACGAAAATCGTAAACTGCTTATTACCGCGTAATCTTTCATACAAATAACTTAAATCCTTTAATTTCATAAATAATGGTATGGAACCCTTTGTGGGTGAGTCCGACACGCACTAGGCCGGTTTTTTTTATATAGTCTCGTTGTAAGATTTCTCTAAATATTAAATCACTTGCGGTGAGTCGGTGACGTTAATTTTTTTTTTTTTTTTGTCGTCGTTACTTGATCCCTGAAAATTGCTTTTAAATTTAATAAAAGTGAGAGTTGACATGTTTTCTATACCGTAGTGATTTATTTTAAAGTTGTAATAATTTTCAGGATTATGATTTATTACGGGCCATATTTTTATAATTGCAATCAGTCAGAATAAAATAACGTGTATTGTCTCTAGTACAGCTAGTATATGTTAGAATGTTTTTTTTTCTATACAAAACGTTGCCCCACACTAGGAATTTCTCCTGTATCGTGGGTGCGTTTACAAACATATAAAATCACGCAGCGCTGCAGTCTAAAGTTTAACCACTTCGTTAACTCGTGACATTAGACTATTGCGACACTATTGTGTGAGCTACATCGCCGCTATGGTGTGAGCTACAGCGACACTATTGTGTGAGCTACAGCAACACTGTTGTGTGAGCTATAGCGACACTGTTGTGTGAGCTACAGCGACACTGTTGTGTGAGCTACAGCGCCACTGTTGTGTGAGCTACAGCGACACTGTTGTGTGAGCTACAGCACCACTATTGTGTGAGCTACAGCGACACTATTGTGTGAGCTACAGCGACACTATTGTGTGAGCTACAGCGACACTATTGTGTGAGCTACAGCGACACTATTGTGTGAGCTACAGCGACACTATTGTGTGAGCTACAGCGACACTATTGTGTGAGCTACAGCGACACTATTGTGTGAGCTACAGTGACACTATTGTGTGAGCTACAACGACACTATTGTGTGAGCTACAGTGGCACTATTGCGTGAGCTACAGCGACACTGTTGTGTGAGCTACAGCGACACTGTTGTGTGAGCTATAGCGACACTATTGTGTGAGCTACAGCGACACTGTTGTGTGAGCTACAGCGACACTATTGTGTGAGCTACAGCGACACTATTGTGTGAGCTACAACGACACTTTTGTGTGAGCTACAGTGACACTATTTTGTGAGACCCGGAACAACTACTTGTAGGTCTTACAAATATTTGTTCCGTGCGGGAACCGAACCCGCGACACGCAGCGCAGCAGTCTAAAGCTTAACCACTTCGTTAACTCGTGACATTACACTATTGCGACACTATTGTGTGAGCTACATCGCCGTTATGGTGTGAGCTACAGCGACGCTGTTGTGTGAGCTACAGCGACACTATTGTGTGAGCTACAGCGACACTATTGTGTGAGCTACGGCGACACTATTGTATGAGCTACAGCGACACTGTTGTATGAGCTACAGCGACACTATTGTGTGAGCTACAGCGACACTATTGTGTGAGCTACAGCGACACTATAGTATGAGCTACAGTGACACTGTTGTATGAGCTACAGCGACACTGTTATGTGAACTACAGCGACACTATTGTGTGGGCTACAGCGACACTGTTGTGTGAGCTACAGCGACACTGTTATGTGAGCTACAGCGACACTGTTGTGTGAGCTGCAGCGACACTGTTGTGTGAGCTACAGCGACCCTGTTGTGTGAGCTACAGCGACACTGTTGTGTGAGCTACAACGACACTGTTGTGTGAGCTACAGCGACATTGTTGTGTGAGCTATAGCGACACTGTTGTGTGAGCTACAGCGACACTGTTGTGTGAGCTACAGCGACACTGTCAGAGGTCCACGAATGCCAGCCGAGACCAACATACAACCGGCTGCTTTTAGATGGAGCAAACCCTGAAATAAACTACATTAAAACAAAACAAAACAAAAATTGAAAGCAAATCCCTCTCCTGATTAATACGTGGTGTCCCGTGTGGGGTCGCGGTCTGAGCTAATTAAATCGCTGTCAGTGTAACGGGCTCAGTGATATTGATTGACGATCGCTTTAATAAATATGGCGACATATTTTACACAACGCACAATGTTTCTGACGGCCACAAGAGGGATTTCAAATTTACTGTTTTATTTAAATAATTTAACGGGTAAGCTGCTTAGCGGTTAAATACAACCGTCACGGATATTTAAATGGTAATAGGTTGATTGGTGAGTATCCTATTTGCTATTATGTATATCATTCATACTCGTGTACATGGCCAGCAACACAAAAGACACTATGTCTGTGCGCATAAGCGGAGACATGGTCAAGTGCACAGACCAGTTTAAATACTTGTGGTCTCTGCTCCACGCGTCCGGCGACATTGATTGCGACGTCAGGGCACGTATTTCCGCCGCTTGGGCAAAATGGCGTGAGGTGACAAGTGTCATTTGTGACCTCAAAATGCCGGTTAAGCTTAGGGACAGGTCAATAAGACCATCATTAGACCTGTTCTTCTGTATGGCAGTGAGGCGTGGCCTGTGCTTGAGCGACACAAGCCGGAGCTGCATATCACGGAGATAAATATGCTGCGACGGAAGTGTGGAGTTACTCGAAAAGACCGCATCAGGAACTCCCGCATCCGTGGCAGTCTTCGTGTCCGTGACATAGCAGACAAATTGCAGGAGGGTCGCCTAGGCTGGTACGGTCACATCTTACGAAAACAAATATCTTGCCATGGCGCCTCCGCCGGGCAAGCAAGCTAGATCAAAGAAATGCTGACTTAATGTTGTAGGAGATGACATGAATACCAACAATCTCTTACCACAGGATGCTAAAGATCGCGCGAAATGGAGAAGAATGAGCAGGAAATCGGACCCCTAGCTTCAACGTGAAGGCCGCGTATGCAACCGGGACTAAACGCTGGGATGATGATGATGATCATTCATGGATATTCATTCTCATAATAATAACGTTTATCTTTTTATACACACATCAAAAGTGTCTAGGGATCAAGCATTTTTATGCGGATTTCTTGAGATTGAGATGTGGCTTTGTAATAAATTTATGATTTTATAAATTTATATGGATCCTTTTTGGTGCATTTCATAATTTGAATCAGGAACTGTGAATCAAATTCGAGTAAAAGATGAAAATCAGCTGTCAATATTTTCCCTATAAAAACATACAACGCATTGAAGACATTATTAGTGCTACTGTTTCCCTACTACTGATTAAAACCAACGTTATTATGGAGCAGCGACGTCATTTAAGCAGGGAAGAAATGCTCAGAGCCGTGGGAATGATAGAAGCTGGTTCCCGGCAACGTACTGTGGCTTTAGCTCTGAATACAAGTCAGAGTGTTATCAGTCGACTTTGGACACGTTACCGAAGCACTGGTACCGTGGCTGAGCGCCATGGAGGACGGTATCGCTGCACCACACGGAGACAAGACCGATACATTCAAATCTTAACTCGAAGAGCTCCAACAATAACCGCCATGATGTTAGCCGTGAGGCTCATCACTCTTCAGGGAACTTAATTAGCGACCAAACAGTCAGAAACCGCTTGCATGAAGTGAACCTTCATTCCCGAAGACCGCTACGGGTACCACCTATGGCAATGCACAATCGTAGGATTCGATATCAATGGGCTCTTGAACACAGAAATTGGGCAGAAGAACAATGGCGTTTCGTGTGCTTTTCTGATGAGTCTCGTTTTGGTATGAGACCGGATACAAGACGTATACGACACTGGAGAACCCCTGGACGCCAACGGCGATTAAAATCCTGCCAGGAAGTCCATCCTTATAGTGGTGGAACCATCATGGTATGGGCGGGTATTTGGATCGGCGGAAGAACTGAGTTGATTTGGATCAGAGGCAACCTCAACGCTCAAATTTATGCTGAAACGATTGTATCAGACGTCATCGTTCCTCTACAAGTGCAAATCGGTCCCTTATTTCAGTTAATGCATGATAATGCACGACCGCACACCACAAGAGTTGTAAGACAGACTCTCGCCGCAGCTAACATCAATGTCCTGCCCTGGCCTGCTCAGTCGCCAGACTTGAACCCGATTGAGCATGCATGGGATATGCTACAGAGAAGAGCTCTGCCGAATATGGAGGGTATCCAGTCGCAAGAAGACCTTTTTTGTTGTTGCAACGAACATGGGCGGCCATTCCACAGCGTGATTTGGATAAACTCATTTTGAGTATGCCAAACCGATGTTCTTGTGTTGTTAGTGTTCGCGGTAGAAACACGGATTATTAATTGTTTAAGTTACCCAATAAAATTTTAGAGAAAACTGTTATTTCAGTCTTTTTTTCGAACTTTTGTGTTAGTGGTTCAAATGTCAAATATCCCTTTATTGGGAAAATGGCAAATTTCTTTATTAATGCAAAGGTGACTTGGTTTATCGTTACTGTGACAAACGAAAACACTTTATTTGATGAATCCTTAAAGAAAATTTTAATTAATATCAATCAGGAGAAAAGTTATTGCAAAAATATATGTTGATCCCTAGACACTTTTGATGTGTGTAGTTTTATTATTTTCTTTTAATTCTCGACTTGATATATTTATACTAACATATAAGGCTGAAGAGTTTGTTTGTTTGAACGCGCTAATCTCAGGAACTACTGGTTAGATTTGAAAAATTCTTTTTGCGTTGGATAGCCCATTAATATTTCCATCCAGGAAGGCTTTAGGCTATATGAAATAATACACGCTGCGATCAATAGGAGCGGAGCATAACTAAACCACGCGAACGAAGTCGCTGGCGGCCGCTAGTTTTCTATACAATAGGGATGTTTCCTGGGTTTCATCAAAGATCCGGTGTGGTGACTGGTAACGTCACTGCTCGCTAAAAAGTGTAGTGTGCAGTTGTATATTTACATATTGTCATGTGTAAATTATTATTTCAAGCTTTAATATATCACGGAAATAATATCTAAAGGTGTTACATGTTAAGTACATACATTCTAATTTTCACTTAACAATACCATTGCACCGTCCAATGGTGGAAAATTAATATTATTTTAAGTTAAACAAACATATATTTAGAGTACGATTGCGGACAGGTGCACCCGCTTCAGCGAGCTGTCAGTAAAACGAATGAACTGCCTCATATTTATATAATTACATCGTACCGGCGACACTAAATAATGTAGTATTGCTAGCTAAATTAATTTTAATTGCTACATCAATTTAATTGTTTTATTATGTTCATGAAATCTGTTTGCATTTATGCCAAAATTTATACATTAGTGGATAATATTGTGCTTTTTTTGTATAAACATTCTAATGCGATTTCTTTTCTGCTACCAGAAAATAAAATTCTGGTCCTTCCAACCGCATTCGTTTTAGAGACAAATCTAATCCGTGAAACACAATGAATTCCGCCTATAAACCGCAAACAGACGATAGAGAAAGTATGGAACTTAAGAAATTATATTATTCTCAGCATACAAGAACTGAATACTAATCCGGAGGGGACGACCGCGGCCGCGAGCCGAGCTGATCACGTTGCTCTCTCGTGATTGCAAATCAAGTTAAAATAAATAAATAAATCTTAAATTTTTATGCGGACAAATAGAAATCTGAGGACACGACTTGAATTCTCTATCACTGCTAGCTTTAAGCATTAGCACTATGTACATATGTATATATTAGGGGTTAAATTATGAAATTGCCATTTTGTTGCAATAGGTTATTTCAATTGACACAGAATCTTCATGGTTTCAGGTTTTCGAATGAAACTTCTTTCACGTGGTTTCTATGATGTTCTTCTTTCAAAAAATTTTAAACATAATATCGACTTACGATTGTTTTTGTTATTCAACTTAGACAAGAAAAATGGATACTGCAAAAATTCCAGTGATGTTTAATACGAGTTCCGACGCGGAAGTAACGCGGCAAAGATAGCCCGCAATATCAATGTTGCGTTTGGAGAGGGGTCTATTAATGAACGCACCGTGCGATTTTGGTTTAAACGCTTTCGGGATGGAAACTTTTTTTTATATAAATTATAAACTAGCCCTTGACCGCAATCCCGCCTGATGGTAAGCAGTGATGCAATCGTTGATGGTAAAGCGCACTAGTTTATTAAGAGCCTATTACTTACTTCCCTTACTTCAACTTGAAGAACGAGCCACGAAGGAGACCGCCCACATAGGTGAATAACGATGAATTATGAGAGATGGTGGAAGCCGATTCTAGTCAAAAACCAGGAATACTGGAATGGCTTAACGTTACTTTATCCACAATATTGACTCATTTGTGTCAACTCAATAAAATAAAAACATATGAAAAGTGGATGCCTCATGATTTGACTGTTCTGCAGAAAGAAACTCATGTTGAAATTTATGTTGCCTTGTTGAATACTTGTATGAAGGAATGAAGGAATATTGGATCGAATTGTGACATGTGATCAAAAGTGGATTCTTTGTGATAACCGTAAAAGAAAAATGCAATGGCTGAACCCAGGTCAAATGGCTACAGCAATACTTAATAATAAAAAGGTAATCATAACTTTTTGGTGGGCTTAGCGTGGTGTTATTCACTTTAGTTTTCTCGGATCTGGTCAAGCAATAACGGCAGATGTCTCTTGTGCCGAACTCCGAACAATGTTGGCAAAACTAGCAGTAGAACAGCCCCGACTCATGAATCGATCTCCACCATTATTGCTCCATGAAAACGCGAGACCTCATACAGCACGAGAAACCATTTTGACCCTTCAGAAACTGCAGTTAGATAGCATATTCGTCATCCTCCATATTCGCCAGACCTTGCTCCAAGGGACTGCCATTTTTTTCGTGATTTGGACAATTATCTACGTGACAAGAATGTATTGATAATAATGGTAACTATTTTGATTAAATAAGTTAGTCAAAATTAACCCCTATTATAATCTGAATTATTTTCCTGTTTTATGTTTATTTCATGACTATTAAATTGTGAACCTTTTATTATTCGTATATAGTTGCGGTATTATTTGTATTTCGGTCTATAATGGTATACCCAAATAATACCCCAATATTATTTGGGTACATTTTTTACTTCTTAAAATGTACCTACGTCTTAAGTGCCTCTATACAAAATAAAAAAATTGAAAAAATTGATATTAGTATTTATTGTTATAGCGGCATCTTTCCATCACAGATCGGCAGACAGACGGACACACAGTTGAATCTTATGATAGGGTCTCGTTTTTACCCTTTGAGTTCCAAACCCTGAAAATAAGCATACTTTGCATTAAGCAGGTAATATTTTTATCATGTACATTATGTACAGAGACTTTTCATGGTTTCAGGAACAATTTACGGGATTCATTTTTCATTTGTTCGCGAAAACCTGCGCTTGCTAGATACAATCCACATCGTGTAGGTTGACGATTGTCAAATCAAATCAGAATATTTTTATTCACATAAACCCACATGCACTTATGAAACATCAGAAGCTGGGTGCGAGATTTCAAATAGTTATTTCCTATGGAGAAGAGCTGGCAACTAACATTATTAAGGAAACATTAACTACAATGAACGGTTGAGCTGTAGAATGTAAGCTATGCAAATGCTGGGGCAATGAATCGCCTTAGTTTGACGATAAAGTTGGTGTCATCGCAGTCTGTACAGTTGCACTATTATTATATGTATTTCTGCGAAATTGTCACCTAACTTGAAATATATGAATGTGTTTGTGGTAAGTAGAAGAGAGTTCTACTATTAACATTATATAACACCGCGCCTGTAAGCCCCGAAGGGAAAGGCGAAGATGTTCCTACAGTAAGTATCTACACCCATATTCCGTCAGTTATGTTCCGTGTAATAGAGGGCGAATCTATAAACGGGCACAAATCGGAATTCCAGGCTACTGAGACATTCTTGATGGCAAAACTCAATAACACTTCGCCCGACTTGGGACATAAGTCCACGACCTCATAATCAGTATTAGCACTATTAAGTTGCACTATTATCAAATAAATTAAGCAAAAATACATCAAATTGGCAATATTTTTTTCTCGGTGGTAGGCCATAACATCGGCTGCCGGCGGAAGTTACCACCCACCAGACAAAGTCTTGCCGCCAAGCGATTCGTCGTGTTCCGGCATGATGTCTGGTGAAGCCGTACGGAGGACGGGTCTGAGCAGTTGTGTTGCGATGTGTGGCGGGTACGATGCGCCAAATGTTGTTGTCTCGGGAATTTGGTCGTGGAGAGTCTCCAGATCAATCTCCCTCTAGCGCAGCATCGTTTGATCGTGTTGGTCTTGGGTTTAACATTGCATCACCTCGTTCAACTGCCGTCATCCTTCCTATTCCTAAGTTTTTTAAGTGAATAGACTTAATAAACTAGTGCGCTTTACACTCAATGATTGCATCACTGCTTACCATCAGGCGGGATTGCAGTCAAGCACTAGTTTATAATTATTAAAAAAAAAATATAATGACCACCATAAAATGCTTTGATACCCTTAGTTTTGTAACCAAAATATCTACTTAACACCAGAAAAATACAGTCTAAAAATACAATAGTACCAGCTATTTTAGACACGACTCCACTTTAAATTGTATTCGACCACCAAATTTAATAAATGATCACCAAATCTTGACGACCAAATTAATGTATTATTTTTGCCTAAATAAATCACTATGATTGCCATAAAATCAGAAAACGAAACATAAAATTACACGTCAGTCATTGTTTGTCCACCCATAGGTTAGGTTAGGTTAGAACTGTGACCAAAACAGCGCGCGAGCCGAGCGAGCGTAGCGAGCGTGCCGCGGCAGCGGCCGGCGAAGCGTCAATTAAAACGCTGGTATAATTTTGGTGATCATTTACTACTTTTGGGATAACAATGATTTATTGGATAGCAGAATTTAAAAACTTTGGTTATAATTTTATATTAAAACGCTGGTATAATTTTGGTGATCATTTACTATTTTGGGGTTACTCATGATTTACTTGGAGTCATTTTACTTAAATAGGATATCAAAGTGTTAAAACTTTGGTTATAATTTTACATTAAAACGCGAGTTTAATTTTGGTGATCATTTACTATTTTTGTCTGCTACTATATCTAGTGGTAAGTTCAACATAAGCCATTACTTTACCCAAGGAAGTTAATCTAACATTTACATATTTTATACTTTATTAACTTGTGTGTGGGAAGAAGATGCAGTAAGTAGTAGTGAGAGTGGGTTAGGAACAACTTTTTGTTTAAAGTGTGCTGTTGCCTGCGGCAGTCTTCCCGTCTGATTACAAATTGTCTTTATGGCTAGAAATAGGCTCTTAATAAACTAGTACGCTTTACGTCAACGCATCACTCGCATTACTGCTTACCATCAGGAGAGATCACGATCACTAGTTAAAAAAAGACTTTAATAGAAACATTAATATTGACATTTTGTAGTTGCCTCTCGATCACAGAGACTGGCTCCATTGGTCCATTATGAATCTGGTCTGAGCGTTATTTACCTATCTAACAGGAAAAGGATATCCTCGTGATGTTTGGAAACTTTCTCCCTTATAACAACGCCTGTCGCCACGTGATGTAAGTTCCTTTCACTACATAAATAACAACAAACCACACTAACAGTTCCAAGGACACGAACAAAATATTAAGTGGGAATTTCTGAAAGAAAAATACATCAACAACTTTGGTGGCGTTACAACTTGGTACTTAATGTGGCACAAACTCATGCCTTTGTTTCTATCCCACTTCCAGGGACGCTAATTTATTCAATTTTATGTATATTTTGTTTACTCAAATCGTGGTTTAGTTGGGAGTTAGGACGTGTGGCTTATTATTTGAGAGGTCAAGGTAAATGTTACTTTGATTGTTACTTAGTTTGTGTGCATTAGGTACTGTCCACAGGATTACTTGGTATATACAACGATTATGCTGAAAACCATACAGATTTGATTCTGATTACACACCGCAAATGATGGTATTCTTATTTTGATATGGCTGGTACGGCTGTATTGTATATATTGTTGGCAGCAAAATTCTTCACGGTCGCTTAAACTGCACTTTTTGGGACACTGAGAGCAGGATTGGATGTGCCATAGATCTACAGCCACACGGCACAGCTGTTTCGCCAATATAGGCAGTTTACCAGGTTGGAGCTAAATCTTACCATTTTTGTAAGGAGACGGTTCAGAGACTTCCAATTGGAGATGCTCCTTTGGCTATTGAATAGTAAGAAAGAGGGAATAATAAATATGTTTTTTCGTTTATAACGATCTTCAACCGGAGTTTTCTTGTATGGACACTGTTGATAGTAAATGTAGCATGATTAGGAAATAAATACAAGACATTGCCATTTAGACTCTGTACAGCCGCATTGCAGTAGAAACATTAGTGACCGAAATGAGTCCACTTTTATATGTATCTAGAGCCCGTGCTCCATCTAGAATATAAACAGCACGTCACGGGCATGCTCTAAATACAATATTGCCACTAGTGGATCGCGACAATACTGGGGAGAGAGAACAAAAAGGCGGGGGAACCGCAAAAAAAGTTAAATTAATCGAGTGCTCCCCTCTTTATAAAGTTTTAATCAAAATTGGATTTTTGTTCGAGCTGCGAAACACTGGGAGGTGTCAAATGGGTTCCTGTTTAGATGGCTCCGAGATTTTGAAAAAAAAACAAGTACTTTTGTGTGTTTGTTTTGCTAAGGAAATGTTTTGTTAACTGATTTTTCCGTGAATTGCTTCTGGGTTTAATTTTGCTAATTATTTTGTTACAGAATATCAAATCGCTTGTGTATAGGATGGTAAGAGGGATCTGATTTTTTAAATAAAAGCTATACACCTGAAGTAACAATTGTGACTATTCTAGAAAAAAACTTGATAGTTAAACCAGGAAATATTAAAGCTGTTCTATCCTTGACCACAAATGTAACACTACCACTCACTGACAGATAATGTCATGATAGCCAAATGACTAAGACGCCATTCTCATACATGAAGCTGTAGGATGCTAAATCCGTGCAACTAACTTTAATTTCTTTGTACTTTTTGATTTTATCTTGGATATTACTGACATCCATAAAGGAAAAAAATTCGTGAGGAAACCGGACGGGTTAGGAATTCCAAACTTCTATTAATTAGTTCTTCTTTTAATGGATGGACTGTGTGAAAGATGATAATATGGCCAGAAAGGGGAGACAATCGACACTCTAATAGAGAATTATAAAAGAAAAACCAGCCAAGTGCGAGTCGGACTTGCGAACTAAGTTTACTAAGATTAAGACAAAACAAAAGGCATCATCGGTGAACATTTGGACTACTTACTTAATTTGCAGTATTTACTGTGCATGAGATAAAGCCTGGTGATAAAAATGCAATAAGAAAAAAAACATACCGCCACACTTACCTTGCCCGAAGAGTTAAGCAGAGATGCACCCAAACATATAATATGCATCTTCAGTACCCCCACATATCGCCAGTTATCTTTACGACCCATGTTATAGGGATAAAGTCTATTGTCTTCAGCCGGAACCAAATTTCCCTAATAGAAGATCCTTATAAAACATTGCCTGACCTGATCGTCCATCCCAATCTCTTCCGTTCAAAATTGCAAAAATGTTCGATTAGTCGCACAACGTTATTTGAACAGCTAGAATAGGAAATTGATTTAAAAAAGCATGCATAGAATAGATAGAAAAATACAATATTTTAATTACTTTAGTGAAGGCATGAGGTACAGGAAGTTCACTCATCCTCCATAAAAAAGGGAGGATCCTCCGACCAGAAAAGTTCAGAGTCTGGCGGGCACTTGCCCAACGATTGAAGTTGAGAAGTTATATGTATGCTAATTGCACGGTAAACTCTGCTTGCGGGATGTAGAATTCATGTGACGTCAGTATGACGCGTTGTTTATTTGTGGCACACACGCTACACCTTCCCCATAAACTGTATGTACATAACTTTATAGATATAAATAAAAAATATAAACAAAGATATATGACGTTGCTCAAAAAGCTGCCCAACTTAAATAAATGATTTTTTTTTTCTTTAAGTAGGTTTGTAACTTGTATAAGTCAGTTTTTATTTTAACTAGATGCGTTCGGCGTTTCCTACCTGGCTACTCTGACATGGCACGGGCAGGCCACTGCCGACTACCGGGCAAACTGAGGGCCCAAATAACACAGAAGTTGTACCCTGAGACAGTTAGGCGACGAGGTCGCGGCCGGCCACGTAGATAACGATGTACCTGAAAGATTAACGCTCAAAGTGTCTGGGTAGGCTACTGTAAAAAAATGAAAGAAAATACATGCGGTGACACGATGGTGGGCCATCATATCAGTAAAAGTGCCACTACCCACATGACAAAATCTTGCCACCAAGCAATTCGTCGTGTTGTCTGAGGAAGCTGAGTAATTGTGTTGCGAGGTGTGCCGGGTACGATGCGCCAAATGTTGCTGTGTCAGGAGTTTGGTCCTCTCTCCTTTGGGAGTCTCCAGATCAATCTCCCTCTGCCGCAGTATAGTTGGTCATGTTGTTGGGTTTAACATTGCATCACCTCGCTCAACTGCCGTGTTCCTTCCTATTCACTCAGTTTTTATTTTATTTTTTTCATAATCTAGTCACAGTCTCATATTAGCGGCAAAAAAATGACACCCCACACTCACATCTCTCATCTCATCTCTCACTCTCATCTTTGGTGCCTTTTATATTTGTAAATTTTTATTGATTTGATAAAACAAAATATACGTATCCAATATTTTTCTATAATCTTAATGACGGACTAAATAGAATATATATTTTTTTACCCAGAAAACATCCCTATTGTCATATTATTAAATAAGAAATATTTTATGATAGATGAAGACTGAGATCAGAATGTCGAGAATGAGCTCTCAGATAGTGAACAAACAAAACCATTTACAACATTATTTTACTGAAACTGTATTGCAATTTGCAACAATTTGCGCCGATATTCTGCCAACTGATGGATATTAATAACGCACCAAATGAGTGGTATCGAGCTGACCGCCGCGTTAATTGACGTAGTTATACAAAGGGTAATGATGTACTTGATTATTGTGTTTGTATATTGGGAAAATAATAATGTTATTGATGCTGGTGTAATTGTGGCCAGCCATGTTTGTGACGTGTGTTCATGTGTTATGTTTTAACGCAATGAAAAGGTATTCGAGATAATCTTATCTTGCAGATTTAGAGATAGGTATTATAATCATAAAAAAAGCTATCTAGTTTTTGTTATACAGTATGTTAAATAACAGAGGGCGTTCCCTTAAACTCGTTAATATATATCATTAATAGATTAAAATAAAAATATCAGCATAGAAAAATAAGCATAAAAAAATCCGAATAAAAAAAAATTCTAATTGGAAATAAATTTGAAACCTCCTGTTTTAAATCAAAATAGTAGTCGTCATGTATAAATAAATTGCGACGTTGCCGTCTTTCATGTTCGCGTGTACAGTGTGTTTCTTTTACATGTCAATTTAAAATTTTTATTGCATATTTTCATATTGGAAAAAATTTTAAAACATTTAGTTTTCGAATGGAAATATTTTTTTTAGCATGTATGTATGCTATACTATTTCGGATTAACGGGAACGCCCTCTGTTAGTTAACATACTGTATAATCATCATCATTATCTCAGCGTATAATACCGGTTGCATCCGCGGCTTTCGCGTTGGAGCCCGTCCTCCTGCATATACGCGTCGATCTCTGGCATCCCGTAGTGTGAGATTGTTGTCACGCATGTCATCTCTTACAACGTAGTTTTTGTTGTATAATACCTATATATATAGTTGCTGTTAGGTATACTTACTGAGGAAACTTCAAAATCCAGATGGATTTAGGACCTTTGAAGTTCCTTCTGTAAGTTTCTGTTTTATTTCATTATCAAAGATAAAACACTAATAAAATAAAATACTAGAGTACCCTCGCATCAAATACAAATAAAAAAAATTATGAACTAACTTCGCTCTACGGTTCCACTCGCATAAATCTTGACCGCATGGGAATTTCAGAAGTATCCTACGTAATTCTGTATTGCAAGTAATCCAGAATGCAAAATATTTTTTTTTATCTATACTAATACTAGCTGACCCGGCGAACTTCGTTCCGCCTTAAAGGCGATATCACATGACTACTTTTTAAATTAGGATAATTTTAAATTAATAAATATTATTATTCAATGATTCTTTATTTGGGAGCACAATCCTGGCGGGTTCTCCGGAAATCTTTAATGTGCTACAATACTCGGAAACAACATCCATTAGCCCAATGCGAACGTCATTGCGCTATATTATATGCGTATAGAAACGCTGCCCGATTCAAATCAGAATTTGATGAATTTCTTCTTGTGCTTCGTAAATTATTATCTAGCGCTTGATCTCTGAGGTTTGCTCGATGATTTCGCATTGCCAACCGAGCCGTTTCATGGGCTGCCTCCCTTTGCTCTGGTGAGTGAGAAGCACGAAGTCGAGCCATACTAAGGCTGCGCTCTTCAAGTGCAATTTCTTGCTCTTCTTCAGTTCATTTTTTTTTGTTTTGGATGGGAAATCATCAAATGACTTCTCCCACTCTGGGCGGAGCGGAAGGGCGTGTCAGATTTTTACCTATATTAAAACCCACCCGTGTTCCTTCACTTGCCTGTGCAACGGCCAGTGCCATGGTTTCTTTTTTAATCAACCCGCAACCCTGTGGACCAGTCCTCGTAGACCCCGTCAAGGTGTGCTGACATCTCTTTAAGGCGCGTGTGAAACACAACGCGCCGTCAACTCGGGCCTGGTTCTTACCAGGAGGCGAGCTGCCTATCGCTCGCCGCCCGTAAGCCCGCGCCTACGGTGGTCGGGAGTCCGATGTTGCCACCCGACCAGGGCGCTTCCTGCGGCGGTTTGAGGCGTGAGAGTAGTGGGATTTCCGCTCCCTCACGCGCTACGCCTCCTCCTTTGCCAGCATCACTGCTTCACAGAAGGAGGTGAAAGCTTGCCATCATGCACTCTTGCTCCGGACTATGGCCCGGACCAGGGTCGGAGGCGAGAGATCGCCGCCGATCGCCGCCACGAGGACACGGTTGTGCTCTACCCAAGCCGGGCAGACCTCTACCATATGCTCCACCGTGTCCTCAGGGCGATGCACACAGTGGTCACCCTGGTGTTTCCTCCCGCCTTATACGGAACAGGAACCTCCCGAAACAGCCGTGTCCGGTGAGGACCTACGTCAGTCGGAAGGTGAGGACGCCGTGGCGCCTCTCTAGCTACTCCTGAAAGAGATGACTTACCGCCGCTATTGTGGCGTGCTCTGTGCTGGATTGCAACAATCACACTTTCCAAGTCGCCATGAGATCCCGCCGGAGTTCTGTCCGCTGTACTGGGATTTTATAGATTGGATTTGGACACAATTTAATGGATGTTATTATACATATAAACGGTCCCAATTACTTACTCTATCTATTAAAAGAAACCTCATCAAAATTTGTTTCGTAGTTTTAAGTGGTAAATGGCACAGCAATACAATATTAGAAATTTTGAAGTTGAAGTTTGCTTTGGGGCTTTTATTAAAAAAATTAACCGGCAGAGAGTATTTATATTCCTTGCTTTAAATGAATGCATCAACATTCAACCGGTAAGATTTTTTTAATATGCTGAGTAGTGCAGCAGTGTGTTTGTACCATTTTTAACAAATGAACCGCTAACTTATATTTTGACTGAGTTGTTTTGTTATTCAATGTCACGTCACACGGGAACGACGGGAACAACGGGAACGGGATAAAAAGTATCCTATGTGATATGTCCTTCTCCCAGTTCTTATCTACCTCCCTACCAATTTTGAGCCATATTGGTTAAGCGGTTCTTGAGTTATAAATAGAGTAACTAACACAACTTTCATTTATATACATAGACTTCATTCAAATCGGACCAGCCCTTTAGGAGGAATTCAGTGACGTACACAGGTACAGCAGATTTAGGAATATACCCATGGAAAGCATCTACATTTGTAACAAAGATATCATACCTCTCTCTACCCCTAGAGCTCTTGTTTCAGTCTCTTAAAGTTAAATAAAAAATCTTAAATATTTATTTATTTCTATTTATTTTTTTCTCTTTTAGTTCATAAGTACAATTTTAGTTAATTAAAAAAATGAAAATATTTTTTTTATTTTTTCCCCTTTTAGTTCTTATGTACAATTTTCTTTTTAAGTAACTACAAAAATTAAAAAAAAAAACTATAAACTTGTCTAAAACAAAAAAAAAAAACTTGTGATTGCCCGGGTTTGAACCGAGGAACACCAGCCATCGCGAGTAGACCATACCACTATCGCCTACGCCACAGCCGCTATGTCAAGCCGCGCGAAATTAGCGCCCATATTATGCGTGAAATATTGCGAAAGAGAAAACTCGAAAATATGCGCTTCCCCAGACATAAAACTGAGCTAGATCAATTTCTCGTCCCCGAAAACCCCCACATATTAAATTTCAGCGAAATCGTTAGGGCCGTTTCCGAGATCACATGCTTCTTCAAGCGATCAGCGCCATCTGCCGGGCTGATTTGTGAATCTAAACCATCCAGGTCGCCACTCAAACGCATACAGAAAAATTCATTAAAATCGGTCAAGCCGTTTAGGAGGAGTTCAATGACATACACACGTACAGCAGAATTATATATATAAAGATATAAAGCTGAAGAGTTTGTTTGTATGTTTGTTTGTTTGTTTGTGCGCGCTAATCTAGGGAACTACTGGTCCGATTTCAAAATTCTTTTTGTGTTGGATAGCCCATTAATCCAGGAAGGCTTTAGGCTATATAACATCACGCTGCGACAAATAGGAGCGGAGCATAACTAAACCACGCGAACGAAGTCGCTGGCGGCCGCTAGTATATTATAAACCAGTGCTTGACCGCAATCCCGCCTGATGGTAAGCAGCGATGCGATCGTTGATGGTAAAGCGCGCTAGTTTATTAAGAGCCTATTCACTCTAGCCTTGAAGACACTCAAATTGTAGTCCGACGGAAACACCGCCGCCGGCAAGTTGTTCCAGTCCCTTGATGTACGCGGTATAAAGGAGGAGGCGAAACACTTCGTCCGGATCGTAGTAGTGTTAACAACGTAAGGGTGGAAACTCGCCGTACGACGGGTCGTCCGATGGTGGAACGGAGATGGGGGAATTAAATCATGCAATTCCCTAGCACAACTACAAAACTAGGCTTTGGAGACCGTCTCGAGTTAAATCAGGGTCACCAATTAGCCTCTTCGCACGCCTCTCCACTGAATCCAAAGTAGCCAGGTGACATTTCGCTGCACCAGCCCAAATGTGGCTGCAGTACTCCACACACGAACGGACCTGTGCTTTGTACAACATCAGAAGCTGCCCCGGTGTGAAGTACCGCCGGACCTTTGCGATGACGCCAAGCTTAATATTCTCCAAATTCGTTCCGTCGATTTAGCATAAAAACGAAAATTAATTTATAAATCCATACTAATATTATAAATGCGAAAGTAACTCTGTCTGTCTGTCTGTCGGTCTGTCTGTCTGTCTGTCTGTCTGTTACGCTTTCCCGCTTAAACCTCCCAACCGATTTTGATGAAATTTGGCACAGACAATCTTTAGACCCTGAGAAAGGACATAGGCTACCTTTTATCCCAGAAAAATTTGATGTTCCCGAGGGAAATCTAAAAAGCGCGATATAACCGAACTCCACGCGGGCGAAGCCGCGGGCGGAAAGCTAGTAATTAATGTTAATAAACAATAAAATCTCTCTCAAAAAATAAATTAACTTATTAACGTATGCTTAAATTAACGTAACAACGTTCCTACAAGAGCTATGCCCAATTTAATTTACCAAACGCACCCCTAAACACAATTCCTGTTACATTAAACGTAGACAGCGAATAAAGCGAAGATTTAACATGCTACGAATTACTTCACCCGTAAGCGGTTGAAGCGATGTATAGCTAAAAGCTAATTAGCAATGCTAATTCCATTCATATGTCGTAGAGCGGGAACGGGGCGGAATTATACTGATGTGCTTGACTGCGGAATTACTTATAGTGATGCGCTACTAGCTGGAATTGATGGAAGAATGAAATGCTACTGCTAACAGTATATCGTAGAGAGTTAGTGAGATTTTTTTTTTAATTTTTACCCAGTAAATGGCAGTTTTTCAGCAAGTGCAAAGTGCTCACATGTGTGCTATGCATTAATAAAACTAAGAAATTGAATCTATGCAAAACAAAGATAGTTTTTACCAATATTTAGCAGTTCCAGCAATGTTACCAAATGCTAAGTTTAACCCCTATGGAGCTTAACCAGCGTTGACTGTGAAGAACTGATAAACACACACACACATACACACACACACACATATACAAACTTTCTTTCTTATAATATTAGTAGGATTATAAAGAATTAAAAAAAAAAAAACGTTGCCTACAGTTGGAATATCTCCTCCATCGTGAGTGCGTTTACAAACATTTAAATTCGCACACACAAACAGGTAGATTCCAAACAACTACTTGTAAGCCATTCAAATATTCAATACCTACCAAACAACAGAATATATGTTTTGCAAAAAGTTTTCAATTCACAGATAGACAAATATCGAAAAATCTCTGCTTTGAAACAGAAAGCATCAAGACACTTTTCTAGTTCTTTTTTAAAAACTAAGTTATTTTTTAATATTTACTCTACTCGCTGATAAGTATTTTTTTCTATAATAAAACAAGAATATTTTCAAGAAATAATATTAGCTATTTATATTTTCTCAGAACGGTTTTATAATTGCTTAACTATAACCTACAGTGACCTCTGACGCTTCAATACACTCTCTATAGAGAAAGCAGCGTTTCGCCTCCTCCTTTATACCGCGTACATCGGGGGACTGGAACAATTTGCCAGCGGCGGTGTTTCCGTCGGACTACAATTTGAGTGTCTTCAAGGCTAGAGTGAATAGGCTCTTAATAAACTAGTGCGCTTTACCATCACCGATTGCGTCACTGCTTACCATCAGGCAGGATTGCGGTCAAGCGCTAGTTTATAATATGTAAAAAAAAAGCAATTGAGGAGAATCGGGTGTCGAAAGTGTTTGTCCAATCACTTTTTAGGAGCCACCTGACGAAGTTGACCAAATCTAGTGGGGATATCGTCGTTTCGAAGTCAGAGATTCTTTCGGAAGTTCAACACTTTTATGACGTACGTAGGATGTACGCATCGCATGCACCGCACTCTTATACTGAAAATGAGAATTCCAGAGCCACCCTGACCCGCTACTTGACAGAAGACTTGCCAGAAGTCAGTCAAGACGAAATCGAGGTAGCTTTTAAACAGCTTCAAAATGGAAAAGCCCCTAGTGAGGACGGAATACGTACACGTATATAGTACGTATATATTATATCTCTTGTCTGTATATTCTCCAATCATTTCATTAAAATCGTCGTTTTAATTTTTTTTATATAAAAGAATGTAAAATGGAATTAAAATCAAAGTAAAACTGAACCCATTTTATAATTAAAAATTAATTAATCTCATAATTTTTAAAGGATGGGGAAAATGTGTATTTTGCTCGACCTTTTCCTTCTATTTTAATAAGTAAGAAATTAATCCCATCGAAAAATCTAATAAGTATTTTTGTAAGATTTTTATTCGATGGTTTTTCCTTATAAAGCGATATCGTGAAACGGGAATAAGCGAAGCCTCTTAGTCTTAAATGGCGAACTTCGGCGCTTTGAATGGGAATATCCATTTCATGACTTTTTTTACTTTTGTAAGATTTCCTAGCTCCAGAGTTTTATTAAAAGGAACTGCAATTTGATTCTTTCTCACGGAATTGTTTCCGCTGTACTTATACGCCTTCTTTAATTTCGCTATAGTCATATATACGCCTTTTCTAATTCAGCTATAGTCATATATACGCCTTTTCTAATTCAGCTATAGTCATATATACGCCTTTTCTAATTCCGCTGTAGTCATATATACGCCTTTTCTAATTCAGCTATAGTCATATATACGCCTTTTCTAATTCAGCTATAGTCATAGGCCTTTTCTAATTCCGCTATAGTCATACATACGCCTTTTCTAATTCAGCTATAGTCATATATACGCCTTTTCTAATTCAGCTATAGTCATATATACGCCTTTTCTAATTCAGCCATAGTCATACGCCTTCCCTAATTATGCTGTAGTCATACACTTTCTTTAATTTCACACTTACCTGCCTACTACATACTAGAGATACTGAAAACATGTACGTCACCTAAAGCTAGATTTATCACGTGGTACCTAATTTGTATTCGCTTGTTTGGATATCAATGAATATCGTCTATATTGGTGGTGGCCTAATTAAAACACCAGCCTCTCAAGAATGAGTGTGCAGGATTGATTCCAGGTCAGGCAAGTACCAATGTACCTTTTCTAAAGTTATATGTACTTTCTAAGTATATCTTGATCACCAATGACTGATAATAAGGTGAAGGAAAAAATCTTGAGGTAATCGCCAACCCGCATTGGCCAAGCGTGGTGATTAGTGGGACGATAATAAAAAGGTTGATGATGATGAATATCATGTGTCAGTTCTTTTTTTTTTTTTTTGAGAAATGTTTGAATTGTTTGTGGTTGCTGCGTTTCTGCAAAACAGAGCCCTAGTTCTACTAAATTTAAGAACATTCACAGTCTCAATTTGTCAAAAATACGTATAATTTCCCTACATTTTGATAAGTGTATAGTGACAAGACATTTGTTGGTCATGGAAACGAAACTGCTGCTATATTTGGAACGTTTTAAGAGAAGTGGTCCTCCGATATGTCGAAATAAAATAAACACGTCGACCAACCTTCTACATAAAGCCCGACCGAGTCACTTTCTTCGGGTCTATCCCTTGCTATGCTGGACGATAAGCATTCACCAGCCATTGGACTACTAGGGAACAAAAACGTTTGCTACCTCAAGGTCCTGCTTCTCCTAGACAAAACATAACATCCCTCAGTTCCATTAAACAACACTATGACCGAACTAACTGAACTCATTAAGCTCGTAGAAGTGCAACAAACTATTCGCACACATAACTAGCAACTAGTTATAGCTAACGAATAAAATATGAAATCGCTTCAGAAAGCGCCGAGCAGTGCAGTTAGCGCTATTTTAAAACTTTACAAATCGAAAATCATTGGCGAACTTTAGCGACCAAGTTCCCTGCACAGTTTATTATTTCATTTTGATTTTTATTTATTCGTTCACGATTTGCTACGGCACCACGACGACTAGAGAATTTCAAATTCATTCGATACAGATAAAAATATTTCGAATTATATTTTCAAAGTGACTAACGTTGCTGTTTTCACTGGCTTATTTTAAGTTTTGAAATTCTTAAGTTTAATGCGGGCTGGATTTTGCGCTTCTGCGTCTGCATTGACGTGTTATCTTTTTATTTGTTTGAAGATTATTTATTATATTCTCAAACTTGGCAACGGTTCAGTTAAAGAAAAGTGCAGTTTAGATGCAAATAATATCACTACGAGTTCGCATACTTGGAAGAATTAACAGGAATGCTGTCTATGTGCAAGCTAATATGTTACTTTTCTTTAAAAACACTGCTGAGAATGCGACTACGATTTTAGTTCTAATAATCATCACAGCCCGGTTTCTCCCTCTACTGCGCACAGGCCTCTTTTTAGGATTCCGTACATAAAAGGTAAAACGGAACCCTACTCATGAGACTTCGCTGTCCGTCAGTCCGTCTGTCCGTTTGTGCCTCCGTCCGTCTGTCACCAGGCTGTATCTCATGAACCGTAATAGCTAGACAGTTGATATTTTTTAGAGATTATGTATTTCTGTTACCGCTATAACAACAAAAACTAAAAACAAAAAAATATATATACAACGTGTAACATATTTGTTACACGTTGTATAAGGGTAATACAAAAAAGTGATTGTTTTGCCGTATTTAAAGATGGTACTGCTACGGTATTACTGCAACTGGTGGTATCGTACTACAACCCTTCGTGCACGAGTCCGACTCGCACTTCGCCGGTTTTTTTTTTCTCGTGCTAGCTAGTCGCCATGGTCTTGCACCAATCCCACCCAGGTATGCCTACGATGGCAACAATATCAGACGCCCGTTTCGCCACTAGACAATTGACATCATCGTCTTCCAGTCCTTGGACGCTTCTCTGAGACAACCTCACTCCACCCGTCATCACTATGTCATTACATGTCTTCTGCCAGACTAATAGTAGTTGGTTTAATAGTATCATATTTTGTACACTGGTAACCCCAAACAGACACAGTATCTTCCAACAAATCTAAACGGAGCATAACAGTAACACAATATTCACAAATTCGAATTTCAAATAAGTCAGATCGAACGGTTACCTCCGTGTTTGCGGATAGCACACATTGTATCGCAGTGAGCCAACAATGGCCGCCGTGGATGTAACCGATACGCGAACAATGTGCCTCATAACTCGACTGGTATCGCCTCCTTTGTAACGTAACCGAACGGTTGGCGCGGAGGTTAAGCGATTGACTGCTGCGCTGCGTATCCCGGGCTCGATTACCGCACGGAAAATATATTTGTATGACCTACAAGTAGTTGATTCAGATCTAGCTGTTTGTGTATGTGAGTTTATACATATGTTGGTAAATGCACCCACAATACAGGAGAGATCCGTGGCGCAGCGGTCAACACGCCTGGCAGCGACGTGGAGGTTCGATCCCCGGCCAGGTCATGATGGAAAAACGATCTTTTCCTGATTGGCCTGGGTCTTGGATGTTTATCTATGTATCTATTATAAATATAGTATCGTTGAGTTAGTATCCCATAACACAAGTCTCGAACTTACTTTGGGGCTAGCTCAATCTGTGTGATTTCTCCGTATGTATTTTATTTTATTTATAATATAAGTAATTAGCCACGCCGTGCGGATTCACCCGCGTAGCGTTTTTTTTTTAAAAAGCCTAAAGCCATTCTGGATTAATGGGCTATACAACGCAAAAAGATTTTTTCTAATCGTTCCTGAGATTAGCACGTTCAAACAAACAAACTCTTCAGCTTTATATATTAGTATAGATAGATTTATAAGCTAACTCCGGATAGGTTATTATGAAAAATGATTTCATTGAAATAATTTACAGGTTTGTCTCTTTGAAAAAAGGCACTAGGAGGACAGAATGAGACCCTCATTGTCAGTTACTTCAATTTAGTTCACTTCGTCAACATATACCTTCAAGTTCATACGGTTGGTGAACACTCCTCATACAAATGTATCCTGATACGGCTATGTGATAATTTTTAATCAGAAGACCACTTAATAATAACAATATTTTTTTACTGCCACAAAGCTTCAAGTACGTCTTACTGTATTCAGCATAACTTATACTTAATTTAGCGTTAGGTTACATACGTACAATGCTTATAATACGACAAGAAAATACCGTCACACAACACAATTTATTTCAAGCAAATACATTTCACCAAAAAGACAGTATCGCTATATTGACGCTCTTTCACGGGAATTTGCTCCCGCTGTAGAAATAATTGAGTCGCCACCCTTTTCTATGCCTTCTTTGTGTTTCATCCAATCGTTACAGACACGTATGACATTGTGTAAAAGGTCAACTCAGTTGTAATTATTGCCAACGCCATATTGAGGGTCGGGGCTTTTTCATTTCGGGCCGGGATCGGCCCGGGCACGCCCCGGACCATTCATATCGCAGATTAGATATCGCCGGTATATTGTGTGAATAACTCGTATATTTTTCAGTTTGACCCGCTCTGGCGATGAGAGGATAGCTGATAATCCTGTCTTTTTGGAGGTTTATATTGATTTACGGGTATTTCCTGGTGTAAACGATCTGGGAGTTTATCAAAAGAGCTTGTGTTTCATAGACTCAATGTTTCGTATCGTTTGATAAGCAAAATACTTTAAGATCTAGTTTAGTTATAACAAGATTTACATATATACGTATATTTTGAGAGTCTACCAATTTATTTGAAATAGAGTATTACATTATGTATCTATATCTACACACTACCATATTGGTACACGGTGTACATAACGTAAATACGTATATAATATTTCAAATAATCCATACTAATATTATAAATGCGAAAGTAACTCTGTCTGTCTGTCTGTTGGTCTGTCTGTCTGTCTGTCTGTCTGTCTGTCTGTCTGTTACGCTTTCCCGCTTAAACCTCTCAACCGATTTTGATGAAATTTGGCACAGACAATCTTTAGATCCTGAGAAAGAACATAGGTTACCTTTTATCCCGGAAAAATTTGATGTTCCCGAGGGAAATCTAAAAAGCGCGATATAACCGAACTCCACGCGGGCGAAGCCGCGGGCGGAAAGCTAGTACTTAATATGTACATGTGAAAAAGCAAAAGAATCATAAGATATATTCAAAACATTCTTCCGCATTGTTGTCAACAAAATCAGCACCCAAACAGCAACACCTCATACAACTAAAATACAATTCTAAAAATACAGGTCGTGTTGTTTCTACTTAACCCTAGAAAGATAACGTGCGCCTCAGAGGCGCCCGCAAAATACATATTTTGCCGCAATTTTGTTACCGACGCGTGTACAAGCCTGTGTTTCCTAGCCAATTCAGTCCTTGGTCAACACTTTCAAGAGACGGCTGCTACTGTTCGGTAAGTACCATAGTTTTACTGTTAGAGCGATGTGTTGCGCTCGGGAGGCGCATGTTTATCTTTTGTGTAACTTTTGCCACTTTCATAGTGAATTTGTTTTTGTTATTTTTGCTAATTTAAGGTAAGTAATAAAGGTTGTTTTTTTTATTAGTGAATACTTATTGTCATCAATTGTTTTTAGGAGTATTTTAACATCGTGTTCAGCAGAAGAGTGTTGGATGAAAGAGAAATTGTTTCTTTATTGACTGAAGAAGATGAAGGCGCTGATGAGGGCAGTGACGGTGAGATCGAGGACCATGTCAATGACTAATGGTGATGGCCAAGAAGGAGTGATGATCAATGAAAATTCGAAGGATACTTGATCGCAGAATGTCACTGAAAATACTGGACATGAACAACGCATAGTAATTCCGCCTAATAATGTGATCAGGGGCAAGAATAGGCATGTTTGTCTATTGCTAAAGCACAAAATATCAAAAAACGTCTGCAATCAATAAAGTTCATTCAAATAGTGCCCAGTTGCATGTGTCGAAATATTTTTGCACCGTGTTTGAAAACTAGGTTGGAAATACCTACTTTATCAAGACGCTTGAGAGAAAGTATTGAATATGGCCACAAAGTAACAGAAAGATGTATGAAGAAGCTGATGATAAACCACTAACTGAAATTTGACGGTACTGTCGCTTATGTACTAAAAAAAGAAAAGAATTATTCAAAATAACGTGCATAAATTGTAAAAAGAAATTGTGCGGAGAACATAAAAAAGTTGTTTGCAATAATTGTCTTTATCCGTTGATTTTTTCAGTATTTTTTTTTAAATTTGAGACTGATTATAGTATAATTAAATAGTTAATAAGAAAAAACACTATAAAAGATACCTATTTTTAAAAATTTTTATCTAAGTACAGAAGACTTCTAATTTTTGTTCATTTTTGTTAAGGGTTTATAAAATCCTACAAATTTGAATATTTTAAATAAAAAATAATGATAATACATATGTATTTTATTTACTTATTAATAATTCAGCAATTTACAGTAGAAAATGAAACAAAAATAAATGACATTCATCAAAAAAATCTGCTATTAAATCGGTGCGCTTCTGAGGCGCATGTTTATCTTTTCAGTACAAAAAAATAACGTTATCTTTCTAGGGTTAACACAGGAGAAGAATGGAGAAAGGCGTGATTTTATGTATGAATGTAACTATAAGACTAGCCTTATATTGATTGCATACTCGCTTCATTCACTAGACTCAACACTAGCACACAACACCCCAAACACTTCCCACAAACAAAAATCAAACACTTCATTATATTAGCTTTTCCTATAGACGGCCACTGCCGTACTCAGATACACTAGCATAATAATAAACCTAGCCTAATTTGGGGACAGGTTTGAACCTATTGTAATTATCTACCTATGTTAAATACCGAACACCGCGAAGGTACCCAGTACTTAAAAGTTGACCTTTATTGGTATACAAGTAGGGTTGACGTAATGAAAATAAAACAACCACTGTATACTGTTCTATAGATGCGCTTCTATTTCTTAAAATTCCAAAGGACCCAACCAAATCGTTGTCATGCAACGTTTGCGACTTCTAATTTGACGCCAACGCCATCTAGTTGCACTTAGTGTAAACTTATCATAAATATTTTTTATGATGTTAAACTTGATGAACGGCTTTGATCAAGCATGATCATTAACAACCTAACGCTAAATTATGAACGTTAATATTGTATACATTGCAATGTTCTAGTGGTGACGATAATAAACAATTTATATATTGATACTATCAGCCAATTACTATCAAATAACCTAAGTAGGTATGGTCATATTTACAGTAGGTACTGTTTGCACACGTTATACACACTAATTGTCGCAACATGTCTTTCAAAACAAAATTAAAACACGGCAAGGAACATAAATATAAGTCAACTTCCCACGAAACATATCATTTAAGTAAGGCTAAGTACAAACAGTATAAAACGTCGGAATCAAGTCTCGGTAGGGATGCGCTTGATTTATGCGAGCGGTACAGGCGGCAACACATGTGCCTCGCAAGATAGGATTACACGCTATGTGCCTCACTTTGAAGGTAGCCGTGTTGAGCACTCTGTACGAGACTGTCTCTGGGAAACTTACCTGTTATTAAGAATTATACAATTAATTAGCGTTTATAATAGTACTACATGTTATGTGCCTCGCATGATAGGATTACCTACCTCGCTTGGAAGGTAACTGTCATGCACATTGTATGCCATACATGCTAACTTATATAAGTATTTGTAACTTGTGGCAACCTATTATTAAACATAAGAGAAGAATTTGGATGTACTGTTTATAAGCGATGGCAGTTGGTACACGCAAGAATACAAAACCTGCCCCGCCCGTGAAGCTAACGTGTTACGTATTTCAAACTAACTTTCTTTGAATCATTCAAAAATCAAAGCAACTTAAATATTTCCGCTATTGAGAATGGGACAAATTATAATAATTCCACAAATGGGAAGCTGTCCCGGGTATTTTGGCAATATTAATTTCAGCATACATTAACAGAATATTACAAGCAAAATATGTGAAAACATAGCTATGAGGAACAAAGGGCGCGCTAATCACCGCTCATTGTTTTGTTCAACAAATAGGCGTCGGTCGTGGATTATCCGTGACTTGGAAGTACTGCTGACTCACGTCACACCGAGCCGAGCTGACTCGAACGAGTCAAAGGATTTGCTTCCGAGGCATCAAGTTCAACAGACTTATCAACACGACCACTCCACACCTCTCACACACGTCATTGTGTACATGTCACAACCAACTGGTTAAATTAGCCGTTTAGTCAAGCGCCTGGCTTTTGGTGCTCATCTCGCTTCGGTCGTACGCGGTTGATCACAACCCTAACCTGAACCATTTGGCGGGGGTGTTTGGGCTTAGTCACTGTGACCAATTTGGCTCGCAAGTGACAGTAGCAACCTAAACTATAACTAAGGAATATCATTAAAGCCGTTAGGTGATCGACCGCCGTTTAATTAAAAGGCTACGCGGTTGACTAAACAGCTAATTTAGGCAGCTATCTGTGACATATCGATGAGTTGACGGTGAATTGTAATTTAACGTACTCATTTTCTATTTGCAATAATTAAGCACGCCATACAGTCTAGGTGAAAATTCATGGTATACGAGAAAAGGTCATTTTCTATTAAGGTATTTTTGATTTACCAGAATTCGTCAACAAATAGCGTTTTCGCGAATTGAAAGGCCTTCATTGTTATTCTACTGAGTAATTTGTATATAATTGATACTTTAACAAACTTTTAAATATAAAGGTTTTCTAAAATATCAAACAATTATTGACAGTAAGCGCGGGCTTGCGGGCGGCGAGCTGCCCAGTGCCCACCGCTCGTGGCCCGCAAGCCCGCGCTTACTGTCAATAATTGTTTCACGCGCGCTTCAAAGAGATGTCAGCCCATCGTGACGGGGTCTACAAAGACTGATACCTGGGTTGAGGTTGCGGGTTGGTCAAAAGTGAAACTGTGGCCGCACAGGAAGGTGAAGGAACACGGGTGGGTTTTAGTCAGTAAAAGTCCGACACTTCCTTCCGTTCCGCCCAGAGCGGCAGAGGTCAGGAAGTTTTAGGAAGAATAATTAGTTTACTGTTTGCGAATATCATCTTATTTGCATTTGCAATTTTTTTTTCCAAAGATTTAAACAAATATAAGTCCTTCAGGAAGTTAGTCCCACGGGCAAGAAACCATTAACAAACGATAATAACAATATAAGAGTGTCCATGAAGTCTGTGGTTCTCTACGATTTGGGATGAGCAGCTAACATTATCTTTCTGACTGACCCTTTTAACAGGCACCTGTAACAATTCAAAGGGGCCTGTAATTAATTCATTTAAATGAAATGGTTTGACTTTGCGTGGAAGCCGGCATGTCCTAGATCCAAAAACTTCGAAAACATCTGACATCTACCAACCCACACTGGCCCTGCCTGATAGATCATGGCTCACTCCCTCTCATCGAAAGGAGGCTTATGTCCCAAGAGTGGGAGCATTAGGTATATGGAAATGGTTTGGCTTTGTGTTTGACCGCGTTCTCACTTTTTACACTGTCAATATATGTAACACTCATATAATTTCCCAGCATGTTCCGCCGCTTCCTCCGCCGCTCGCCGCGGTGTACCACATCCCCTCATCATAGCCACCCTACTTCGTCTGTGGCGGAAACTGTAAAATGTAACGTGACGCAAATTACTTTGTCTATTTTATAATTTAGCATCGGTGGGGGCCTTTGTTAGCGATTCAGATAACTCATCGCAGCCTCCTGTACCGACGGAGCTTGAACTAATTACGACCCTAGGAGGCTATTTGTATTTTCAAGTGCTCCTGGATCTTGGAAGAGGGGGAAAATAGGTGCGTGTTATTTTTTTTTTTCTGGTTGTGATTGACCCTTGATGTATTTTTCTACAGATTAGTTAAACTGGAGCTCCTTAGATCAGTATTCTATGTATAACAGTTGATTATAAAATTGTATCATTGTAACATTATAACGTATTTGGTATTATTAATATCCGGGCCCATGGCTAAATAATCCTTCTCTGTATGAGAGGAAACCTGTGCCCAGCAGTGGGAAGATAAAATGGTTGATGATGATAAAATAAATAAAAAATAACTAAATATAAATATATACGGACAAATCACACAGATTGAGCTAGCGCCAAAGTAAGTTCTAGACTTGTGTTATGGGATACTAACTCAATAATACTATATTTATAATAGATACATATATAGATAAACACCCAAGACCCAGGCCAATCAGAAAATGATCTTTTCCCATCATGACCTGGCCGGGGATCGAACCCGGGGCCTCCACGTCGCAGGCAGGCGTGTTGACCGCTGCGCCACGCAGATCGATCAACCAAGTTAAGCTACACTCGTTGCGATTGGTTTGATGATGATCTTTACATAACGAAACCTTTCCGTGTCTCGAACGGCACATTAAACCGTTGGTTGTCAATTCTGCTGCCATTCGTGGATCACGTTACACAACCAATCTTACCAGGGGTATTGTATTGACCAGAAACTGGGTTGTGGAGGTCAGATAGGCAGTTTCCCTATGTAAAATACTGTTATGCACCTAAATCCGATCACTGGAGACTGAACCCCACGTGAGGGCAGGCAGGTGTAAAGTGATGTTATACCACAGTAGACAAGTAAGACAACAGACTGCCAGTAATAGGTAAATGCAATATTTGTCAAAGACCTCAAGGGCGGCAGACTCACATAGAATTGACAAACTGTTTCTGATTATTCAATACACTTATAGCTAAAGTGTTATTAACGTGTACCTTTTTACACAGAATAACTTCCAAAAATAGTAAAACCTATCCATTCCACAAGGAACAGTGCATCGAAACTTACATACTTCACAATGTATAAACATAGAAGCGAAGACAACCTCACGAGACTGTACTGACAACAATCTTCGTCGCACCGAATTCTTTGCAGTCAGCTGCCGTAAATATCTGAGAAGACGTTTCAATATCGTGGCGCAAATATTTTGTCATTCCATTGCCGCATGTGCATAGTGCGCGAGTGTGGCCCAGCGATGTATGCAGTGTACTATGCTGTGGCAAGCAGCGAGGTATGCGCTTGTGCGGTATGTGACGTAGGGCACAGGTTACTATTTTACTATTATACTTTTAGTGTAACTGTTTAATAGATACGTAAACACTGTGCATAATGTATACACACCAGTAGTGATGTAGTTGTAATAAATATAGTTTAAAAAACTAAAAAAACATGCTTTAAAAAAATATCAAACCAAAAAGTTAAAAATAATTTTAAAAAAGCGTGAGGCGCTTTGTGCCATAATATTTGTATGTTAAGCGTCTCACGCTTTTTTTTAAATTATTTTTAACTATTTAGTTTGATATTTTTTTAAAGCATGTTTTTTTTAGTTTTTTAAACCATATTTATTTTCAACTTTTTAGTTCAATATTCTTTAAAAAAAACGAACGAACGAACGTATTGAAAACGGTGGGACATTTTACAGTAATGAGCCGCTCACTCGTAAGACTTAGAGACGGACAAACAAACAAGCAAACAAGCAAGCAAGCAAACATACAAGTGAAGCTATTAAAAAGCATGTAAAAAACTAATTTATCTTGCTTTTCTCTGACAACCGTAAGCCATCACAAATGGCAGAAAATTGAACGCGAAGCGTACTCTGAACTACCTAGGACTTGCATGTGATATCTGTGGCATCATGAGCCTGTGACTTCTGTGTGCCAATTGTAATAACAGATTCCTTTCCAGTCGGATTTCCACTTCATCCAAGTTATCTGTTGGACATATTATCCCAGCCGCAATACATACATGCTCACTGAAACCAAAAATATACAATTAACACAACAAAAACAAACAATGGGCGGCCTTATCGCTAATGCGATCTTTTCCCGGCAACCAAAGAATGGACAGATTCTCCCGAACCACAAATGGGACTGTCGTTGGTATAAATATGATTAATACAATTTACTAAAATAGTTACACAAATAAATGAAATTAATAATAAAAAAATTAATAATATTTATGTATATGTTTGTACAGGTAAGCAAATAATAATTTATTTGCTAATAATAATAATTTATAGCTAATGCTATAAAGTGTTTTTGAACAAGATCATAACGAAAAGTAGGTAGTGTTCCTTCACAAGTCTCTTCATTATTCAGAAACTCACATTTTATAGAAAAATGACAACAGATTTATTTTCTGGTCATCATAACGACAACTGCTTATAGCTGATGTTGTATTGTGATCGAGACCAATTCTTGTAATTTAAAACGTTCAAAATTTACTCCAACTTCAATTCTTGATCAATGGCCTCTGTGGAATAGATACCACGATTTTGCCAATAACACGTGTAACACTTAGAGAAATTCTTTGAAAATTTCATTTCACAATAATGACGGATATCGCCAATGACAGTCAAAAAAGACGGCCGCGTGAACCGTCTACGAGGGAGGTTTGAGGCAAAGTCATGGTGTGGCCACTATGCTGCGATATTTCAATGTTCTTTACGAATTATTTACTAAATGCACTTTTTACTACATAAATATCGCGCTTTTATTTAGTAAACGACCCTATAAATAATTTAAAAGTCCAATGAAAAATGAGCGTGACACTCATCTTAGCTTTCCCGCCAAAACTCCGTTCAAAATTTAGTTACAGCTCATCTCGTAGACATACAAATGTCAAAAACTTGTCAAGTACAAAATATAAAAAAGTATTTTTGGCAAATAAAGGTGGACCATTGGTGTGTGCCTGTGTGGCGACTACGGAGTAAATCTGGACAAGGAGCGCTGTCCTGATTTGGTCTGTGTGACTTTTTAGGTTTATTTTTGTTTCCTACTGTCCCTTTCTGTAAGTATACGTTTCTAAATCGACATAATTTCGAGAACATAGTGTGGGTTATGTACTATTATACCTTAGCTAACTATTACCTAATGTTCTAACGCATTACTGTTTTTCGTCCCAAATAAATAAAATAAAATATAAACAAATAGATCAGAGCGTATTAAAATACAGTGATGTTTAACGAATGAACAACATCTTTCTGAATTTCTCATTAGAATTTACATTTCTGGTTGGAGGCACTCTTTGTGAAACCAAAAGCACATTGAATTCATTTCCCTCAAACCTCAAATAAAACGAAACGCAAATTCAAAACGTATTTTCTCCGAGGTAATCATAATGAAACCATCACAAAATAATTATCGCCGCAGCCAAATTCGTTAATGAGATAAAGACGCGTAATGATTGGAGCGATTCGGTTCAATATTTTACTATTAATGAGACCACGTTTGAATGCTGGTTAAATGGCCGTTGGATCAATCAGCGTATATTGTCCCTGCGGAAGGGGGAGCGGGGGCGGTAATCACGCATGGCATACGTCTGATTTTGCTGACGTAGCTTCTGTTATGTGACGATCTGTTGATGATCCGTTTTGATTTACATTAAACTGCAAGTTTTTAAGTGGAGCATTTTTGGCCCAGTGGTAACCCACTGGGCCAAAAATGCTCCACTTAAAAACTACCGTATTACCGTTAGGTAATGACTTACAAGTTGTCGGTGAAAGGTTTGAATCCAAATCGCTACTTTGCTTTGGCAAATTATTGCATCACCTCTGCACAAAACCCTGAAGGAAAATCGTAAGGAAACCGTAATGACTTAGAATGAAAATCCAAGACATGTGACATCTAAAACCCCGCACTGGGTCCACTGTCTCTCACCGAGAAGAAGCCTGTTTCTCAATAGTGGGAATATTGTAGGTTAATTGTGCATCGTAATATTGTATATGTACTAATACTGTCTCAACATTATATACATACGTATATTATAGCTTTAAAATATAAAGATGAAGAGTTTGTTTGTTTGAATGCGTTAATCTCAGGAAGTACTAATCCGAATTGAAAAATTCTTTGTGCGTTGGATAACCCATGAATCATATATAACCTATATGTTATACCCCATATAACATCACTCTGCTACCAATAGGACCGGAACATATCAAAAATTTTAAATGTATACTGTAGGTATATTATGATCTAGAAGTGTAATAATGTATGTATTAAAATCGACTCTTTTGTGATTAAAATAAAATGCTCAAATAACTAACTCCACGCGAACGAAGTCGCGGGCAGCCACTAGTCATTCACAAGTTGTAACTAGTAGAAGCGGTAGTACTAGTAGGTGCGTAAGTTAACATTTGTTTTGAAAAAGTTACGCTATATTATTGCAAACTCAAAAATAGTTAAACCAGTTTACTTTTCTCTATGTCCTACATGGGGTGGAGTGAGTAAAACATTGATACTAACTATCGAGAGTCCAGAGGACGATTCTCAAAGTATCGGGTTTCCGCCCTTTCCCACTAACCCCTCTACAAATATTGTGAAGTATTAACCGTTCGACAGCTATTCATCATGGGCATTGTGTTAAAACAACACGCAGATTTACCATACAGCCCTAATTTTACTAAGACGTAAAGTTCTAGCATGTCTCCAAAAGCAAACATAACTGTTTTGTTTTAGCACATTTCTTTATGCAGGTCTGCTGAAAGAAATAAGCAACACCTTTGTACTTAGTTTTTATTTTGTCAGATCCCTATGTATTTTATTGTGGATTGTAAACTAAACGCAAAAGCAAACTTTTACTCCTTGAATTACAAAAACTTTAAGAAAATTCTTAAGAATGTTCTTCAAAAGATGTCCTACGGAGATACACAGACTAAATGTGCTGAACTAATTAGGTATATCTATCTATATATGTATATTACTATTTAACTAATTAAATTTGTTTGTTATTATTGTTTATTTAGCTTTAAATTGTTTTAGAGCTCTCGCTTGAAAAACAGGATTTCTTAGTTCGGGCTCGTATTTACATTTAAGACTAACTGTATTAATAATTTATCCTGTAACAAATATTGACAAAATATTAGTACCTATAATTATTTCGTTTATTTTTCTATTTACAAATTTATTATTTAATTTTCATTATTCTATTTTAAAACTGTCACCGCGACAACGTGAAGAGAGCTTGAAGTGAGACGTCATACCAGTGAAGCTAGGGATTGAGTACTCCTTTCGTCTAAGTTTCAACTGTGAGATTTTAACACAACATCATTATACATAGCGAGGCAATCCGTCCAGGGTTTTTCATACTAAATACCTTTCTCTATGAAATTCATGTAGATACTTGCCAAACTTTAAAAATATGCCCTTCCGATTCTCGTTTAAGGAACGTTACGTTTGTAACCAGTGGTTCTCATGGTAAGTGAATGATTGTATACTGTTTTTGTGAAATAAATGTCTTAAACCGTAACTCATATCCGATTGATATTTGTATCGATCTTGTTCATCAATATACTATTTAGATGTACCTATTTAGGACGGACGATACGAGATAATTATTTATTAAGATAATTTTTATTATAATTAAAAAATCGATCGATCGATCGTATCGATCTTGTGATGCCGGGGCTACATTACCCGGTGAAGATTCGTATCGCATTGGCGCGCAAAATATCCGTTGTCGGACATATAGTCATGATGTTCTTGTCTATATTGGCGGGCGAAGATTCAGAAAGCGGCCTACGGCGAATATTCGTTGTTTAGTTGGATGGAGGAAGTACTGGCTTTGCATTATATGTCAGTAAATTATTATTTATTACATGTGTACTAAAAACAACGAACAAAAATGCAAATAGAACGTCAGTAGCGCTTCAAAGTCTGGACGATACTGAAGTGACGTAGGTGTGGCCATTCCAGCGAATATTATCGCGACAAGTCCTTTGAAGCGCGCCGACACCACTTTACCGACAGTGCCCCGATGCTACATCGTCTGCGCACGAATACATTGCATTGCAACGATGTACCCGGCTACATACATTACCGTAGCCCGAATATTCGCCGTAGCCCGCTAATGTAGCCCATGTAAGTGACATTTACTAACAAATTATAACATTGCTAAATTGAAGAGTACAGTTGTGATAGACTAATAGAACCTGGTATATGTATAGTCGGTTAAATAAATCACGTGGTTTTTGTTAACCTTTAGTTAACTACCTAAACCGTTGTGGTATAGTTCCCACTAAGCACTCATGTTATACCATGTTTGTGTATGTGTGTCCTAATTCAAAACAAACCGCCCCAACTAAAATGATCATATTACAATAATCCTGTACAAGTTAAAGGAGAATTTATTTGATTCCCGCTCAGCCGGTCGAGCGCTAATAAATTACGCAAAAGATTAATCTAATGCACTGTCCGCCATGATTTATTATGGGGCAACAGGTGGGTTAATAAGGGTTAATATTGGAAAAATATAACCGTTTAAATTGTAATTTATTGTTACAAATATGGCTTGCTTGTGATGCTTTCAATGAAATAAGTTAAAGGTGGGTTAACGATTTGAAAACTGTTGCATTTTTATAGTGAACTACTTTTAAAAGGGTATGAAAACATATACCTATACTCAGGATAACATTAATATACAAACTATTAAAATTACTATAATTATGAAAATACAATTACCGGTAAGGTAGTTACACCTATTTAAACAACTATGAACTAGGATAAATATAGAGCCTAGTGGTATCGGCCACGACTTACCTGTTGTAGGTCGTAGGTTCGAACTCCATCAGGAGCTTTACTTTGTGTAAATTATGTCACCACCACTGCTCTCAAAACGAATTAAAATATCGTGAGGAAACCGGCATGTCCTAGAGCTAAAAACTTCGAAGATACATGTGACATCTACTAACCCGCACTGGGCCAGCGCGGTAGATTACGGCCCACTCCCTCTCAGCGAGAGGTGGCTTGTGTCCTCACAATGGGAACAAATAATACTTAAACACTGTAATGTTATGGTCACCACAAACACCGCCACTAGGCTAAATAAGCTAGCTGTAGGTACTATACGTCTCATTCGCTAATACATTACCTCAATAGTATATTAACTATGCATTACCTGGCACCGACCTACGTCAGTTATTCAAAGAGTAAATATTACAATACGAGGAAAATCATAGATTATAAATATATAATAATATATTATATATGTAGATTGAACAAAATGTGACCAAAAGAGAAAGAAGGTCAAATGATCCCATAATTAATAATGCGTTTTTTATGTGTATTTTTTAATATAGAAATATGTAGAAATGTAAATTAATATGTAAATATGGTGAAATAAAGAAAATAATAATACCTTTATTGAACCAAAACAAACATAGACAAAGTTTTCAGGTAGTGTACATGCCAAGACTCAAAAAGTATCAATAGACACAGGAAGAGAGAAAAAGAATAAAAGTAATTGTCTCCATGTCAAATTAATAAATCCTGCCTCCTAAACTAGGAAGATAATATAACAGTACAAAATCACCATCCTCTTCAGTGTTAGCAGCTGCAGTAGTCCACTGCTAGGCATGATCCTCTCCACCCAATGACGTTCTTAGCTCATCCGCAACACAGACTAAAATAATCCGAGCGGTGCGTTTCTGTACCATCGCACCATGAAAACTTAAGTGAAGTGAGAGTGAAGTGGATCGACACTAATGACAGCTCATTTCACCCAACTTCCACGGTGAAATTATTCCAGAATCAATCAGCATGTACTGCTGCAAACGTACATACAAAAAATACATATTAAATGAAACTAATTTAAACGAACATTCAACCCATATTGCACCACAACCCAATACTCACGTGCATATTCCACTACCAACATTTGCAAACTGTACCAGCTTCTAAATCGATCAGCGAACCAGAACAGTCCCCAGGCATGCTGCGCTCAATATTGTGTCAAGCCGAGCTCCGAATCCACACTACTGTGTCGTGTTATGCATTTAATAAAGCCGTAATACCTATGCTAATATCGTGTCACTTGGGCCACTGAGGAGGTGATGCAGAATGTTTGCTTCGTGGGAATCTTGGAGTAATAGAAAACTATGCCTTGATGTAAGTATTTCACGTGTTTTGTTAGTTACGCCCACAGGTTAACGCCATTATTATTCCACCAAAAAACATCCACTGTTAACCAAACCTTCCCAAGGATTTACCAGTAGTGTTTTTTTGTAATTCCTCCTACTTTAAATTAATCAGTACCTGTTCGATCCCTAGCGGAAAAAGGTTTTAGTTCTGCAGCATGGTAGGCATGGCAGTTTCAGCCCACCTATGTAGGAGAATATCTGGTGGGAACTCAGCCCGCACACACATTTAGTAATCCCAGTTCTACACCTACATTGGACATACTGCGTTTGCTTATCACGGCAGCACACCCGCGAGCTTGCAATATCCCAACGTGCTCATTTGTGTTCACGTGCGACGGTTCACGTGGCCACTTCCGAACACCAACACAACTTTGATTAGCTATAGTTTCATCAAGTGTGCATATGTATTTCGTCACAGCTCCGGATGTAGTTGTTGTTATTATAGGTTGTTGTTCTCAAGTCACTGATACAATATTTATCTCACACTATTATTACGCCACCAATATGAACAGATTGTTTCTCTTAAAGTCATTGGCCATGTTTATTGCTCTTTAAACCGTTCAGAGGATTCCCTATCAAGTCAACGCCCCGATTTTTGTTAAACCCAAAAACATCGCTTATTGCAAATCACAATAAAACCATCCACACTCCGCTGATTATTATTTTTCAGCACAAAATAACAAAGAGTGAGCGTCAAACATTGCCATAAAAGTCAGCCCGCAGCCGACGCGGCCCGACGCCTAAACAACGAAACTTTAATACAATTCTCTAAACAAGAAATACCAACTTTATGTTATTACTCTTCTTTATTTTATTATCAAAAATGTTTACGAGTCATTATACGAACTCCCGTCGTTTCGGGCCTTGATAAAGATAAATTTGCTCAGCAATTGCTCCGATGATTAATGATCATGAACAACAGGTGAGCTTTTTATATTTCAGTCTCTAATCCTGTCTAGTTACCTACCTGTCCGTATTGTTTTAAATTCGCTCGGGAACGCGCCGTCAGTCAGGCTGACACGTCTCTACTCTATGACATTTTTTTAATCTCTTCGGAAGTGTGGTTGATTAAAAAATCATGTATTGTTAGTATTTTTGGAGGCGGATTGGGAATTGGAATAGAAGGATTTGTGGTGTCGAGCAGACGGCTGAGCTGGTTTCTGACTGCTGGTGACGGCTGGTGTCTGGGGATATTCTGACTTACCTATGGGAGATTTTAGTACCGTTGTACCCAAGACTTGGCATGCATTAGATGTCAATAAAAGCTTAGTTTTTTAATGTCTGGACTTGAAAAAAGACGATGATCCCTGAGTTTGCTTCGGCTATTTCTTCTCAGAGGTAGTCAGTAAGGAAGTGCCGGCTTCACCTAGTTAAAAAAAAAAAGAACTTATGACGTGTAAAAGTGATCAGTGATCCTATTTGCTTAATAAACGATTTCATTTAATTTCAGTTATTATGTTTGACGACCTAGACTGTGCATTTTGGCGACCTGTACATTATTTTTTTTTTATCAAAACTTTTAATTATTTCTTTTGATGAATCTATAATTACGAGCATAGAACAAATGTATTTGGCAGCTGCAAGTCGTGACTTAAACAAATAGCTTCCAGTCAGCATAACACTTTCCTGTAAAGGACCCACGGCTTAGCGCTACTAAAAATCAGTAATCATCCGAAAATGACCGTCCACTTCCATTCGTTATGTAAAGCTAAATTCTAAAATCCCTAAATAACAACCCTAACACACTTTACCATAAGTACATAAGTTTAGGTTCTTATAAAACGCCATGACAGTACCCTGGTATGGGGTAGTGCACAACCAGGAATAGAATGTTAACGCGGGTGTGTGATGTGCCAATGAATAAACGATTCCGGTCGGTTTATGCGATACCCGGCGTTATAGCCCCCATGGCTCTCGCTCGCTTTACAAACATGCATGTTATTTTGTTGTTACGGGTTCTAGAGCAAAATTATGGGGTATTAAGGGGGCTTTATTGAAATTATTTAGCATAATGTTATGGGAGATAGGAAGAATTGAAAGGAGTTTAATCACAGGAGTGATAAAAGCCTACAAAAGGGTTACTGTTGATTCAGTTTTAATGTAACGAATCCTTTATTGCTGAATGATACTTCATTTCATCTAAATACTTATAAATTAGATTTTTGAATATTTTTTATTTACTTATTTAAAAATACAAAACAAAGCAGCCGACCGTTATCGGGAACAAGGTCCAAGTTCGCTGGTAACTTGGACTCTATTCCCGATACCGGTGGGCTACTCAGGGCTCTAGAAATAGGAACCATCTAACAATGCAAGCCGCTAGAAGTACTGCTTTCTATCAAGCCCTTGTTCCGTCGAGCCTCTTGGGTATTAAGCCATTGGCTATCATAACTATCGGCACATCCGTGATCGGTACAATGATCACTGACATACATCTCATATGTCGACAACCTCGCAAACTATTTTTTACTGCTGTCTGTAGGAGGTGCAACTCATATTGGCCTATTAATTGATTAATTCTCTGCGCTATTATGTTGGAAGCCTCTCAAATTAGAATCTAACACACTTTTGCATTGATAAAATTAAATAGTCAGTCAAATAGAAAGTTGAAGCTGATTGACAAGTCCAAAAACGTAAACGTCTGTGGAGAAGAACGGGCAATAAACTCCAAGGATTTGTAAATCAAGATTTTATTACAAAATCTCGAATACATTCTTGTAGCTTCCATATGTAAGAAAAATGTGGTAAACAAACAAACAAAAACTGGTAAAGGAACAATTCAAAATACGCCTTGGCAGTTGAGGGATGACCAAGCTCAATAACTGCATCTATATACACTTTCTCCTACCGAGTGAGTAGTCTTACACTACTTAACACTACATGCTATACACTCTTACATACTGGTTTTCCTTTAATGAAGTCACTTTCACGTTACCCTTGCTTTAAGCATTCTTTACTATTAATGTGCTGCTAGGTTGCAGTAGTCATAAGTTTCTATCTTGTTTTGATCTATACAATAGTATTTTGCACAAAGTGAACGTCTAGAAGACGTTGTCTCGCTGAAATAGGTTATGTAAATGCAAAGAATATAAGTTCATATCAACATCGGCGATGCAAGCCGCCAGGTTGCGGAGGAAACATACTGGTGGATATTGTGCGGGAGAACACACTGCCGCCTGCAAGTTACTCGCGCTACATTCTAACAACCAAATAAGTTCGTCACGACATCTTATGTTATTGTTTCGGATTTGTATCCTATACATATTTCTCAAAAACTGCAAATAAATAATATTGAGACTATAAATTTTGTTAATAACGGCATTATAGGCTTGCGGACGGCAGCGCAAGGGTAATTTGCGTAATAAACCCAATTATTTTAAACGTAAATTATTCAATTACACTCTCTTGAAAACCCTACTAAAGTTTTATTACAAGCTGATCAATAGTTTTGGAACACATAGGGGACAAATATATAAACATTCATCATCATCAACCTTCTAGTCGTCCCACTGCTGGGCACAGGTCTCCTCTCATACAGAGAAGGATTGAGCGTAATCACCACGCTTGCTCAATGCGGGTTGGCGATTTCAGACTTATAAAGTCCAGGTTTCCTCAAGATGTTTTCCTTTACCTTCTGTCATTGGTATCCAAGATATACTTAGAGTACATATAACTTTAGAAAAGTGACATTGGTACTTGCCTGACCTGGAATCGAACCCGCCCACTCATACTTGAGAGGCTGGTGTTTTAACCACTAGACCACCACGACAAATTAATATAAACATTGATTTGTATTAATAGATTAAACTAAATCTATAATTCTAATTATAAAAATACCAACAATAAAAAAGGCCATACTGTACCTTATCATTTTCAGACGAAAGCTCATTTACAAGTTGGCATTTTCCAGGGTCAAAGCGGCACAGGATATATCCAAGTGCCGTTGTGTAAAAGACCCACATGGCAACCTGCTATGCGAGGACCTCGCGGTGAAGGAGAGATGGCGCTCGTACTTTCACGAGCTGCTGAACAAGCAGCATCAAGAGGTGCAGACACCGGAACTCCCTCCGAACCTTGGACTAGTGCCTCTGATAACGCCTGAGGAAGTCCAAACGGCTCTTCGTCTGGGGAATTATGGTAGTAGTATACTCAACGTATGGGGAATTGGAAAGCTGTCGGAGCTGACGGAGTCCCCATTGAGGCCTGGAAGGCGATGGGTCCTCGCGGTGTGGGCATGCTAACTAACTTTTTCAATCGCGTGCTCCTGACCGGCATAATCCCGAGCCAATGGAGGCTGAGTGTAATTACTCCAGTCTTTAAAGGCAAGGGCTCGGTTCAGGAGTGTGGCAACTATCGCGGTATCAAGGTCATGTCCCACACCATGAAAATCTTTGAGAGGATCGTAGACTCCCGATCCGGCAGGAGTGTGCTGTCTCGGAGTGTCAATATGGGTTTCGGCCAGGGTACGGAACCATGGACCCTATCTTCGCACTAAGGATCGCCATGGAGAGATACAGATCGAAGAACACGCCTCTGCATATGCTCTTCCTAGATATGCAGAAGGCCTTCGACTGTGTCCCTCGCGGGGTGATCTGGTGGGCACTGAGGTCCAAAGGGGTACCTGAAGCCCATGTCGACATAATTCGAGACATGTACCTCAATTCCGATTCCGTTGTCAGGACCGCTGTTGGCGACACTAAACCCTTCCCCATCACCGTCGGAGTCCACCAGGGATCCGTCCTTAGTCCGTTTCTGTTCAGCGTGATATTAGACGTTTTGTCGGACAGCATCAAGGACTCACATGAGCAGCCTCCCTGGCTACTCATGTATGCTGACGATGTCGCGCTGGCGGACGCGGACAGGGAACGGTTGGTGCGGCGTGTGAATGCGTGGAAGGACTCGCTTGAGAACGGAGGTCTGAAACTCAACGTGTCGAAGACCGTATACTTGGCCAGCAACACGACAGACCATATGTCTGTGCGCATAGGCGGAGACATGGTCGAGTGCACGGACCAGTTTAAATACTTGCGGTCTGTGCTTCACGCGTCCGGCGACATTGATTGCGACGTCAAGGCACGTATTTCCGCAGCTTGGACGAAATGGCGTGAGGTGACAGGTGTCATTTGTGACCCCAAAATGCCGGTTAAGCTTAAGGGGCAGGTCTATAAAACCATCATTAGACCTGTTCTCCTGTATGGCAGTGAGGCGTGGCCTGTGCTTGAGCGACACAAGCAGGAGCTGCGTATCACGGAGATGAATATGCTGCGGTGGATGTGTGGAGTTACGCGGAAAGACCGCATCAGGAACTCCCGCATCCGGGGCAGCCTTCGTGTCCGTGACATTGCAGACAAACTGCAGGAGGGTCGCCTACGCTGGTACGGCCACGTCTTACGCAAACCGGCATGTTACGTGGGTAACAAATGTCTTGCCATGGCGCCTCCGCCGGGCCGGAACAAGCGGGGTAGACCAAAGAAGTGCTGGCTTGACGTTGTAAGAGATGACATGCGTGCCAACAAGCTCTTACCACAGGATGCTAAAGATCGTGCGAAATGGAGGAGAATGTGCAGGAAAGCGGACCCCGGGCTCCAACGCGAAAGCCGCGGATGCAACCGGGATGGACGCTGAGATGATGATGATGATCATTTTCAGACGTAAGATTAGTTGGGGCCTCAAATATGAAGGAATCACAGCACGATTTAATAATTTGTTGTCCTTACTCCCGATATGTTTTTACCTTTCCGAAAAAGTTTATTAGTCTTGAGTTAATTTCTAAGTATTGACGACGTCGACTACAGAGGGGCCCGTATCTTTGTTGACGGAATTAAAAAGTAGGGCCTCAGGAGAAGTTAACGTTTTCATAGACACACTCATAAAAATTAAAAATAGAACCAAAAAGAGACGACAACGTGAGTCGGTCGCCGTAAAACGGCCGGTGGCCAACCAAGATACTAAAATAAACATATTACTAACAAAACCCCCAATTCCACGTTACTCTAGCAGAGAATCAAAGCCAGGTTTATTAGCCTAGCGGTAACGAGACGACCTCTATAAAACACGCGTTAAAACATAATTTATATGAAGCTAGTACAAAGGGCCAACCTTGCTGCGCCTCCATATTTGAATAAACCAACCTCTTTCATCACACATAGATAGCGAACACTTTCGTGTGCGCAAATTAATGACAATTATTCTTGTACTGAATATTTATTACTTTTGGCTTTACCTTTAGGATTAAATAGGACTGACACAAACGTGATTGTTATCTTTGAAAATCTTACGTTTAACTGCCTCTAGGTTTCATAAGATTCGATCCTGTGGCAATATCAGTATAAAACCATTAGATACTTTTTTACAGATTACAGATCAGAAGATTGGCTTTTAGCAATCCTTAGATAGGGTTCGCTTCTGCTGCCTAAACATTAATAATAATAATTTATTGAGCATAAGGTGTACGATAACCTAACTAGATAATATTGCACCACAAATTATAATAAAACTCTGGTACACAAATTAAGATTTAACTTGTGTTATGGGTGCCAGCCAGGTTGGGGATCGCAGTAATTTGATATTCCACAGGAGAAGCGCCGCAAAACTAAAAAGAAAACGTTCAAAAAAAGAGATGCCAAGAGTGGGGATTATGGCAGCCCTCCCCAAAGTAATGAAAGATTTGTGGGATGCCTTTGTCCAGCAGTGGACCTCTATAGGCTGAAGAAGAAGAAGATAGGTGCCAGCTGTGTTCTTACAAAGATAAACGCACTGAGGTAAGTAAAGGTACATATTTCCCCGCATATAATTGTACAAAAGTGATATTTTAAATGCGTAATTGGCTGCAATACTAGTTTATATATTTTCGTACAAAATTTCAAAAAGTCTTACCATGGGATAGGGTAAGATTAGAATCCGGTAAGATTGGAAGTTGAACACAATATAATTGGAGGCTAGGATAATGATGATATAATTACAACATCATCAGATATTGCTGGGACGGACATGACCAAGTGTCTGCCACAACTTTGCCCCCGTATAGGCTTGTCCTTCAGCTCGGCACTTGTGCCGCGGCGTCTCTTGGCAAGCACCACTATAGTTCTTCTCAAATTGTGATTTATTCGCGACAAATGTCGAAATAAACCGTCGCCGCCGTTTTATATTGCTGGCCCGTGAGCGCCTTTTATTTACATCGCACTTATAAGGATTCAAACGTTTGTAGGGCAACGAGAGGTGGGGAACTATCTACACCTACATATGTACCTACTACATAGTTCAGGTCCTACTACTCAGTCAATGAGTTTTTATATGACAAATCGATTGCAAAATATCTCTTTTACATAAACCATTACAAATATAATTATAGGTATTATAATAAAATAAGGAATAAAGAAAATCAAATATAGATATGAATACATATATGATAACGTAAATAATGAAATAGGATTAAAATTTTATAATAATTATCTGCACTGTTCTTACGCAATACTTAAAATTAAAATGACTAGTATATATATAAATACAGACCTAATTTTATACATAATTATACACCCAATTAAGCACAACGTAACACAATATAACAAAACACAGCACAACTATTAATATGCAGAAACATTTAATTAATTGTTTGAATTTCCACTTAGCTTTTTTGCTCTCTGCTTGTATTTGCTGTACCCGACAGGGTCCAAATTGATATTTTATTATACCATCTACATGACACACATTGTACGACCACCCTTATTAAAGGTAGCGGTAGTCCATGCGCCTATATGGCAAGGTAACAGACCCTAAAGTAACAGAACCTAAACTAAGACCTATAAGCCCTACAGTCCCTACGACCTCAAGTCCTATAAGCCCTACAGCCCTGACCTACCATATAGTTTGTAATAAATAAATATATAAATAAGTGCGGGATGTCTGCACCAAGAGATCTGAGGTCGGTAGGATTCCCAGGTAGGGGTGAAGGATAAACTCACTGCCAGTGTAGCAGACTCACAAGACTGGTCAGAGATGTTTAAGGGTGTCTTGGCCACAGTGAGGCGTAATGAGACAAGAATAAATTCTAATCTGATTTATTTACACAATATTACAGGTTATATAATACTTTTTCCCAACACACACAAATGTACAAACGTCTTGGTATTCTATTTATTAAAAAAAAATTACAATACATGTTTTGAGTGTAAATACCCCAGATCGACTACAGTACAATATACTTACGAATGTAAATACATATCAATTCACAATACCATTTGAAATGGTACCCCTTTTAACTGGAAGTAGACCCTTGAAACTAGTGAGCTTTACCTTCAACGATTGCGTCACTGCTTACCATCAGGCGCGATTGCAGTCAATCGCTAGTTTATAATTTATAAAAATAAGGTTTTGTAAAAAGTGCGAATCCTGCATTTTATTTGACTTATTATTTGCTGACGTAATAAAAAAAAAAAAGTACATTTTATTTCTCCGAAATAATTACTTTTGCTATTCGATATTTCTGAACAATGAAAATACAAAAGCCTGATTGGATATATATATTTTTTTTCGTTAATCGGTAAAAAATAAGAATCTTTTTTGAATATCTGTTCCTGTTCATTTTGCTATTTCTGAAATATAGTAATAATTAAATGATTTTTGGGCATAAAATTAAGTTAAATTACAATCGAAAACTTTTTCAATAACAAGTTGTATGTATAAAAAATAACTATCCATACTTACTAATACTTACTTACTTACTAATATTATGAATGCGAAAGTAACTCTGTCTGTCTGTCTGTTACGCTTTCCCGACTAAACCTTTCAACCGATTTTGATGAAATTTGGCACAGACAATCTTTGGACCCTGAGAAAAAACATAGGCTACCTTCTATCCCGGAAAAATTTGATATTCCCGAGGGAAATCTAAAAAGCGCGTTATAACCGAACTCCACGCGGGCGAAGACACGGGCGGAAAGCACGCAATCTTTAGACCCTGAGAAAGGACATAGGCTACCTTTTATCCCGGAAAAATTTGATGTTCCTAAGGGAAATCTAAAAAGCGCGATATAACCGAAATTTACGCGGGCGAAGCCGCGGGCGGAAAGCTAGTAATATAATATAAAAATATAACAGCACCTGTTTCTGTCCTTTAACCACCTACGTGCGGTCACAGAGACCGCTACTATATTATTTCGATTATTTTGGGATCTATGATAAGATATTAAAATCCGGTTAAATAAAATGCATATCTATACTTAATTGCTTTATTTAAGCGTCATAAATTAGCAAAAATAATATAAAAGTTTTATAAAAATGGGATAACATCTAGGAAATAAGGAAGATGGAACCAAAAATAACTATACTAAGAAAATGAGATCGTTATTCTAAAATACTTAAATTTTTCACTTCTTTTTCTTATTTCTAATAATTTGAACAAACTAAAAATAAAATTAAATAACAAAACTAAACAAAAATTTAAAAATTAAACAAAATTGCAAACCCTCAACTTTTAAATTTTTTCGCGGCAGTAATAACACATTTTTGCGAACACTCCAAACAAATAGGTACTTTATACACGAAACATAAGTAAGCCGTTTAGCGTTTCTTTATTGGATCACACATAAAGCATGTTTTATGAACTGCAAGTTTTTCGGCAACAGAAGGGCTTGGTAAATCTTCCTTTAAATAAGAGACTCCAAATGTCAAGTGGTGTAGTAGAATTATTGAGAATACTACAGAATGCTGGTTTTACACCTAACGATTGCTGTACAATATTATGCTAAGGTGTCCTTGAATGAGTAACGTTAGGCACAGATGACCAGCGAAAACGATTGCTGCCGAAGTATTTTTTTTGTCCTTGGCCTACCTCTGGACTGCAAACTCGAAAGCGAAATGTCATCTTCCGACAAGTCGCTTTCTTCTGGAGAGCTGGACATTGATTGAGACCTTGAAGAGGTTGTTGGTGCCGATAAGCTATTTTCATCGTCGTCACTCTAAATTTCAGATTCAGATCCACTTTCTTTAACCTGCTCTTGAACAACGGTTACATCAGGTTCAACGTCGCTGAAATCAGAAAAAACAACCCACGGCCCTGGCAGGCGTCTGTCCTATTATACTCCGTTATGATTCACTAACTTCTTTTTGTGGCATTTTGTGCACCCATAAAAGCGAATTCGTCAACAGGCTGCTGGTAGGAAAGGTCTATAATAAGTACTATTTCCCCAGGCGTCTTTCTTAACAAGAAACTCTTTCGTCGCCAGAAAGGTTATTTTTGTCCGAGACTTCTTGCTGAAGCCATCTTACAATATTTTCGTAATTTTTACTCATTTTGACTCTAAAATAGTAGTAATAAATAATTATAATAAAAATCAATCAACCACCGTCATGTCCCACAATCACCTATGTGCGGTCACGGAGACCGCTGGCGAATTTATTTTACTTACCCTGGTGAAACGCGCGCACACACTTGCCGAGGGCTAGCGCGACACTGAGTGGTGCGTAGAAAAGGTACATGAACGCGCTTTGACGCACGCCACTCACACGCGGAAATATTTGAATTTGAAAAATCGTTGCGGTCTCTGAGACCGCAGGTAGGTGGTTAAGGGTTAAAAGTGGTCATCATATTTGTGGTTTGACGGCAAGGATATCTTAGAATTACGTCGATATATAGTAGTTTATTTTTAGATTTTATAGGAATTAGATCCTCGACCATCATATGCAGTCGATCTTTTAAGACTTAAGCAATGTTTTTCAAAAGTCTAAAAATTGCCAGACGTTATTGAAAGTAGTCGAATTTTAGTGTCAATTTACCAAAATAACAAAATCCTTCCCGCTCGGGGCGGGTCGGAAAGATTTGTACTGACTTAAACCTACCCGTGTTCCTTTTCTTTCACTTGCTTGTGCCAGCTCCACGATATCTTCGAACAACCCGCGGCCCTGGCAGGCATCTGTCCTATTATACTCTGTTATGATTCACTAACTTCTTTTTGGGGCATTTTGTGCACCCTTAAAAGCAAATTCGTCAACAGGCTGCTGGTAGGAAAGGTCTATAATAAGTACTATTTCCCCAGGCGTCTTTTTAACAAGAAACTCTTTCGTCAAGCAAATAAACTCTACTACTAAACACACCAACAAACACTATTCCGCCCCGTCCATTTCCCAAGCCCAGCACAGAATTACCCGTTGATAGTACAAACCGTTAATATCACAAACATTGTGTGCCGTTTTCTGCCCCAATTATGGGCAGCATCGCGCTCATATATATTTCATTATTTACTCGCGGGGAAACAAAGCGGATTTCCCTAGAATAAAGCTAATAATACTGAAGTATCGGGGACCAGTGCGAGGTCGAAGTGCTGAGCGGATTACGAGTAAAAGAATTTTTGCAGCAATATTGATGTTCTGTCTTAGGAGGAAGAAAATACTTGTCGCAGCCAACTGATTAAGTTAGTTAATTATCCGCCTTACCTTTTAACTAAACGGCTAACAACTTGAATAATATCAATTAATTACAGTTTAGGTTGAAACTGTACCCCATCATGTGCGTGTCCAATTGATTGCAGTACTAAGCTAGGGCACTCCTATCAAATGATTAGATAGAACTCCGATTAGTTACAACTGTGATCAACCGCATTTGAATGAACGAACCATTACTTTCAAAGATCAGTCGATTGACTAAACAGCTAATTTCACCAGTTGACTATAAAGATAAAATAAAATTATAATATCCTAATCAAACTTAAACTATTAACAAACTATAATGTGGTGTCATAAAATTCCTCGGCATAGCTGTCGACTGGTAATGTATCCAGGAGACTGGCGGCAGTGCCACGTTGTATGGCCAAAGCTTACCTCTGGTCAAGGTAAAAACCATCCAGCCGTTTGGAGATTTTCGGTATTTTAGGTTTAATCTAATGTCTGAAATGTATAAAAGAAGCCTTTCATTTACAGAAGCTACAATAATTATTAACCGTAACACAGACAACATTTTCATAACATAGTGCGTTTTCAAATGTCTCATGTTCATTTAGTTGTTTGAATTACCTATAGGTATCAATTTAATTATTCCAGACTTAACTAATTTCAAAGATACAATAAAATTAAATTGTAAAATTATTTATCTTAAAATAGCCATACCTAATGCTCTGTCACATGATTTGTCTTGTAAAGTCTCTCTCTTGACAAGTGTTAATCCGTGAGTTTACATGTAGCACGCGGCCGCTACCTCCAGTTCCTTGGCCCCCGCGGACCTCCCAGTCGTCAATCCCGAGCGCCCGAGGCGAGGACTCGTTGTTAACTATGACAAACACAATTACCCACCACACACAACACAGCTCACCAGTACACACAACACACCTCACCACTACATGCAGGACATCCCTTACAAGAGCTACAAGTGATTACGGCCACTGTCAATCACTTGATGAGACCCTTATAATCGCCCAGCTACCTGATTCCGTAACACTATTAATCTCAACCTGAATCATTTTGAAGGATAATACTAATCCAAACGTAAATATCGCAATCTTTTTTTTAAATAATTATAAACTAGTGCTTGACTGCAATCCCGCCTGATGGTAAGCAGTGATGCAATCGTTGATGGTAAAGCGCACTAGTTTATTAAGCCTTTTCACTTAAAAAACTAAGGAATAAGAAGGATGACAGCAGTTGAGCGAGGTGATGCAATGTTAAACCCAAGACCAATACGACCAAACAATGCTGCGCTAGAGGGAGATTGATCTGGAGACTCTCCACGACCAAACTCCCGACACAACAACATTTGGCGCATCGTACCCACCACACATAGCAACACAACTGCTCAGACCCGTCCTCCGTACGGCTTCACCAGACATCATGCCGGAACACGACGAATCGCTTGGCGGCAAGACTTTGTCTGGTGGGTGGTAACTTCTGCCGGCAGCCGATGTTATGGCCTACCACCGAGGAATCAATTTTGTTAAATTGTCAAAATGAAACCCATTGCTACTGATACGATTAGTGTGTTACGCAAGTGCCCCGCTGGTCGGGATGTTGTCTCTTGTTTGAAATATTTATAAGGCTTTGAGGGTTAAAGGTCAACGTTTGTTGTCAAAGTTGGTATTTCGAGTGTATCGCACAAAAACATATTTGGGATTAGTGTAAAGGAAAATGTGGATAGAAAAATGTAGCTGAGGTTTACATCATTCCACGAGAGATAAATCTAACATCGACAAAACTCTTTAAAAACACTAATTGAATTCTTCCTCTTCTTCTTCTTCAGCCAATAGAGGTCGACTGCTGGACAACTTTTGGCCTTCTACATTGACCGGTTTTGTGCTGCCCGCATCCATCGGCTTACGGCGGGTTTAATTAAATAAACACGACGAATGCATAACCTTCTACTTTTTGGAGTCGGTTTGCAAACTGCCTGTATATCTACCTATGTGTAACCTCGCTAATAATATTACCCGAAAACGTTCCATATCACAACCATATGAGGAATACACCGGCGGAATTCCGAGCAGCCGGAATGATGCGGGAAGAAAATAATGTATACGGCCAATTAGTCTAACGTACGGTTATCCCGGTCCATTCGGTACATAGCAATGAGCTATTCGTTACTTTATTTTCCCAGTTCTGATGATGAATTTGTTTGGGGAAGATTGGGGGAATTGCAATGGTTGAAGGTTTAATAGAACCGTTGTGTTGTGAAAAATGAAATAGGTTTCTAAATACTGTAACTTTATTGTTAAATGAATTCAATAAAATGAGAGCTTTTTGCTATCTTCGGGTGCTGTCAGCAGGTTGTTAATTGCTCATCAAAAACATTGTTCGTCTTTTTTTGTATATTTTTTGTATCTTTAAAATTTCGCAATAATAAAATGTTCAGCGGGATTTTTGTGTCTGAAGTCAACCAGTATTTTTCAAGTGTCCGAATATTAATTTGGTTTCGACGCAAAAATCCAAAGAGCCCTAAAAAGGACAGCCTTTCCATCAAAACTAAATCCTAAGCGTAGCATTAGCGACACAACAAACCCAGCTAGTCAGCAAAATGTCCGAACACACGTAATCCGCTAACCCCCAAATAAATAACGCATAAAGGTGGGATCGTGACGGGCGGCCACATTCCTCATAATCCTGGGTTATCTTTATGAAAACTATCCGCTGTCTGCCATCAGTATGCTGCGGTCGACGCCAAGCAATCCGTCAGCGGCGCGGCACGTGATGCGAATCGCTTCGTGGGACAACGAGATAAGGAGAATGGAAATGCTACCATTTTCTGTTATTCTATATATTTTGTATATTCTTCATTAACCAGGCGCGGCTCCATAGGTGCAGCTCGGTACAGCTCGGATACCTTATGGCGGCTTGCCCGAAGCCGAACCTAGGGCTGAAACTTCGCAAAGCAGTCGTAACGATACTTAAAAACAGTGTTAATCGAACAATGTCACTTTTTCGCAGTTGTACTGAATACGCGTTACTACCAGCTTTAAGACATCAAACACACCGAGGTACGCACAGATCTGTCATGCAAGACTAAACTTAAGACCCTTGACTGTAAAAGTACGCTTCTTAATGGACATTATATAACTGGGCAGAACATCGACATAATTGCCTACATTTAACAATTTAATGGAGTATAGTTTACACCCATTTCATAGGTTGTCATTGGAGTTTAATTAATATGAAAGTATTGTGAAAGTAAGTAATAAGTAGAGTAAAGGTACTTTAAGCTCTTGCTTATAAGGCCAAACTTACAGACACGGAACCACTTCCAGTAATATATTCAGTGTATACATCTGCGCTGTTATGAAATGTTACGAACACACAATCGTTATGCTTCGCTATTGACTTAGATTCAATGACGTCATTGCCTGGACATGCCAAGCCTTTCGCTACATCTACCAATTGCCATTTTATTTGCTTTTTAGGGTTACATAACAAAAATACAAAAACAAGCATGTATTGTGAAATCGTTTATTTTTTTGTGTTTTGAATTGATATTAGTTGCAATTACATAAACACATCAGAGGGTTTTCTGAAGCTTCGCAAATCTTTGAAGAAAACAAGTAGGTACTCTCATCATGACGTTGTATACCCGTCATGGTACTTGGAAACGCAGCTAATTATTGGCCTCAAAACTTGGTTGTAATTGTAAGAAATAGTGTACAAACTAAAATTGCAGCTAACATACTATAATATTATATTATACTTACTCAATATGATTGTGCTGTACGAATAACAGACTACCAAAAAAAGTTCGAACGCATATTAGTCTGTCAAATTAAAAATGAGAGTTTAGGATGTTTGGCGCTCGACTGACATTGACAGGGGGGCGCTGTTGGCAAACATTTTATGAAAAATATTGAAAAATGCGTTAGTTCCCACTTTGGTCACGCGCCAAAAGACTCGTACAGGCTATATATTTTGTGAATTATACCGTACTGGAGAGCGAACCATCGTTTTACAACCCACCTGATTATGAAATGCATATTGCCTACACCCGACTGACCTTCATGGCCATAGCCAGGTTTATGCAAAGTTTATTTTAACTTAAGTAATTGATGGCTGTCTGCAGGATTACATTTGCTTGACTCGGCTCAACTTAAACATGGGGGAGCCCTTTACATGCTCCTGTTAGTTATCTATTCATCCTTCGTCTCAGCTGCTCACTTTGATTTATGTACAGGAGCCAATCTAGGATTACATTCTGTTTGTATTGTATTAAGTAGGCTGGGATTGTTTGTTGGTACCTGAAGCTCTACTTTAAGGTGTCAAACACCACAATCACTATACAGTTGTGACACTCTCCTGAAACGTTTGTCTGACATTGAAATCATGGTGGTTTTAACACATCATAGTGTATAAAAGTATGCACATGTTGCTAAACAGGGTGATTGCTTACCTTGAGATACCAGCGTGCACCAGAAATGCCCAGATGATTTCCAATGACCAACAACGGTACAGATTTTTTTTTACTTTATTCCGTAATCTTATTATTTTACTTTTGACTAGAGTATTCTACTGCTAAACCAAAATTCCGTATACATCTTGAACAATCTTGGGGGCTTAATTTTTTTTTTTTTTTATATATTATAAACTAGCGCTTGACCGCAATCCTGCCTGATGGTAAGCAGTGACGCAATCGTTGATGGTAAAGCGCACTAGTTTATTAAGAGCCTATTCACTCTAGACTTGAAGACACTCAAATTGTAGTCCGACGGAAACACCGCCGCTGGCAAATTGTTCCAGTCCCTCGATGTACGCGGTATAAAGGAGGAGGCGAAACGCTTCGTCCGGATCGTAGTGGTGTTAACAACGTAAGGGTGGAAACCAGCCGTACGACGGGTCGTCCGCTGGTGGAACCGAGATGGGGGAATTAAATCATGCAATTCCCTCGCACACTCCCCGAAATGCATCCTATAGAACACCGAAAGGCTGGCTACTCTACGCCTGTGCTCTAGGCTTTGGAGACCAACTCGAGTTAGATCAGGGTCACCAATCAGCCTCTTTGCACGTCTCTCCACTGAATCCAAATTGGCCAGGTGACATTTGGCAGCACCAGCCCAAATGTGGCTGCAGTACTCCACACACGAACGGACTGAACTGACGGACTGGACGGAACTGTGCTTTGTATAACATTAGAAGCTGCCCAGGTGTGAAGTACTGCCGGACCTTTGCGATAACGCCAAGTTTCCTGGCAGCCACCTTGGCCTTGGACTCAATGAACCGCCCAAAGTTAAGGTTCGAGGAAATCTCAACTCCCAAAAGCTGAAGGCGGTCGGAACACTCCAAGGACACATTTAGAAAAGTAGGAGCCAAGGTGAACGGGCTCCTTTTGGCGGTGAAAAGACACGCCTGTGTTTTGGCGGCATTGAATGCTACAAGATTGGCATTGCCCCATTCGGAGACTGCCTGCAGTGCAACACTCGTTCGCTCAACCATGTCCTCTCTTTCGGACCGGATTGATTCCCTACTAGCCCGAGCATCCGGCAGGTATCTCTCTACAACTGTGCTGTCATCTGCATACCCATAGATACCGGGCATCAGCAGATCGTTAATATGCAGCAGGAACACTTTAAACTTAAAGCATATGTGTATTTATTTATTAATTACTTTAAACATACAAATATACCTACTTACAGGCCTAGTGCAATCAGCAATGGGATTGAGAGTACAGAACGTGAGCACTGCATTGTACCTAATATATGTAGTAGTACTGAATTGTACCTAATATATGTAGTAGTAATGAATTGTACCTAATATATGTAGTAGTACTGAGTTGTACCTAATATATGTAGTAGTACTGAATTGTACCTAATATATGTAGTAGTACTGAATTGTACCTAATATATGTAGTAGTACTGAATTGTACCTAATATATGTAGTAGTACTGAATTGTACCTAATATATGTAGTAGTACTGAATTGTACCTAATATATGTAGTAGCTCCATCATCGTATGCGACTTCAAAACTGTTTCCTAATTTCTGTTTATTCTTTATTACCGTGAGTCATAAATACACCTCATAAAACCATTGAGAAAACTTATTTACTTCTCGAACGATAAGAACAGAACAAAGTGCGTAATATAAAGTTAATAAAGCTTGAAAGATTCAATCTTTTCTAAAGAAATGGCGTCTTTTATACAAGTAACACGCCAAATACGACCCTAAGGAGCACTAGGACATAACCTAATAGCATGTCCTGAGGACTGGCGACGGCAGATATAACACATGCACATGTATTTATGGTAATATTAAGAGCCTCGGCGGGTTAAGGACAACATAATTAGTAACGAGAGCAGAAATATTGAAACTTAAACAATTACTATTAGCAATTATTATTCTCTTTGTACTTAATAATAATTGTAAAACAATTAGATTTTTGTTTCACCTTTCACTATTTAGGTTCATATAAAAAATGGATAAGATTGATATGTGCCCTTTGCTTTGTAATCATACATTTATTTACAAAACGATAACACATGAGATCCCCGCGGGACCACCAGTACGTAGGAGAGTGAACCCGCGTGTTTTTCTGATGGCGTACATTTGCGTAAACTAAAAACAATTGGCAACACAACACTGCCTCGCCACGAAGCCGCAGATCCATCACAACAAGAGCTTCAGCAATAAAACCCGACTGCAAATATTTTGAAGACATAAAACTCATATTTGAGCATTTGGCTGCTCCTGCCTCAATATCTCAGTGGCAGGACCGAATACTTGGTGTTTTTCTCCTTTTTTCCAATTTCCCGGGGCGTGCTCGCAGTACCGTATTTATTATTATTTGTTTTCAATTGCAAAGTAATCTGTGGACTGCAGATGGCGTAAGATGAGAGTCGCGTGCTCAGTGCCAGCTGGGGCGGGAATGCGCCGCGCCATTTTGTAACGTTTCTGCATCGCGATCGAGATCTGCGTGAGGTCCCGATTGTGTAAGGCCGCGGTCACGTATGCTATCAGCGAGCTGTGTGCGAGTTTACATTATATCCCCTGTTACTATCTAGTAGTATAGTCTGTTAACAGAACCTAGTCTGTTGACCGGACTGTGTAAACCGAGTAAACAAAAGCTGTGTAGCTGTTACTAAACACTAAAACTCAACTGTTTTTTTTTTTTTTTCATTTATGTAAATCATTTATATCACCATCATCAGGCTATAGCATTCCACTGCTGGACATAGGCCTCTAGAATTTCACGCCATTCAACTCCTTTTTCGGCAACTCTCCTCCAGTTACTAGCAGCCATCCTGAGAAGATTATCGCTCCACCTTGCCCGAGGGCGTCCCACCTTACATTTACCGATTTGCAGTCTCCACTCCAACGTTCTATGGCTAATATGGCCGACTCATTGCCTCTTCAGCTCCCTTATTCTGTGTGATGTATCGACAACTTTGGTTCTCCACCGGATCACCTCGTTGCGGATTCGATCCCTCAGAGAGACTCCAAGCATAGCCCGTTCCATAGCTCGCTGAGCAACCTTGAATTTGTGGTTGTCATAACTGGCAGGTCGCACTGATTGAAGACTAATATAATCTTCGGAATATACGATTACAGGCTCTTTTTATTGTGAAAGAGTCGAACTCAAAACTCTTTCGATTAACACGTCATATGTAATTTTAATCGTAATTTATGTAATTTGTACGATTAAATTCATAGTAACATACTCGTATAACTGGTGTCAAACACCATATCAACTCATTATAGTTTAACATTCACAAACAAGTTTGAAGACGGTTTACAAAATCGTATCGTCTCACATCGTCGTGAGCACATTGCCTATTATCTCAGACGCGGTTATAGAACTATTCGCATCAATTATGAAGGAACTCTCAACGACTTTGTTAGGTGACGCCACTTTTAGTGCTATGAGATATAATCAATCCATTCCGTGAGCAAGACAATTGTGTATACATTAGTTTTGAAATCTGGTTTGAAAAATGAGAATCTAGACTTAGTAGAGACATATGTAGGTACTAACCTAAAGTTATGAGCCAGGACTCTTGACTGAGCGTAAAGGACTAAAAAAGATGTGAACAAGTCATTATCTTCAAATAATATGAGCCGAAGTCGAACCTGTACCTCACTAACTTGAGGGCTCAAAACTTTCTCGTATGTTCTAACTTTCGGGCTCATATTTCATAACTCATTTTATTGTAGAAATATTGACATGTAAGTATTCTACACGTATGCAAAGTAGGTTGAAGAGATTTTATGTGAAGTTTCAGTTTTAGATATGTACCTAGCAATCATTTTAACTGGGACTCCTTTCTGTTCAAGTTTGAAGTAAGCGAACATATTTGAAGTCTTGAGTCTACCTTAAGGCCATTTTGCAGGAATAATGGTTAAAGTTCCTTGAGAACGCACTTCCATCGTAGCAATTGGATATTGTAAACTGTTATTTCGTAGATACCCTTGCTACTGCCATTATAATTAACTAATTTAAAAATTAATTAATTATAAGTGTTATTATTAATTTGTGGTCGAACTTACACTCACAGAAATATCTTAATTCTCCTGTGCATTGGGAAGTATTATAGTAAACAGTGGCAAAGTACAATCTGTTAATTTGATTCCTTGGATATCACTTGTCCCCTAAAAACACTGCTATTCACAACGATAACACCAGAATTAAGAACAAACTACCAGCAACCCTTACACCGGCTTCATAACTCATATGTTCTGCGTAGTTAGGTATAACCTTTTACAACAAAAAACCCTCTTTTTTGCTTGACTTGCCTTTTAATGCTTCTAAAACACAAGCGAAATAATAAAGGCTTAAAGCAGGATTAAATCAAGATAATGATTATTTTCTATCTCCATAAATAGCTTACTGACAGGTTATATGAGTTCATATACATAATTGTTTATTTTGTTGAACCCAGAAATGCATAAATATGTAGGCTGTCACCCTTTTATAATTAATTTAATTTTGAAATGTTCGCTAGCAGGCGCGAATGTTTATTTATGAATCATTGCAATGCCATCTCTCACGGGATGAAATAAATTTAAACATAAAGTAAATTGTTGAAATAGTTCTTAAGGTATAATAAGAGGTACAATATAAATCTTTGAATGTTGATATTATTATTATTATTTTATAGATGAAGGCTTCTATCTGAGTAGTAAGGTTTTACTTACATTTTTAATTTCATGATTATTTATTTTTACTTCCTTGGTATATTGGCGTAATTTAGTAGCTAACATGTGGTAAATATAATTTAAAGTTATGTGTCTCGAATCGTCTCGCCTGTAGGTTTGACGACTCCAGCCTCCAGAACAAGCCGGTTTCCGAAAGTGCTTTAGCACTCTAGACCACTAACATACGCTGCGGCAGGTTATACAGAAGACCGAGGAGTATAACGTACCCATTTGCTTGGCGTTTGTGCATAACGAAAAAACCTTTGATTCGATAGATACCTGGGCTGTACTGCAGTCTCTCCAGCGGTGCCAAGTAGACTATCGATTTATTGAAGCGCTAAAGTGTTTGTACTATAACGACATACGAATATCCTCTATTCGTGTGGCGTTTTAATACAAACCCTACCTAACTGGATAGTTTGTCCCAGGTATACGTAACTGTCAAAAAATTCGAGAATAGAGTCTTCAATCTTTATAGGAGTCGGTACAACATGGGCATTAGACATGACTTTCGTCTTATCCATGTTCATTTTAAGACCGACTCGCTCGGAGGCTCCACTGAGGTCTTCAAGCATTGTACTCAGCTCCTCCGGGGTCTCAGCCATGACTTACATATAATCAGCAAACGGGAAGGTGTGTAATATACGCGTGATTGGTGTTGATGCCTAGTCCATTCCACTCTAGAACCTTGAAAACATCCTCCAATGCAGCGGTGAAAAGTTTCGGGGAGATAACATCTCCCCCTGTCTCCACGCTGCAGGGGTATTGGTTTCGAGTTCTGTATCTTGTAATTTTAGTAACTTTGCATGCCTAGTACCTATTGTTAGTTGTGCTGTTAAGTGTTGAAAGAAAATGAGTGAAAGAAGGGGTGGATGGCGGATTTTTTTGGCAGGACAGTCTTTTGTAATTTTGACCTTCAAAAAGTGCTGATCACTCATCCTATTTTGAAAATACATTGGGATATGTAGCGTACTGAAATTAAAGCAGTTTCAACGATATTTCGGTAATATAATCAAATAAATAGTTGCTTTATTCCGACAATACTGTAAATCCATATTTGGGACACGGTGCACTACAATACAATCAAAAAACAATCGTTGTCCATTCGGAAACATAAATTGACAACGTTTTAACGTCACAGTGATTATTTTGCATATCGTCATATTTATAACAAGCCGAGTGGTTTCCTTTTATTATCTGTAAAATCAAATCCGGGCTGACAAATAAAATAGGTATATGTTAGTTTACGCTTTTTCCAATAAGTCAACTTTCCCCGATATACTAATATGTATATAAGTAGATACTAGCTTCTGCTCGCGACGTTATCCTTGTTAATTTTTTTAATCTCTGGAGTACCTACACTTTCTCTTTGTGTTATTTTTTGCCTATCTCCCAGGTCATAGCATGATGCTAAGTACCCAAATTCAAAAAGAATTTAATAAATCGCGCGATTTTCTAATTTACTAACAAACACTTCAGCTTTATTATTACTATCTATCTATAGATAAGTTTATGACAATGAGAATATTGTCAAAAAAAATAAAGACAAAAAAATGTTACACAGCAATAGTAGATGTTGTTGCTCTTACGTTTGCTTTTAAAATACACCAAAAAATTTAGTCGAGGTTGTGTTACGAGGAAATTATGACAATAGAATATTTAAATATTAAAAGCCTGTAGTTTTACCTATGGAATAAAATATAATAATTCGCTCCCGCCTGCCACCCAGCCCGCTTCCTATAAGACAGACTTGAATACACCAAAATTGAGCCGTCAATAGAAGCGAGAAGCAAGTGATTAAAATGTGCCTCCGCGGTGAAGCTTTTTATTTGTGGCGCAGGTCAAACCTAGGTAGACAGCTTTCTTGCTTATTGTTGGCATTGTTTGCGAAACAGAGGGTTTAGCAAATAAGCTTCAGGCTTCTTTAGAATATTTTTATATAGAAACAAGGAGTTTGTTTTATTTATATTTGTGTTGGCTTTATTGGGTATTAACATGTAATGTTTTGTTTAGAGGCAAACAATACATGATTCTTTGTGTTTAGAGCTATGTAATATTTTGTTTTACCTTACTGATATGGGACATTTAATTTAGCTCTAGTTCGTACAAGTTTCTTAGCAGCGAACTTGATTGATTGATATCCGTGTACTTATACTATAAGTTGTGTTACAAGTTCTAAACTCGATGTGACCTTACATTAAACAGTACATACGTAAACTTATTATCCTTGTTATATTCCTATATTCCTGTAACCCTATTTTTCAACCTACGTTGAAGTAATATTCAAGTGCGAATCAGACTCGCTCACGAACGGTTCCGTGCGTGTCAGCGCCAATATAAATACATCATCGGTTCGCCGAGAGTTCAGTCTTGCTGCATATGTAGTTAAGTTATTGCGTGGCGTAGCACATAACCCAAGAGTGCTACATCAGCTAGAGCTTCAAGTGCCGGACCGGTACGTGTGGACGATAGGCGGCGACGCCCGCAACTGCTAAAAGTGCCTGTGGCCAGAACCAACCTACTGGCGAAAGCACCCCTCACCCGTGCAATCCGTATGGTGAACGAAGTCCATGATAGACTGTACATATTCTCGTGCTCTTTGAGTGAACTCGCAAGAGTTTTATTAAATATTGTTAGTTATGTTTAAGAATTAGTGTATGTATATTAAAGTATTAGTGGTAGTAAAACCTGTAAGGACAGCTGTAAACTGATAAATAAACAAATAATCATTTGTGGAAATTTCAATCGACTAGCTATCACAGGTCATGAGATACAGCCTGGTCACAGACAGACGGACTCTGTTACTAAGACTCCACATGCTAATAACAGGGTTCCATTTTTACCCGACTACGGCAAAGCAAAAGGAGGGTTATGATTTTGACAGGCTATGTATGTATGTATGTATGTATGTATGTTCATCTGTTCCCTCGTAACTTCTAAACTACTTATTTGAATTCGATAAATGACATATCATTAGAAGCGTCTTAATTGTCTGCTGGTTATAGGCTATATGAAGTTTCACAAAATCTAACGTGGCGCCCTCTAGCGGACAAAATATACAGAGTAAAAAAATAAAGTTAAGATAAATATGCCGTGTTTGGTATCATTTGAAAGGGCTTAACTTGTACATTTTGAATATATATATATTACTAGCATTTACTTGTGACTTTACCTGTATTCATGGGCTGATTGCATATAATTCACATCTTTTCGTTCATAGATAGCTTCTTTACTACTTATCAGAATAAGACCACTGCAGAACCATTAGAAGGGCCTTGATATTCTGTTGGTTATGAGCTATAAAGCTTGTCACCAAATTTAGTATTACGCCCTCTAGCGGACAAAAAGTTCTATGTTAATACAAAATTAAAATAAATATACCGTATTTGGTATCATCTAAAAGAGCTTCACGAGTACTTTATGTTTGGACATAATCCCTAGTAATGCTTCGTAGAAATTTGAATGTAAACCAGGGTTTGGTAAACGGAGCGATGGGAGTGGTGAAGGCCTTCGAATGGCCTGCTCTTCGGCGCGATCAGTTGGAACAGGAGAACAGCCAAGCGCTGTTCTCATACAATTTGACGACGCATCCATAAAAGCAGATACTAACGGACTTATCAAAATCGAGCCTTGCCTCACTGAATTTGACGGCTTGAGGGGTTCTGGGCAAATTCAGCGTAAAATGCTCCCGCTGATTTTTTCTTGGGGTTGTACTGTACATAAATTACAAGGTTGTACTCTAGATAAAAAAGTTACAGATCTAGTAAAGTCATTGTTAATTGTTTGCTAAAGGACAGGCCTATGTCGCTCTCAGTAGAGTTAAAACCATAGAGGGATTATTTATAAGTGCCTTGGATCATAATAAATTACTTAAAAATCCACATGACAGTCGATCGTTAGCAGAATTAGATAGATTAAGAAATCTTCCCAGGTCCTCTTAATATAAGTTTTTTTTTTTTAATAATTATAAACTAGCGCTTGACTGCAATCCCGCCTGATGGTAAGCAGTGACGCAATCCTTGATGCCTGCGCACTAGTTTATTAAGCCTATTCACTTAAAAAACTTAGGAATAGCAAGGATGACGGCAGTTGAGCCAGGTGATGCAATGTTAAATCCAAGACCAACACGACCAACCATGCTGCGCCAGAGGGAGATTGATCTGGAGACTCTCCACGACCAAACTCCCGACACAACAACATTTGGCGCATCGTACTCGCCACACAACGCAACACAAAGTGCTCAGACGCGTCCTCCGTACGGCTTCACCAGACATCATGCTGGAACACGACGAATCGCTTGGCGGCAAGACTTTGTCTGGTGGGTGGTAACTTCTGCCGGCAGCCGATGTTATGGCCTACCACCGTTAGAAAAACATCCAATCTATTTATACTAACGGCCTCATCCACTAATTCATGACCCATTCGGTGCCATCGACGCAAATGTGCGTCGCTACTACGAAAAACCGGGAGCTTCATGCGGGAAAACCGTTGCTATACGCGCTACGCTCCAAGCGCTACGAAATAGTAAAATAGGACATCTCTACATATTACTATACGCCGATACATAAGTCAAAAGAGATGTCGTATGTTAACTACCTAGTTTTTAGTTCGTCAATTTAACTTTTATTAATATTATGCGCCACAAATACACTTTAACACCAAAATAGTACAAATAATAAAAAGTTAAAAAACTAAAACCCAACTACGACAAAAAACGACGCTGAAAAAGTATAAAACAAGATTTTCAGAATACTGAACTGAACAAAGTTGCTAATATAGTTGCAAGTAAATGGACACAGTAGACTCTACCAATATGCCTTCGTTGTAAATTGACAATAATGTCTTACGATACTATTCTGAAGTATGCAATATTCACTATTTAGAGATAAATTTTCATGTTTGGAAGGGCGTAGTAACACGTTACATATACCTACCGTAGCACTTTCATAACGTGTGACTGCGGTACCGTTGGGAAGGGGGGCAAGGAAGAGCAGCTGCTCCCGCCTAGGGATTCTAAAACTTGCCAAATGCAAAGAAACTAAAGTCTTATGTTCTTGACTTGCTCGATCGATCGCTAAGATATAAAGTAATACAAGTGAACCGTGGTACCGTACAGGCAAGTGAAGAAAGACGGGTGGGTTTTAGTCAGTAAAAGTCTGACACACCCTTCCGCTCCGCCCAGAACGGAAAAGTAATTTGATGATTTCCCATCCCAACACAAAAAAAGGTACTACAAGTGAAAAACTTCATGTGCTCTCCACTTTACTAGTAATCCATACCCCAAGCATTGCCGCCAAGCGATTCGTCGTGTTCCGGTAAGATGTCTGGTGAAGCCGTACAAAGGACAGGTCTAAACAGTTGTATTGCGATGTGTATCGGGTACGATGGGCCAAATGTTGTTGTGTCAGGAGTTTGGTCGTGAAAGGTCTCCAGATCAATCTCCCTCTGGCGCAGCATCGTTGGTCGTGTTGTTGAGTTTAACATTGCAACACCTTTTTGTTTTGTTCCGGTGTGGAAATTCCTCAATGGACGTCCGCCGCCCTGGGGTGGGTGACGGGGTCTGTCAGAAACATTGCAACACCTCGTTCAACTGCCGTCTTCCTTTCTATTCACTCAGTTTTTTTAGTGAATAGGATCTTAAGAAACTAGCGCGATTTACCATCAACGATTGCATCACTGCTTACCATCAGACGGAATTGCAGTCAAGTACTAGTTTATGATCATTAAAAAATCTGTTCTTATTGTTCGTACCAACTTGCCTATAAAGCTTGTTAAAATTAATTCAGTGCAAGATCCTGGAGCCCGTGCGCTTAACATTTTCGCAGGTTCTTAAACACCTTATATAGTACGACATAGTGCTGATTCTCTTGTTCAGAAACTAAATCTAATTTCAGTACATACATTATCTTCTATCCTTTTCATAATTAAATAAAGAGAAAAAATGCATTGAACTTAAATTTAGTTTGTGAGTAAGGAAATCAGCGCCTTTGTGCTGTTCTGTACGATCAAACGTTGGGTATACAAAATACATTGCGCACGAAGCATCTATGTTTCCAAGCAGAAAACCGTTGGTCCGTGGTGACAAAACATTATACTCATGACCCAAAGCTAACGCTGCACTGTTAATTTGACATCAAGTCCACGCCGCACCGGAACAGATAACGCAGATTACTTCTGTCAGATAACCACTAGGTACATTAACACCAGCAGATTATGCGGAACAACTTTCGGCACAGCATCCCCAGAATGTTGTCGTCCAACTTGCGTTATTATCTGCACAACTATGTTGAAATTTGCACAAGCGCCGTGAAAATTAGTGTTACACGGGAATTTGGGGTGCCTAGACTATTGTGTTTGTGTTCAGTTGCTCCCTTTAGGATTTGTAGTTTTGTGTGACTTTGTAATTCAAATATCCATGTGAGTCTTTCTGTAGTTCAAACGGCCATTTATATGTTTTGAAGTTAATTCATTTAAAATTCATTAATATAAAATGCCAAATATTGTTCGTCTGGGATAATAAATTTGTATTAAGGATAGGCTATAACTAGAAAGATATTTATGTTCCCACCTTATTTATTTGTACGTCTTTCTGGGCAAAACGTGCTGATCTTTCCAACTGATTGTAAACCTATTCATACTTTTGCTAAATAAATATATTATTTTACCAACTTCCACTCATAAACTGTCACTGTAGAAAAGTAATATAATAACTAAAATATCTTGAAACTTAACCGTTAACCGTAGTTCACGGTTAAGTTTCAAGATATTTTAGTTGTGCAAACATGAGTATATGTACATACAAAGGAGCATAGCAGATGGTCAGATAATTATACTTCTGAGAGATTTGGCCGTTCATAAGGTTAAATTTACTATTTAAAAGATGGGAGAGCGGTGAAGCCCATAGTTATAATTCGAGTTGATTGTCAATTTTAGGTTCAGCATCCCGGGCAGAACAGAGTCCTTTTTTTCCTGTTAATCATGACCTCCTTTATCCCATTATAGTTTCACGACTAAACTATACCAAGCTTACCCACGACGTCATGTTTAAAGCTAGTCCATCAAATACGATATGAGTGAGCACGTGGCTCATTGCTCCGCAGTTTTACGGTGACTCATAAATCCTGACTGCTAGAAGTGGTGTACATCGATCGAGCCGCTGGTATACGCTGTAATGATGTAGTGGCTTGGGTTTGATGTTCCTACATGTATGGGAAATAAGATCAACATCTGAGCAGGGTTGGAGTGTAGAGATTCATTTCACATAGATATACAGAGCCTTTCAAAAGTTACTTGACATTTTATAAAAACTAATTTTGTTATCATGATTTGGCATCATAAATGAAATGGAATAATGCCAACGAACTTTGGAGAGCGCTGTACACTAAGAACACCATTCTAGCAAAGATCATATTATATAGAAAGCCATACAAGATGTCATTTTTAGTCATTTCACATTAAAAGTTATGGTACTCCACTCAAATGATGGTGGGTATGGAAACAAATAGGATAAAACAAAACCAAATGATTAGATAGGTATTTCAAATAATTGCCGCAGATACTCTAGTTTCGCTAGCTTTTAGAGAGATTTTACTGTAGAGTGGTTTTATTAGAACAGACTACCTCGTGTACCTGTAAGTACGAAGCTTACAACGTCTTCTTCTTCAGCCTGTAGAGATCAACTGCTGAACAAGGGCCTCCCCAAGGATGTCATTGTTTTGGGGGGAATTTGTCATAATCCCCGCGCTTGGCAGGCGGGTTGGGGATCGCAGTAATTTGATATTCCACAGGAGAAACCCTGCTGCCCGCTTCCTTGGTGAGAGTTGCCTAAGTGGCCTCTTACGACACCCACGGGAGGATATTGGTTGGTACCTACTATTCTAAGCCCAGTTAGCAATGGGCTTAGAATACTTAATTCAACAGCAGTACAACATCAGACGTTATTACGTTACTACGTCTGATGTTGTACCTACTGCCCGTATTCTAAATAACTCAGAGATGAAGCAAAGCAGATTAGTAAATCTGCTTTGCTCCATCTCTGAGTTATTTAGCTTTAATTATGGGTTTCTTCTAAAGGAAATTCTCAGTCAGGCTTCAGAAGGCTTATTCAATTAATAAGTCTTCTGGATGAAAATTTAAATCTACTATTATAAATATCATATCAACTCATTGTACTCCATCGGTTTTGGTACTTAATTAAATGTAAACAAAATGTCACGTGACGTAGTTAACTGACTTACGTAATACCAATCACTTTAGTTGTAGTGCTACGTCACATTAATACTCATGGCTTTTTATCACAATGTATTGTAAACTAGATTAAGAAAATAAATAAGTAATAATCTTTAATATAGCAACGTTATAATTTGTTAATAACGAGTTCATCATCAACCATTTTATCGTCCCACTGCTGGGCTCAAGTCTCTTCTCATGCAGAGAAGGATTGAGCGTAATCACCACGCTTGCTCAATGCGGGTTGGTGATTTCAGACTTAAAGCAATAACGAGTCAATAATTTGTTATTGTTATTCCTTTCAATCTTCGATTTAAATTGCACTTTTAAGATTAAGTTGCATGTGCTAGCTTTTTCACTGTTTTGAAATTGTGTTTTTACTTTCCAGAACACCATTAATAAAGAAGTTTATTTATCCATCTTTAACAACCAAAAACACACTTCAAGTAACCTAACTCACTTACCATAGCACTTCAGAGTCTCCTCCACAACTAAACATAATATACTTTATTCAGCATATCACGGAAATAAACCTGAAATGCGTACTTAAGAGATATCTCGGTGCCTCCTCACATGATGGAGCGAAAAATAGTGTAAATATAGTGAAGTATTCCCTGTGCTCTATTACAGCGGTTATCATAATGTGTTGGTGCTTGTGCGGCCCCGAGATAAACATCGCGTACGTAACGAGAATCAATTATACGAGGGTAGCACCGAGGTTCCTAGGTGAGGGTACATGCTGATGGAATCGGGACGAGATTACGACGTGCAAGATAGATGTCTGTCGCAGGATTTTGTCGCATTATCAAAACGTTTTGCATATTCTGTGAGTTGCTTAGCCTTGAATTAGGACACGGCTACAAACGCTTTATTGCTGAAAATTAACAAGGATTACTTTATGTAAGTACAATAATAAATTATATACACGGTTGGCGTAGTAGCGAAGCGATTGACTGCTGCGCTGCGTGTCACGGATTTGATTCCCGCACGGAACAAATATTTTTGTGCGATGAGTTTTACATACACAAGCGACCAGATCCGGAACTACCACATGTTATTACTTAGTTCAAAGTTTTACAATTATTTAAAATTATTTTATAATTATTATTATTAATTAAAATTGTCAATAACAAATCACGCAAGATTTTTATTTGAATTTTATTATGATACAGATTTTTATTACTTCGTAACCAAAGTTATACTATCTGCCACCAAGCTATATCTCATTAACTGTGGTAAAGATAGTTAAAATTTTCTGTTGCCACTATGGCAACAGAAAATTTCAACAGCTAAATAACAACATTATTTTTTGTGTAGATAAGGTTACGCAATTTTTTAAGAGTTTTCTATCAATAAAGGATTTTAAATGGGAATGTAGGTACCATTTACACAACATAGCAAGCGGTTGTACGTTTTAGCGGCCTTGGGAAGATGGTTACCCTGACACGTAAAATCATACGAATTTTAAATTAAATAATGTTTAAGTTTTCAGTTATTATTCATGTCTATTCGTGAAACCAAAACAAATTGTTACTACTATAGATTACTTGTATTATCTGATTAAAAAATGTTCAAATGCACTTTATAAATTTTATTTAAGTGAGATTAAAGTAGTAAGCTGTAAATGATGTCAATCCCTTGGCATTAGTTGGAATACCAGCTCACTCCACTTCCACTTCAGCTAAGATTTCACGCTAAGTTAGTTACAGAATCAAACTGCTGCTCAACTTTGTACTGGATACCACACTAAATGAAGATGACTGAACTTGTTAGATCAGTTCTAGGTAACACTCCAGTCAACGCAATGATATGCTTGTAAGAATCTGAAGCACCTTCTAAAGTGCTTCCCGATACCACCAACTATTACAAAGTAACTGAATACTTATATCGTCAGCTTCCGATATTCCATTAACCCTGCATGATGATGAAATTCCAAGGGTGGTCGCCCACTACGACTTTTTGCAGCGATGTAGTCGCAAAAAACCGCGATCGATCATATTGCTGTAGCTATAGCTAGTCATACCTTCGCCCATGTACAGGAGATTCTGCATCATTACTATCGTGCAACAGCCGCAGAAGAGATGATATTCGATACTATACGATTGTAATGCAAATCGATACTATACGAGGTCAAAAGCAAACGAGCGTATCAAAATGCGCTACTGAATCAATGCAAAATTTCGCCGTGGGCGATCGCCTCAGGTCAGATTAATAACTGAGATATAATAAAATATTTGAGATACTTTATTACAGTGTTGTAATATTACAGAAGCCTAGATACATAATTCAGTTTTCCAAAACATAGTACCTATATAGATACACACTTCATCCTTCAGCTAGTAATCCGTAGGTATCTACAACATGTCTTGTTTTTTATTATGAATCCAATATAACTAAACATTTAATTCACAAAGACGATAAGCAGACCCAACCATATTGCTTTTAGTAGTAAGATTTAAAAAATACACATAAAATATCGTATCTCAACGCTGGGCGTCGTGTAATACCCCTGGGGACTGGACACTGGACTCTGGGCTTTGGGCACTTCACACTGGGCCTAGCTACAATATAATCCTGTGTTTTACGCGAAATCAATAGGTCACGTGCGTAAAGATAAGACTGGGCGGCAATATAGCCGGACCCATGTCAGCTACTCGATATTACGGCTACTGTAGATATTACGCGAGCCGGTCGGACGGTTTTATTCCCGTACCGTCGGCTCGCGGCGCGTGACGGAGGGATGTATTTCGCCCTTTTTGGCGGTTGTAGATTGAAATAGGTCGGTATACAGGAATCTTATGTGGGGTATAAGATGCTGTATTGGTTTATTAGCTTTTGTCGACTTATCTGTCGGCAGCTTTCTTGGTAGTTTTTGCCTCAATATCTGTCTTATGCAATAGTGTCGCTTCAATACTGATTTGTATTTTTAAACCGTTTCGGAACCTATAAACTGATTACTAAAAACTAAGTAGGCACTATTTGACATCCATTCACTTTTTAGCTTCCAGATTAAATATTACCAAAATGCGTTTTTTCTTATTCCGATAAATCCCAACGAAAACATCATTTGTGATGGAAAACCGTAATCTGAAAAACAGTCTGTTTCATCTTCACAAAATATTTTATTTCTCCTTCATTGTTGACCTGTAGGCAGATTTCGAGGTGAACAGTCGAATAATATCATGTGATTCCGCGAACTGACGCCGGGTTCGTACACAGACTCGAGTTCCAGCCAACTGAAGAGGCGCCAAGGGATGCTGTTATAACAAAATTACCGTCCCTCTAAAATTCTCGAAAGCTTAGCTTAGAATTTTGATGTGAATTCTGTTTCTTACTTAAACTGCCAATGTTGTTGAGGTTAGTAAATAGGAAATAGAGTCGATTCATAGACATCAATTTAATTGAAGAGGGAACTCTGGTGGTGCTTTCTCTATACAAAAGTATTCTGCTGTTTTCTTCGTGGATAATGCTCTGAGAGCAACATTTTTTTTTCTACAATTTTACACCGTGATTATACGTGAAACTTAATTAATAAAAGAAATACGATACTTTAAAATCGAAAAATAACCCATTTTTACTGTGATGTTCAGATGTCTATTAGACAAACGTGATAAGTTTTTGACAAAAAAAGAAAAAAACAGTTATTTTCCTCTAAATTTTGATATAAAAATAATTAAGATCTGTCGTGTTTTGAAAAAGAAAGTAGCGGAATACGAAACGTCTATTGGTCAACGTTTTTGTAGGTAAAATCAGTCTGAGCTGCAACTGTCCTTTTCGCACTTTGCACATGCGCAAGCGCGACGGCAATAGTTTCTTCAAATATGCCAGTATTTTGTGGCTACTCATGGTCATGACTAATTTGAATGTAGTTTTGTTTTTTTTTTTTATAAATTATAAACCCCGCCTGATGATAAGTTGTGAGGCAATCGTTGATGGTAAAACTCGCTACTTTATTAAGAGCCTATTTACCCTAGCCTTAAAGACACTCAAATTGTAGTCCGATGGAAACACCGCCGCTGGCAAATTGTTCCAGTCCCTCGATGTACTCGGTATAAAAAACGAGATGAAACGCTTCGATCGGATTGTTGTGGTGTCAACAACGTAAGGAACCGTACGACGGGTCGTGTGATTATGAAAAGGATATGGGGGAATTAATCATGCATTTCCCTCGTACACTCTCCAAAATACATCCTATAGAACAAAGGCTTTGGAGATCGTTTTGAGCTAAATCTGATAATTAAAAAATCTGTCTGAAACAAGCCGTAATAAGTTTGAAAATATTTTAAAACTAGCCTTAAAGATTCTGACAATAGCGTGACTAATCTGAAACTAATGGTTACTTTTCCAATACGCTACCAATCAACGGCGATGCAGAGGAGAGAAATGTTTTAGTTCTCTGTTTTAAAGTTTTGTTAAAAATTCATTGTTTCAATTATTCGTATGAGTAGTACAGCCCACAAGGCGATCTTTACAGAGCAACAACTTCAACTTCAGTCGACAACTTTGGTAAGGAAAAATAAATAAGCCCTTAATTTTAACGGTACAAATTGTAAATACGAGTGACCACAGTGTAACCGCCCACCACCGCCCACCACCCACCACTATTTTGTACTGTTCAGGACTTGTAACTACCTCACACCGTTGTAGAAACTATGTATCCTTTCTAATATTATAAATTAGAAAGTGAGTTTGTTTGTTTCGTTTTCACGCCGTAACTACTGAACCGATTGCTTTGAAATTTTTTAAACGTAAAGTTGGAAGTCCGGAATAATAGGGTACTTTTTATCTCGGAAAATAATGATATTTCCAAGGAAAATCTAAAAAGTGCGATATAACCGATCTCCACGGGGGCGAAACCGCGGTCGGAAAGCTAGTTAAACATAAATTAAACTTATTAAGCTTACAAATTCTTCCATCTTTTCTCCCAATTGAATTGGCAGATAAGGAAGACCCTTATAATTATTATATCAACCAAAAAATCTGACTATACCAGGTGCGCACCAAATCTATGGAGGTCTAACAACATGTACAGGGAACGCTCAAAATTCGAGAGGCATGCTAAAGACTACATTGCTGTGAAATGTGCGAGCACACAGTCAGTGTGAGTGTGCGTGCACGAGTGATGTGTCAACATTCCATAGATAACACACACTAATAGATTTTCGTTGCACTACGCAAAATAAAAATATATTTCTGATACATTTAGAGGCGACCTATTCTTAACATTACGTTGGTTAATATCTCGTGAATGCATTATGTGTTGTTAACAGTTTGGTCTAAGCAATGGGGTCACGATCAACGAAGTCCTAGGTCTGGCTGTTTGTTTGTGTGACTTTAAATGTTTGTAAACGCACCCACGATACAGGAGTAATCCCTATTGTGGGACAATTTTTTTTTAAACCTTTACACAAAAGGTTCAATGGCGATTGATAGACTGAATAGAGACTAGACGGCAGGAGAAATCATTAAGGCATCACATAACTTTAAGCTCAAAAAGTTCCTTGATAAATCCTATACTGCCCAGCCCCTCGTTTGTAGAATGCATTAACAGTTTAAGTAAAACACGCGTAGTTGTTACAGGTGTTCAAAAGACTCATAAAGGTACTCGTGAACTACTTGTCGTTGTGATCTTGTTGTCCTAACTGCTATCATCTAGTTTTCTTTTAACTATCGTTACCAAAATATTTAATATGTACGTATTTATGTATCTATAACTTTAGAGTGTCTATATATATCTGTACACTTATTTTAATATAGGCGTTTATTTTATATCAACACTCGGACGAAGTCTCGGGCAACAGCTAGTTTATTCATAAAATTAACAATTTTAAAATATGAAATCACATTCCTGCCTAGAGAAAAAGTTCTCTTGTAAGATCTGTTTTTTTTTATTTCGACAATAACATAACAAAATAGGATATTCTAATAACAATAATACACACATCAAAAGTGTCTAGGGATCAACATATATTTTTGCAATAACTTTTCTCCTGATTGATATTAATTAAAATTTTCTTTAAGGATTCATCAAATAAAGTGTTTTCGTTTGTCACAGTAACGATAAACCAAGTCACCTTTGCATTAATAAAGAAATTTGCCATTTTCCTAATAAAGGGATATTTGACATTTGAACCACTAACACAAAAGTTCGAAAAAAAGACTGAAATAACAGTTTTCTCTAAAATTTTATTGGGTAACTTAAACAATTAATAATCCGTGTTTCTACCGCGAACACTAACAACACAAGAACATCGGTTTGGCATACTCAAAATGAGTTCATCCAAATCACGCTGTGGAATGGCCGCCCATGTTCGTTGCAACAACAAAAAAAGGTCTTCTTGCGACTGGATACCCTCCATATTCGGCAGAGCTCTTCTCTGTAGCATATCCCATGCATGCTCAATCGGGTTCAAGTCTGGCGACTGAGCAGGCCAGGGCAGGACATTGATGTTAGCTGCGGCGAGAGTCTGTCTTACAACTCTTGCGGTGTGCGGTCGTGCATTATCATGCATTAACTGAAATAAGGGACCGATTTGCACTTGTAGAGGAACGATGACGTCTGATACAATCGTTTCAGCATAAATTTGAGCGTTGAGGTTGCCTCTGATCCAAATCAACTCAGTTCTTCCGCCGATCCAAATACCCGCCCATACCATGATGGTTCCACCACTATAAGGATGGACTTCCTGGCAGGATTTTAATCGCTGTTGGCGTCCAGGGGTTCTCCAGTGTCGTATACGTCTTGTATCCGGTCTCATACCAAAACGAGACTCATCAGAAAAGCACACGAAACGCCATTGTTCTTCTGCCCAATTTCTGTGTTCAAGAGCCCATTGATATCGAATCCTACGATTGTGCATTGCTATAGGTGGTACCCGTAGCGGTCTTCGGGAATGAAGGTTCACTTCATGCAAGCGGTTTCTGACTGTTTGGTCGCTAATTAAGTTCCCTGAAGAGTGATGAAGCCTCACGGCTAACATCATGGCGGTTATTGTTGGAGCTCTTCGAGTTAAGATTTGAATGTATCGGTCTTGTCTCCGTGTGGTGCAGCGATACCGTCCTCCATGGCGCTCAGCCACGGTACCAGTGCTTCGGTAACGTGTCCAAAGTCGACTGATAACACTCTGACTTGTATTCAGAGCTAAAGCCACAGTACGTTGCCGGGAACCAGCTTCTATCATTCCCACGGCTCTGAGCATTTCTTCCCTGCTTAAATGACGTCGCCGCTCCATAATAACGTTGGTTTTAATCAGTAGTAGGGAAACAGTAGCACTAATAATGTCTTCAATGCGTTGTATGTTTTTATAGGGAAAATATTGACAGCTGATTTTCATCTTTTACTCGAATTTGATTCACAGTTCCTGATTCAAATTATGAAATGCACCAAAAAGGATCCATATAAATTTATAAAATCATAAATTTATTACAAAGCCACATCTCAATCTCAAGAAATCCGCATAAAAATGCTTGATCCCTAGACACTTTTGATGTGTGTATAATATATAATAGAAAAAAGGATTGAGATTATGTCATCCTCAATTTATGATCACTAAATAATTACGGATATATTATATGTAGTGTTAGACATTTAGTTACACTGTCTAATAACTAAAATAATAGGTATATTATATTTCTATCAAATTATTTCCAGTCGAATAAAACTTACAAAAGTTTATGTACTGGTGAGATTTAAAATCACGGATCACTTATCAATCACCTGTTGACGACAAGAAGATACGTGTGTATATTTCCTTGAAACTGAAACTAGAAGGAAATATACACACGTATATTCCTTCATAAGTCAAATTATACGTCACCCTATTGCTTTGTGAGATTGCCTCTCGACTTTTGGAGTTCTGTTCGACAGTGCACCTCTCCCATTCTCTTTTCATCAATCAATTGCTAAGCATTTTTATTATAATTTGGGGACACTCTAGTCTAATTCTATTACCATTCATGATTGATGACATCCGTTGTTGGCCGTCAGATTTATAAACAATGCATAGAAATTTAACGCTATTTAGACTGAATATTTTTTTGACACTTTGCTTGTCGAGTTTTTTCGAGGGCAATTTGTCATGTATTTTTGGTGTGTTTTACGGAAAATTCAGAGCTGGGCATTATGTGTCGCCGCGTGCTATAAGGTTTATCATTGCCACACATGATTTAGTTTTTATGGCTCCATTTAGCAATGTTAAATTGACAAATGTTATGTTTCGGAGAACTAGTAGATACCTACCTTCCTCCTCCTTCTTCTTATTTCCTTTTTTTCTTAGGGTTTCGTACTCAAAGGGAAAAATGGTACCCGGTTATTAAGACTCCACTATTAGTCTGTCACCAGCCTACATCTTATTAACCGTCGTAGCCAGACAGTTGAAATTTTCACAGAAAGTATTATTTCTGTCGCCGCTGTAACAATGAAAACTAAAACAGAATAAAATAAATACTTAACGGAGGCTCCATACAAAAATTAGATTATTTTGCTCGATATTAATAAAGCAACAGACGCCCAAAACATTTACTCACTTTAAAAAAATCTTTACTAATACTATAAATCGGAAAGTGAGTTTGTTTGTTGGTTTGTTTGTTTGTTCCGCTTTCACGTCATAACTACTAAACCGATTGCTTTGAAATTTTGCAGACCTGAGGTTAGAAATCCGGATGAAATAAAAGATTACTTTTTATCCCGGAAAAATTTGATGTTCCCGAGGGAAATCTAAAAAGCGCGATATAACTGAACACCACGCGGGCGAAGGCGCGGACGGATAGCTAGTATAATAATAAAAAAACAACTTAAAATAAATAAATATTTTTAATGAGGAATTCCATAAAAGAGACTTGATTTTTATAAATGATAATGATACGGAACCCTTAGTGCGCGAGTCCGACTCCCACTAAGTCGGCTTTTCTTCTACAAATATACAAAACAGCATAGGAGGGATGGCAATAGCTTGATATTCCACAGGAGAAGCTCTGCTGCCCGCTTCCCTGGCGAGAGTTCCCTTAGTCGCCTCTTACGACACCCACGGGAAGATATGGGATGGTACTATTCTAAGCCTGGTACCACATGTGGCACCGTGGGCCACACGATGATGCAAAGAAGCACGTCAACTAAAATTTTACTCCGTTGGTGTAATTTTTGTATGTATGAGGTTCCAGTAAGAGGGTATATTATAAATAACTAACCGTATGTAGAGGGTCGTTTTAAGAGGGTCTCATGACAAAGCAACAGCCGCCTGAATCGATTAGTCTGGTTAAGCTATGTCTGCCGCCTTTGTTCTGTGGTTGGGTGATCATCTTCACATACCAAGAGCCCTCCATGACTCGGAAAGCACATTAAGCCGTCGGTCCTGGCCGTTATTCATGGAGTTTTGAAGTCTGAAAATATGATAACCAGTCTGACCAAGGTGTTACCCAGTAATTGTATGATTGAAAGTCAACTCCATCATCGTTGGAAAAATGCTACCCAAGTGATGAACTCTGCGTTTGTGGATCATAGATAAACAATTTTTAAACTAAAGCCGGAATAATATCATCATTATCATCATCATTTTAGCCGAAAGATGTTCACAGCTGAACATACCTCCTCCCGCAACCAGCGGTTTACCGGGACCTTTACCAGCTCGTCAATCCACCTTATCGGGTCCTTGTCCGGTGCGTGGTCGCCACTCGAGAACCCGTCGGCTCCATCGGGTATCGGTCCTACGGGCAATATGGCCCACTGCCACTTCAGTGTTGCAATTCTTCGGGCTATGTCGGTTACTCTCGTTTGCGGATCTCCTCATTCCTGATTCGATCACGCAGTCAAACCCTATGCAAAAAAGGACATTGGAGAGGGTTATCCTCTCCAATGTCCTTTGAGTGACCTTGAGCTTTCTTATGAGGCCCATTGTGATCGACCACATCTCAGTTCCATAAGTCGAAGACTTTTGTCGTGAGTCACTGCGGTATTTTGGACACGATAATATAATGAACCTTATCTATAGTTTCAATAACAAAAATATAAAGAACATTAATTGATTATAATCAAAAAAGTTGGCCCCGGGAGTTTCATTAAACAAAACGAATTTTACGTTAACGGGAACTGATAACATCTGCCTTTGAAATCACATCAAAATTTTAGTTAATAATTTGATTTCAATCAAACAATTGTAAAACTTTCGCTTTGTTGCCGCCGAGTTGTTGTAACTTTTGATTTATTCGCAATTCATTTGTTGAATTTGAATTTTTGATTTATATAAAATACAACCCGTTTATTTTCTAATAAACGAAAAGGTTTTTCATAAATTATGGCCTCTTTATATTCTTAATTATTCTTATTATTTAGAAACGTCCATCACAGTTACAGAAAATATTACAAGCATTAAATCACATTTCAGTTTATTTATCAAGAACATTGCGAGAGCTAAGATAAAATCTAAAATTAATATTAATACAAAATCACACCTCAAAACCATGTATATAGCGGTATACCCTCCTATAAAACCCTTCATCTTCTTTCTCCACAAATCAAAAGCCACGACAACAATCTTTAAAAATGACAAACAAAAGAACTAGGCGTAGTCGCCAGTGGCGCCCCTAGCGGCAGCGACAACGACTAACAAGTTAATTTGCGCGCCGCTGCATCGCAATCAGATTAGAGGTCTGTTATTAAATTAACTGAACATTATACTGCCAAGAATCCTTAAAATACCGATAAATTAATTTCCTATTTCTGTGCGGGTTTACTGATATTAATGATTTATTGCTCGCCTTTGTAGTGGGGGCGGCTAATGCTATGAAAGACTTAATCTCGCCTTTAATGTTGGTATTGGAAGCTGCTTTATTATGTTTTATCTATATTATTTTTAATGAACTTCGGAAAACAAGAACAATATAATATCGAGTCAATACCTATCTCTGTTCGTGATGGTCATAAGTAATTAATTGACTGCCGCACAAACATCGATGATATCTACTCGTTGAAAGTTTTATATCAAAAATTTTAATAAAAAATATGTTAAATCAAAATAATTATTATCTGTCAAAAACTGTGGTGACATGAAGACCATCAACCATTACTTTAAAAAAGCATTCCTATTTATTTGTTTGCTATCTTCTTCAGGTAAGTCTAATCTATAGCCGTGAATTTCCTCAGCACGTCGTATGTATAGTGGAGCCAGGCTATCGCCTACATCCACTACTATAAATCGTACGGACATTGTTACGCCCCTATAGATAAGGCGCAAAACACAGATAACGCCGCCTGGATTGATCTTCAATGAGTGGAAATTCATTTATCTCGACTAAACCTTAAGTGAAGTGGTTGGTTAAGGGGAATTAGGCTTTGTGTGTTCAGGATAAAGTTGGAGATGGAATAAGAGCCGAGTGGCTAGGGAGCGGTAAACGGGACGTTTTCTTAGAACGGATTTTTAGCAGCTCTTAAGAAAGATTTTGTCAAATTCGATTTCTGATTTATTTTCCTAAGTGAAGACTTTTCTTTACTTTATTGTCTTATTTCAGTTGAAATGGGCTTCTTATTAAATTCTAGATTATTCATAGCAGTTTATTGAGCTTTTTTTTCACAGATTACATTAGTCTCAAACTATTTGAAAGAACAAGATCCTTTTTCACGTTCACGTTTGTATTTATTTTATCTGAGACAAAGTCGCAATATAGGAACCACCCCCTAACCCAAGGAAGCACATAATTTGTGACCGCTATCGACACGAAGATAAAACCGTTCGATTCGGCACGACTTTAATTTCTTTCCCGACGATAAATGCTCTCCTGCGCACCTCTCTCTCACAACACATATGTGAGAGGGAGACGGAGCCCGCTTTGTAGACAAAGAAGTTTAGTTATTGGATCACGGCTAAGAGGTTCAATTGTGTTGTGTTTTTTTTGGGATAACTGTTGACTGAATCGTGGGAGAGAGGGAGTGTTGTGTGTCGGAGGATAATGTGATTATGCTTGGAAGAGTTTCCGTAGAATTCATGTCACCACGAAATATTGCTGGACATTAAGTATTTATTCAACGATTAACTGGACAGCTTCTTGACCGTTTCACACGAAGTAACTCGCCAAAACGGGCCTTTAAATACAATTATATAATTTATTCTGTACCTACGGTAACTTGCATGAAGTCAGTTTACTTGTGGAAGCGTCGACAACGCTAAAAATATGAATAGGCAACAGTAACATTTAATGAAAAAGTACTTTATAAAATGTAAAAATAATTTGGACATCGAAGTGACGATTCAACCGTTTCGCGTGATTATATGCGAATCGTCTAATAAGCTGATTGGACGATTGAAACTTGTATTTTAGCTCCGATCTAAACTATTTAACTAAAAAGAGACATATTCTCGGGTTATAGTTATATGTATATTACCTGCACTGTTAATACTCATTTCACAGAAATTAACTTAGTTTCCAACACAGCTCCCAAACGGTTCTAAAATCATTTTAAAGACGAAATTTTCCCGAGAATTAAAGAGAAACATGTACCGCTCGCTTGCTCGTAAATTATAGGTTTAGAGTCGTGGTCGTGGTCGTCGTCGTGGTCGCGGAGGATGCTGAGAGTTTATGCAATAGTAATACATCTTGTATGTTCGGTTTAAACTTGTTAATGTGGAATTAGGATTTGTACTTTGGAAAATAATGGACTGATTGTGGGATGAAGACCAGAGAGAGACGTAGATATACTTTGTTTAGAGATTAAACTTTAACATTAAATAAATATAGAAAATCTATTTACCAGACTTTTTCCAACTATGATTAGCGTCCAGTCTGACCAAACTCAGCATTTTTTTATAAGGAACGACTGACCTCCACACCCTGTTTACTGGGTAACGCAATATAAATGAGACTGGTTGCCAGTCTTAAGCCCTAGCACTTATCTTCGAATAAATAAACGAAATCTTTACCAGTCAGCGAAACACGACGCCAACACTTCGTATAGTGTAGTTAATAATGATATATGTATTTATATTTACTTATAGTATTTTAAGTTTTTATATTTTTAGTTTGTATTATTATATGTTTATAGGGGCCTTCATGCTTGAAATGAATGGATAAATAAATTAAATAAATTACCTGCAGGTGGTTAAAAAGGCCATTTATTTTAATCATGATTTCCACAAAGTTAAAAAGTACTTATATGAAACGACATCCGTAATAGAAACAAAGTTAGTTAAACTGTCTCTGTTATTGCACTATCTCCTACTTTACCGTATGCAGATATGCAATGTGCATTTGCTCTGAGGACGTGAGCAGTGTTAAACAAAGAGGCTGGCCACTCGGGGGCTGATTAAATCTGAAGTGACGCGGAGGAATGACCCGCCCAGTGCGGAGGAGCACAGGATTTAGACTGAACGCTCTCACACCGTACTGTTGGGAAAAGAGTTGACAGTTGAGATTTTAGTATGGACTTATTTTATATTTTAAATAACATTGATTTAAGCATATGCTATTTGGCGACATGAACATGACTGGCATGCATACACATGAATGAATTTAGTCTAACAATTTGCATATAGGTACATTAAGACCAACACAACAGAACCCCACTTCAAACTAATTTTAAGTACCTTGTCTTGCTTAGAAGTAATTAATTAATAAGTAACTAGGTTTAAGTAATTACTTTAAAGTCGGTGGTAGGCCGTAACATCTGCTGCCGGCAGAAGTTACCACCCACCAGACCAAGTCTTGCCACCAAGCGATTCGTCGAGTTCCGGCATGATGTCTGGTAAAGCCGTACGGAGCAAGGGTCTGAGCAATTGTGTGGCGATGTGTGCCGGAATGTTGTTGTGTCGGGAGTTTGGTCGTGGAGGGTCTCCAGATCAATCTCCCTCTGGCGCAGCATCTCGCTCAACTGCCGTCTTCCATCCTATTCACTCCGTTTTTTTTTGAGTGAATAGGCTCGCTTTACCATCAACGATCGCATCACTGCTTACCATCAGGCAGGATTGCGGTCAAGCACTAGTATTATAATTATAAAAAAGTCCATTTTATTTCTTGAAAGTATTTTTAAGTACCTAATGCTTGAATAAATAAGGTTCCATGATACGGGCACAAGACGCCTTCAGTGCTGAACCAATAGAAATACTAAAGTACCAGACAATCTCAAAGAATCGTCTGTCTTCAACTTGAAACAGTTAGAAAAGATAAAAACAGTAAACCAACGTGAAAGAGACCTTAATAAAGACGTTACCAAAATGCTCGCGCGACAGATAGTAATTGTCTCCGTTGCTTCCTGGAAATGGCTTATTATATTTTCTTATCCAAGTAAGAAAACCCTCCCAAGAGCGAGCCGAACTAGCGCAAGAAGGGTTCCATAAATCACGTCATTTATATTGTAATTTAATTATTTATTTTTAAATGAATATGCAACCGAAAGAAAAAAAAATATTGTTTCTCGTACAGAAAAATCTTAAAACTAAATTAAGTAGACACAATTAAGTATAAAAACAAGTTATATTTATAAAACAAGTAACAATAATCGGAATGTCCCTTACGAAGCCAAAATGTACCTATCTCAACACAATGCTTCGACCATTGATAAAATATTAAACTAAGGTAGATATGTCACTAGCGCACTAAAAATGAAGCGTACAAAAGGAGGTAAGTCCTGTATCTCGCTTTAGTCACTCTCGATACACTCGTAAAAACAAACGACAAACACTAACAGCGCAAACGACAAACACTAACCATCTTTTTCTTCTCTATGCTTTAGATTGCGCCCCATCTCACTCACACTGTACCAATGTATGCCGAATAAAAATATGCATGTGTGCTGCTGCTGTGTTCGGCACATTTTTTTTGGTCAGTTTGTTAGAATATATCGTATCTGTTTAATATTTTATACCACTTTGCTTCGACATTTAAAAGTATCAACTAAATATTTTAAGCTGGCAATAGCTTACAGTTATTCATATCTAAAAAAGAAATGGCAAAAAAGTTAGTTGTATGTAAGCCCCACTTAAATATTTATTTTATTCTGGTCTTAGTATTTGTTGTTACAGCAACAACATAAATACATCATCTGTTAAAATGTCATCTGTCTAGATGTCACAGTTCATGAGATACAGCCTTGTGACAAGTAGACCGACAGTGGAGTCTAGAGCCGACAGTAATAGGGTCCCGTTTTGAACCTTTCGGGTACGGAATCCTAAGAAGTAGGCACTAGTTCTGAGTAACATAACATTTGTCAAGTTAACATTCCTAGCAGGAAGAAAAAACAGCTTTCTTAGCCCAAGAGTACATTACACGCGCTACAGTCCTTAGCGCAACGAATTTTCATAAAATAAATGCGGTGTGCCGCCTGTGTTGACTGCACAGTTAGCGCAGTGGTTAAGCTATTGACTGCTGCGCTGCGTGTCGCGGGTTCAATTCTCTTACGGCACAAATAGTTGTATGACCTACAAGTTATTCCGATTCTGGCTGTTTGGGTATGTGAGTTTATATGATTTGATTTGAGCAAGCGTCGTGATTACGCTCAATCCTTCTCTGTATGAGAGGAGACCTGTGCCCAGCAGTGGGACGATAAAGGGTTGATGATGATGAAACGCATTCACGATACAGAAGTAATTCCTAGTGGGCAAAATTTCATTTAAAAAAAACTCATCAGTTCATTAAAAACGTTGTAAGGTTATGGTGATGGAGGATTGTCGCGGTGCGGCCATAATCTGTGATTGCTTTAAAACTAATATATTATCATTATTCCCTTCAATTCATAAATAAAAAACGATAATTAGCAGCTCTGTACAGAGAGAGGTGGAAGGACAGCAGCCATCAATGTCCTACTGGTGGGTAAGATCTCCCCCTTTGCCCAGACGTGGGAGTTTAATGACTAATAAAATAAAACATAATAAGACTGGCTCCGGTGTGACAACACTCCAAGTCCATATTTAATCTGGGAGCTGGTACCTGCCGGAGTTTAATCTAGGCTACCTGCGGTGGCCGGAGATATGGCCTGCCACGCACCCGACTGTGGCCCGCTTAATGTCATCCTTGAGACAAACCACCAGACGGATGGGGGACCTAGAAATCTATTTGGGAATTAGAAGGGCTTGTTTTGGGACGACTCAGAGATTCTTTATGTTAGGATTCTAAAAGTTGTCAGGAGGGTTGAGTTACTAAGAATCCGGATTTTATTTTAGGATTAGGTACATGAATGTACGTAAACTTACCTATGTATTTTCAAGTAAACTTCAAGTGCCTATGCCAAATGCAACATATACTTTGGGAGTTATTCCATTTGTATGTTTAGATAATATATTTATTTCAGAAATAACTCTGGTCATGACTAGGGCATGTAGATATATGCCGAGTAAATAATTTTTTTAACACCCTTGCTCGTAAAGCTGATGTAATCCCACCGGTTTTAAATATGTAAAGCGGGCCATAACAAACGCGTGTGTTATCAAAGCAAATAGTTAAGTTATAGTCCATACAAATTCCATAACAGCATTATTTGTCATTTCAAATAATTATGGAACTGATCGCCGCCGCGTGGCTCTAGCCAGTGAGCAGCGCGCTGTTCCATATTTGAAATGGCAAATAATAATACTAATGGCGGGAAAGCAACAGTGTGCATTCACAGATTGAGTTTATTTAAAATAACTGATGTCCTATTTGAAATAAACAAATTTGTATTTGTTTGTATTTAAATGAGTATTTGTAAAAAAAACAGTTTTTCGGTAATTTAAAAACTTGACTGCATGCTCTAGCATCGCAACGTACGTGTTAAATAAAATGTCGTACGATATACGTGCGTATTGGTTATAACATGCTCGGCTCAATTACACCCTCGCCTTCGGCTCGGGCTGAAATTCCGCCTCGCATGTTATAACTATCATTACGCACTAATATCGTAATGTACTATAAAACATTGTTTTGTGTTTATTCGTTATGTTCATGCATATGTTACTAACGTAAATCTCAAACATCAAAACATTGATACTGCAAAAAACCCATATTATAACTACCTATACCTACATCAAAACAAGTAGAACAGGAAAAAACATCTATCAAAACTTTGGTTCTGAATTCTGAACATGTTGTCCTAAGTTCAATAGCAATGGTAAAATATGCAGGCGCTGAGCCGTAACTTATAATAGTCGACTTAGGATCGCTCGGCAGCCAGGACAGGCGATAAGCTAACGACCCATCATTTCTTGCGCATCTGGAGACCTTGCAGATACCTGCGGAATATGGAACCTACTTCGGTACTGTTTCTTGTAACCTGTCTTTAGCAAAAACCTTTATTTACTCGACTTCACGACAGCAAACATGTTTTATGTTTTCATGTGTATCTATATAATATTATGTTATTTTTTACACCTTCAAAGCATGCTACACAGGGGTCTAAATAGGTCACTGTGGCATAATCATAATAGTATAACATTTTTAATAATATTCTAAATCGTAAAATGGCACAGACTGACAATTCATAACACCGTCTGTATGCAATTAATATGTATTACTTACCGACATAATTACGGCCTTTATTTTTAATGTGATAATATTGACACCAAATACCTACTATATGAATTGAATTGAAGGTGATGAAGTGTATGACTGATTAATTAAAATTAAAGGAATTACGATCTGTTGGGTATTCGGAAATAGAATCGCTTTCAGATTTATTGCTTAAAGTGACCTTTTTAGGCCCACAATTACATACATATTTCAGGTTATAGGCCAATTAGCAAATGGTGCATTTTGGTCGACCTTGGTTGTCCAAAAGTAGTTATTTAATTAAATCAGAGAATGAACAAAAAGACCTCACACAAATTGCAACCATATCCATACTATCCATACAACAATATTATAAATGCGAAAGTAACTCTGTCTGTCTGTCTGTCTGTCTGTCGGTCTGTCTGTCTGTCTGTCTGTCTGTTACGCTTTCCCGCTTAAATCTCTCAACCGATTTTGATGAAATTTGGCACAGACAATCTTTAGACCCTGAGAAAGAACATAGGCTACCTCTTATCCCGGAAAAATTTGATGTTCCCCAGGGAAATCTAAAAAGCCCATACTAATATTATAAATGCGAAAGTAACTCTGTCTGTCTGTCTGTCTGTCGGTCTGTCTGTCTGTCTGTCTGTCTGTTACGCTTTCCCGCTTAAACCTCTCAACCGATTTTGATGAAATTTGGCACAGACAATCTTTAGACCCTGAGAAAGAACATAGGCTACCTTATATCCCGGAAAAATTTGATGTTCCCCAGGGAAATCTAAAAAGCGCGATATAACCGAACTCCACGCGGGCGAAGCCGCGGGCGGAAAGCTAGTATACCATAGTTTGAAATTTGTAATTTTAAGTAATTATTTTTTATCGGGTTTTCTTATGAATGCATGATTTTATGTGGTATGTGGCATTTGGTTCAAGTTTTTAATTTTGCTGTCAGTTTTGTGATTGAGTCACTGATGCATGATCAGTGCAATCTTACATCTTCATATAAATATGTTAAAATTACTAGTTTTGAATATTAGCATCAACAGGATGACATTCGTGGCGGAACACCATATAATATCTTCACAGCTCCATTTCCCTTACTGACGGAGTTAACAGTTTGCTCATTGACAGACGTAAATCTATTCACGGAAGCTAAACCAACATCATTTAGTCGCGACGCTTTCAAACTACTGCGAGAACTATCTTCAGCACATCTTCACAAAGTACCTACGACAGATAACACAACTCTGAGTACACAATTAGTACTTGGCTGCACCAGAAGTGACGTCACCCAACAAATACTTCCACCATTCAGGGTATCATAAATCTGCACACCTAAGACTAGGTGTTAGTTTAAATTGTCCTGTTTAAGACGCTCTATATCACTAACTTAAGTACTGTCTTTAACTCAGACGAAATTAGACTCTACAATTCAAAATCTAAAGTTTAATTTGCTTTGCAAAATGCTATGCCTGAGTAAGTTGAAGTAGTTTAATGGATTCCAAATACATTAGTCTGTGTGCTTGCCTAGAAGTAGAAACGAAATGAAAATAATTTATTAATACTATGCGGTCATTAATCAGTATAAACGTTGGCAATGCAACTGCTTTCCATTCGGAATTTTAATAACTTGTTTTAAATTTATTATTGTTACCATTCCGATCCGTTGGAAGAAAAATGTGTACTAGTTGTATTAGCTGCTTGAGATTCCGTGCAGGCTGCTGCAAACAGTAAACTACGTTACTTTGCTGTTTGCGGGACGTTGTAGAAAATGAACAAAACGAGAGAAAATGGTAAAGAATAACACAAACTGTATTGAATATGAAGGAGAATATTTGAGATTAAAATAAAAAGAGAGAATAACTTTTGTACTGAATCGAATTGACATGTTTGTATTGCACTGACAGGATCTGTTAGTTTTTAAAATACCGTCATATCTGAGCTACTGAAAAATTTGGTATATATCTACAGATAATTTATTCCGGCTAGTAAATCGATTACACCTACAGTAAACGTGCGCAGTTCTGTACACCCGCGACCACAAATATCAACTTTGTTTCAATGATCGCGTTAGCTTTTGGGAATTTTGATAAAATAAATGTATATGTAAATTGGTTATTTTAATTGAAGTTCAGTGCCAGCAACTCATTAATAGTGTAAGACCCTCTCACTAAAATAAAAGAGATATCGAGTAAAGTAAAGCAAATCATATTGCGAACACAGGTTTGCACAAAGTTATAAAATATTTTAAATTGGAGCGTAACTATACTCAACGTTATTGTGTTACAATTAAAGTTTTTATTCCATTAAATCATAAAAGTGTTTACATGTTTTGCGCATATGTCTCAAATGCAGATTAGGTAGATACATACTCTCTCGACTTTGGTTCCCACATTCCACAAGAAACTAGATTTCTGATTCTAAGCATTTTTCTTCATAAGAAATTCTAATAATATATGTAGCTATTATTATAGCACTAATTATATACAGGTAGGTGCGGCAGAAGATGTAGATGTCAGTTCAATGAGTGTTTACGCCAGGTCCAAGAAATGGGACCCCCTGGAGGATTGTGCACTCGTCCGACGTTTATAAGAAAGAGGGGTTCGTTTTAATATAGTACAAGAAGGAAAACTGTTTAAGTAGTATGACACTACATATATTCGTACACCGCTACGAATACATGCCAACATATATATATGCATTCTTCACGCATCTAGAGCTGCCTAATTATTTTTAATATTATTCCTTACTAGCTTTCCGCCCACGGATTCGCCCCGTGGAATTCGGTTATATCGCGCTTTTTAGATTTCCACAGACACAAGTACTATTGTAACTTACTGGAGCTGCCTCAATTTATGTACGACACAATGTTTGGATGAAAGAAGAAGATGAAGATGAAAGAAGTGGGCAGGAATTAATATAAATTAAATACTATGCCGTTTACACTCTTGACATTATTCTGTTCATTGTTCTTTTCACAAAGAACCGGCAGACAATAAAGTCACATAAGACAGATATATCAACAAGCCTTATACTGCGTCCAACGAGTTAATATAGCCACTAACCTTGAAGAAGTAACTGAGCCGGTCATTTGTGGCTACCAGCAATCCGAAAGGTGTTTGCTTCAAGAGGTGAACGCTGAGAAACTTTCAGCAGTAAGTCAAGTCACTTTAGTTTCCCGAAAGTTACTGCCTTTAATAAACTACTCGTTGAAGAAGTTTCTGGATCCAGATCATAAAAATAAGTTATCACTAGAGGTTTAAACTTATCTATGAGTATTACAGCTTTAAATGGGTTACAAATAGTTAATCTGCCTGTAGGAATGGGACTGTAAAATCAATGTGATCATTTTATGAAATGAATAAACACTTTTCTCGGTGGTAGGCCATAACATCGGCTGCTGGCAGAAGTTACCACCCACCAGACAAAGTCTTGCCGCCAAGCGATTCGTCGTGTTCCGGCATTCTGTCTGGTGAAGCCGTACTGAAGACGGGTCTGAGCAGTTGTGATGCGATGTGTGGCGGGTACGATGCGCCAAATGTTGTTGTGTAGGGAGTTTGGTCGTGGAGAGACTCCAGATCAATCTCCCTCTAGCGCAGCATCGTTTGGTCGTGTTGGTCTTGGGTTTAACATTGCATCACCTCGCTCAATTGCCGTCATCCTTCCTATTCCTAAGTTTTTCAAGTGAATAGGCTTAAACTAGTGCGCTTTACCATCAACGATTGTATCACTGCTTACCATCAGGCGAAATTGCCGTCAAGCACTAGTTTATAACAATTAAAAAAATAAAACAATTTCCTTACTATCGGGACACAGTCCCGAGAGGTAATCTAACTGTGATCTATATACCTACCTCGCGAACCTAATGCAGCAGGGTAATTGCGTAATACACTATCATATTTTATCACTAGCAATGAGTTTCATTTTGTCTGTTCAACAGCATTCATTGTGCTATTTACATTGTTGAGCAGATATATTTTCGAACATAAGAAGCAATGGAATAGCAATAAGCTTCAAAATGATTCCAACTGATAGTAATGGTTTGTTACTCAATTAGGGTGCTGATTGGTAGATGTCACATGTATTGTCTTCGAATTTATGACTCTAAGACATACAGCCTTCCTAATAATTTTTTTCTTCACCATTTTAAGAGCAGTGGCGTTGAAGTCAAAGAAGTTAGATCTGGGCCACAACCACTCTCATTTCATCATCATCTCAGCGTTAATCCCAGTCGCATCCGAAGCCATTTCAGCTTTGGAGTCTGGGGTCCGCCTTTACCAGTCCAACTGCTGATACGGCTAAACTTCGACATTTTCCGTGAAGCGACTGCCGTCTGACCTCCACAACCCGAAGGCGACATCGAAGCATTGCAGCTAGACCAATTGTTGGACTTTTGAGGGCTCCAACAACCCATAACGACTGCCACTAGATGTTCGTATGGCAACCGGGACCAACGGCTTAACGGGCTTTCCGAGGCACGACCAGACCAGTGCAAATATTCATATTCATGCATACAAATATTTGCACTGTGCGGGGGTCAAACCTGCGCCTCCTTGCGCAACTGCTGTGTCCGCTACCGCTAGGCCACGGAGGCTGTCATCCACAACCACTCTCATTTATTTGGTTTTGAGGCATGCTGTAGCCTACATCGAGGACTTTGTAGCAAAAGAACTTTCAATCGTATAGAATAAAGTTCAATTTACAACACAACTTGAAAAATGTTTATAACTTTTTCAATAGTGTTGTCACTGAAGTAAATCCTCTGAACTTTATTGTTATTGTAATAAACATGATATTTGTTTAACTTGAAGTAGGGTGCGAGGAGCTGCTCTGACGCTCTTTTATATATACAAAGCACACTGGATTGTGCTTTTTTTAGGTCCTGTTTTGGTTTAATTAATAATGCTTTTGCTTTTATTATAATTATACACTAGTGCTTAACCACAATCCCGCCTGATGGTAAGCAGTGATGTACCTAATCGTTGATGGTAAAGCGCGCTAGTTTATTTAGAGCCCATTCACTCACAAAAACTGAATGGATTAGAATTAAGACGGCAATTGAGCTAGGTGATGCAATGTTAAATCTAATAACACGACCATTAATGCCGCGCCAGAGGGAGATTGATCTGGAGACCTCCACGACCAAACTAACAACATAAAACAAATAAACACGACAAATCGCTTGGCGACAAGACTTTGGCTGGTGGGTGGTAACCTATGTCGGCAGCCGATGTTATGGCCTACCACCGAGAACAGGCAGACCAATTCACACACAGTTTTTTTAACGACAATTCCTTTCCCCCCTTTTCTCCTAACTCGGTCCGAAAATAAATTAACCACAAAAGCAGCTCAAGGTACATTCCCGACTCCTAATATTTAACGCAAGAGTAATTCACCAATTACAAAAGGTATTCCTAAACACGTAAATTATTTGCTCAAACCATTGAAATTCTGTCGAGTTTATTTCGCACGAACAATTCCTTGTAAAATGTAAACTACCGTGATTTGTTACTCTGGACTCGAGATCTGGACGCGTTGATTGCGAAACACCAATTTATTTATTGTCGTTGGCTTTAATCCGTGGATATATTGCTTCGGTCAAATCAAGTCCTTGGAACAAGATACTCGAACGGTCGATCGAAGACCGACTTAGAATTATAGGTTTCGTTGGAAATCGCTCATTCAGGAGAATTCTGTGGTTTCTTGTAATCTTCAGACAAATTAATGGCGTTTTGTAAAACTGTATTCAGTTTTCCAAATAATATTGTGAAACCATTTTGCAGTGTACAGTCCGGTCCGGATGTGAAGAAAATGCGTTTCTGAAATGAATAATTATTTTGCGAATTTGGTCTTTATTCTAGAATTATGGTTTAAGAACTTTATTATTTCTCGTTAAGAATTAACACCAATTCACTTACTAAGTAACTAAATTTACATAAAATATTCACGAACATACCTACATATGTAGTAGATCGTCGTTAAAAGTAATAAATTAATACTGAATTCGATGGTAGCTTATAGATATTTACCTATCGTGCTCATGATCACGAGCGATAGGTACATGTCCACGACAGAACAGTGCATACATCGACCAGCTCCAAAGGCAGCTGTGGGCTTCCGCCGCGCGCCGCCAGCAGCGTGTCGCACAGAGGTACATATTATAACATTATATGAATGTCAATGTGAAGACTATCAATCACGTTATTTTGTCTGTTTTGTTAGTTTTTGTCGTTGTCTGGCAGTTTTAGTAATTCATATAGCCTAGCCAAATGTCCTTTCTTTGGTATTCTTTGTCTAATCGTTGACCAGACAGGGCCTCTAAATCCAATCTCAGACATAGGCCACGTGGTCTTCATGTGATTTGACCAAAATTATATCACAACATAAAATTTTTTTTTTTTTTATTTCGAAACAAGACGTTGCCCCACACTAAGAATTTCTCCTGTATCGTGGGTGTTTTTATTTGTTCCGCGTGGGAATCGAACCCGCGACACGCAGCGCAGCAGTCCATAGCTTAACTACTACGCTAACTGTGCCAATAAAAGTAACTGTGACCTCTAGTCTGCTTACCTTCTCAGACTTGACCAATAGGCAACGCCGATACTATAATTTTAATTCTAGGTGGGAGGCCACAACATCAGCCGCCGGCATAAGTTACCACCCACCAGACAAAGTCATGTCGCCAAGCGATTCGTCGTGTTCCGGCATGATGTCTGGTGAAGCCGTACGGAGGACGGGTCTGAGCAGTTGTGTTGCGATGTGTGCCGGGTACGATTTGCCAAATGTTGTTGTGTCGGGAGTTTGGTCCTGGAGGCTAGCGGGATCCGAAGCACGGTGCTCCGCTGGCCGACCGCAGGTAGTTGGGGGCCCAAGTAGTGTGCCAGCCACACACGAAAGGCTGCCCCGCCAACTGCGAAAAATCCCAGGGTGGCCCCATCGTGCCGGTTGGCGACCGGACGAGAGGACCCGATGGCGATCCCTGGGGGGTTCGGGCGTCCCCGCAGTCTCCAGATCAACCTCCCTTTGGCGCGGCATCGTTGGTAGTGTTGTTGGGTTTAACATTGCTTCACCTCGCTCAACTGCCGTCTTCCTTCCTATTCACTCAATTTAAAATCAAAGATGAAAAGTTCAAATAAGAAAAGTAGGTGTGCACAGCGGGCGCACGTCCTCTCGTTTAAAGTGCATCTCTCAAACATTCGAGGTCTGCACTCCAATATCGATGCAGTCCACCACCACCTTGAGACTGAAAAGCCTCACCTACTTTTCTTGACGGAGACCCAGATCAGATGTCCGTCTGATGCGGCATACCTCAACTACCAGGGATACTCTTTGGAGCATCATTTCCTGCAGCGTGCTGGGGTCTGTGTGTATGTCCGCAATGACATCTGTTGCCGGCGTCTCCGTCACCTCGAAGACCCTCATCTATCGACCTTATGGCTGTTGGTTGACACTGGTGTTGACAAAATTGTCTACACCTGTGTCTACCGATCACACAGCGGTGATCAGGAGACGACTCGGTTATTCGACCACCTCAGTGAGGCTGCTGACAATGCGCTGCATCGGCACCCTGACGCTCAGTTCGTCGCTCTGGGGGACTTCAACGCCTGCCACCAGGACTGGCTCTTCCCATACCAGAGGACCGACCACGCTGGGAGAGAAGCGCGAAACTTCGCGCTTTCTATGGGCCTTTCCCAGCTGGTAGAGCAAGCGACTAGGGTGCCTGATGTAGTTGGCCAGACAGCCAACTGTTTGGACCTTCTGCTGACCACTGATCCGGACAGATGTGTTGTAACAGTTTCCTCACCGTTGGGAACTTCAGACCACTGTCTGGTGAAGTCTGTGTCATCCTTCTCCCCTCCAGATCACGACTCTCGTGGTGAACGGAGATTGTGGCGATACAAGTCAGCAGATTGGGATGAGATGCGCCACTTCTTTGCGTCTTATCCTTGGCAGCAGGTCTGCTTCTCTTCTGACAATCCGTCGAGCTGTGCGGACGCTATAACCGATGTGGTGCGTCAAGCTATGGAGTATTTTATCCCCTTCAGCGACGTGCCCGTCGGTGGCTCAGCTCGCCCATGGTTCAATGCCGATTGTGTCAAAGCTGAACAGCATAAGCACGCGGCATTTCTCACCTGGGTTGACGCTCGTGACCGCAGAGCTCCGGATCTAAGCTCAAAGAAGAGAGCCTTTAACCGTGCTGCCAAGTCCTACAAAAAGGCGCTTAAGAGGGCTCGCTTCGACCGTATTACCCATATTGGCAACAAGCTATCTGCGCAGCCATCCGGTAGCAGATCTTTTTGGTCCCTTGCCAAATCGGTCGAGGCGAACTTCTGTCGACCCACACTGCCTCCGCTGGTGAGGCCTGATGGAACACTGGCCCATACGGCGAGAGAGAAAGCAGGTCTCTTTGCATCTCTCTTTGCCCATAGTTCGCGTCTTGATACTGGCAGTGCTACTCCACCTAATTTACCTCATTGCGGAGCTTCAATGCCGGAGGTTCGCATTAGGAACAAGGAGGTCCTGAGAGCACTGTGTCGTCTGGACGTGAATAAGGCTAGTGGTCCAGATGGTATACCAGCGATTGTTCTTAAGGCATGTGCGCCCGAGTTGTGTCCTGTATTGACGCGCCTGTATCGCCTCTCATTTGGGACTGGTATAGTGCCCAAGTCCTGGAAGCTTGCCAACGTGCAGCCCGTGCCCAAAAAGGGTAGTCGTGCCGATCCTACCAACTATCGGCCGATTTCGGTAACCTCCATACTCTGCAAGATTATGGAGCGTGTATTGAATTCGCGCCTCTTGGCTTACCTGGAAGGTAACGATCTCCTCAGTGACCGACAGTACGGTTTTCGGCGCAATCGGTCAACTGGGGACCTACTAGTGTATGCCACTCACTTGTGGGGCGAGGCCCTCGAGAAAAATGGGGAAGCGATTGCCGTCTCCCTTGATGTCTCGAAGGCCTTCGACCGGGTATGGCACGCTGGCCTTTTGAGTAAGCTTCCAGCGTACGGCGTTTCCGCTGGCCTGACTGGCTGGGTTAAAGACTTCCTGACTGAACGGTCCCTCCGAGTTGTTGTCGACGGATGCTCATCGGAGCCCATGTCGACCAATGCCGGTGTTCCTCAGGGGTCTGTTCTCTCTGCAACTCTGTTCCTGCTGCATATTAATGATCTGCTGATGCCCGGTATCTATGGGTATGCAGATGACAGCACAGTTGTGGAGAGATATCTGCCGGAAGCTCGGGCTAGTAAGGAAGCAATCTGGTCCGAAAGAGAGGCTATGGTAGAGCGTACGAGTGCTGCACTACAGGCAGTCTCCGAATGGGGCAAAGCCAATCTTGTAGCATTCAATGCCGCCAAAACACAGGCGTGTCTTTTCACCGCCAAAAGGAGCCCGTTCACCTTGGCTCCTACTTTTCAGAATGTATCCTTGGAGTGCACCAACCGCCTTCAGCTTTTGGGAGTAGAGATTTCCTCGAACCTTAACTTTGGGCGGTTCATTGAATCCAAGGCCAGGGTGGCTGGTGCTAGAAAACTTGGCGTTACCGCAAAGGTCCGGCGGTACTTCACACCGGGGCAGCTTCTAATGTTGTACAAAGCACAGGTCCGCTCGTGTGTGGAGTACTGCAGCCACATTTGGGCTGGTGCTGCGAAATGTCACCTGGATGCTTTGGATTCAGTGGAGAGGCGTGCGAAGAGGCTGATTGGCGACCCAGACTTAACTCGAAACGGTCTCCAAAGCCTGGAGCACAGGCGTAGAGTGGCCAGCCTTTCGGTCTTCTATAGGTTGCATTCTGGTGAGTGTGCAAGGGAATTGCATGATTTAATTCCCCCATCACCGTTCCACCATCGGACGACCCGTCGTACGGCGAGTTTCCACCCTTACGTTGTTGATACCACTGCGACCCGGACGAAGCGTTTCGCTTCCTCTTTTATACCGCGTACATCGAGGGACTGGAACAATTTGCCAGCGACGGTGTTTCCGTCACATTACAATTTGAGTGTCTTCAAGGCTAGAGTGAATAGGTTCTTAATGAACTAGCGCGCTTTGCCATCAATGATCGCATCACTGCTTACCATCAGGCGGGATTGCGGTCAAGCGCTTGTTTATAATTTATAAAAAAAAAAAAAAAAAAATTTTTAAACGATGATTGACATGAACAGAGTTTATGCAAACCTAGGTACTTACACAATGCTCAAGTACACGAGCGTCATGTTGGGGATGCTGCAGCTGCCTCTGTAATCGATGTGAGTCGCTCATGTGTATACACACTTGGGTCCGTATTACAGGACGTCACTCAAAACTCAAGCTCTACTTAAGTCTCGTTTCAAGCCATTTGATTGGTTGAAACAAGTTTTAAGTAACGTTTAAACAGAGATCAATGCTTGAGTTTCCTTCTGGAATACGGACCTTAGAAACTTTGCTAGTTATGCTTTATCAAAATAAAGCTAGGTAGGTTTGCACAAGGAGGTGCGGGTTCGATTCCCTCGCAGTGCTAATATTTGTATGCATGGATATGAATATTTGCACTGGTTTGGTCGTCGGTCCTCGGAAAGCACGTTAAGCCGTTGGTCCCGGTTGCCATACGAACATCTAATGGCAGTCGTTACGGGTTGTTCGAGCCCTCAAAGTCTAACAATTGGTCTAACTGCAATGCTTCCATATCGCCTTCGGGCTGTGGAGGTCAGACGGCAGTTGCTTCACGGAAAATATCGAAGTTTAGCCAAAATCAGCAGTTAGACTGTATAGCGGACCCCAGACTCCAAAGCTGAAAAAGCTTCAGATGCGACTGGGATTACCGCGGAAATGATGATGATAAGTTTTTAAAATACATTACATACCAAACATACATTGCATGTAATATTATATTCCACGAAATCAAAGACTAACTATCTATGTTTGAACATTTTTCGTTCATGAACATTGACAGGCTAACAGCTAAAAGTTTAAAGCTACAAACCAATAAAATAACAGATTTTAACTCAAAAACCTATACAATATCTATACATAATAAGCAGCCTATAATGTTCCCAGTGTTGGGTCACAGACCTCCAAAATTCTATATTTTCCATCTAGATATAAGTCCAAAGCCGAAAATAAATCTTTAGTTGGCTCATGTTGACGTAAAACCACGATTAGTGAAAAGATCCAAAGGCTCTGAAGGAATTGAATCCTAACACGACACTTGGGATTTTGTTTGTATCTTAAGGATATGGATGTTTCCAAATGAAGCTCACATGTTGAGCGCGGCTGGGTGAAAGAAGACGGATTATTATCAATGGACCATGAACCTAAGCTGCTTACCTACCCATTCAACTTAAGATGGGTCGCATTTGTAAGTATTTGATTTGTTTCCAGATTGTAATGTACCTCGTTTTACCGTAGATTTGTTGATCTCAAAGCTGAATTTACAGCCCATTACACGATACTAGTTGCGCCCTGCGACTTCACCCGCATGCGTTTCGTTCCCGTGAGAATATCGAGACAAAAAAAACTTGTGTGTTAACCGTGGTTATAAAGTATCTGTGTGATGAATTTCAATAAAATCCGTTCAATAGTTTGGCGCGAGAGCAAACTAACCTTAATAGGTATTCAACGTTATTTTTTCTTTATGCAATACCTGAATATAGTTTGTTCAGAATAAGCAACTAAATCGATTTCAATCATTTTACACCATGTTATATTTTACCCAAATACATTTATAAATTGTTGCAATGTGGTTACTGAGCACACAACACAGTTGACGGTAGATTATGATCTACCTAACTGTGTTGTGTACACAGTTGACGGTAGATTGTGATCTACCTAACTGTGTTGTGTACACAGTTGACGGTAGATTGTGATCTACCTAACTGTGTTGTGTACACATTTGACGATAGATTGTGATCTACCTAACGGTGTTGTGTACACAGTTGACGATAGATTGTGATCTACCTAACGGTGTTGTGTACACAGTTGACGATAGATTGTGATCTACCTAACTGTGTTGTGTACACAGTTGACGATAGATTGTGATCTACCTAACTGTGTTGTGTACACATTTGACGATAGATTGTGATCTACCTAACTGTGTTGTGTACACAGTTGACGATAGATTGTGATCTACCTAACGGTGTTGTGTACACAGTTGACGATAGATTGTGATCTACCTAACGGTGTTGTGTACACAGTTGACGATAGATTGTGATCTACCTAACTGTGTTGTGTACACAGTTGACGATAGATTGTGATCTACCTAACGGTGTTGTGTACACAGTTGACGATAGATTGTGATCTACCTAACGGTGTTGTGTACACAGTTGACGATAGATTGTGATCTACCTAACTGTGTTGTGTACACAGTTGACGATAGATTGTGATCTACCTAACGGTGTTGTGTACACAGTTGACGATAGATTTTGATCTACCTAACGGTGTTGTGTACACAGTTGACGATAGATTGTGATCTACCTAACGGTGTTGTGTACACAGTTGACGATAGATAGATTGTGACGGTCTACCTAACGGTGTTGTGTACACAGTTGACGATAGATTGTGATCTACCTAACGGTGTTGTGTACACAGTTGACGATAGATTGTGATCTACCTAACGGTGTTGTGTACACAGTTGACGATAGATTGTGATCTACCTAACTGTGTTGTGTACACAGTTGACGATAGATTGTGATCTACCTAACTGTGTTGTGTACACATTTGACGATAGATTGTGATCTACCTAACTGTGTTGTGTACACAGTTGACGATAGATTGTGATCTACCTAACGGTGTTGTGTACACAGTTGACGATAGATTGTGATCTACCTAACGGTGTTGTGTACACAGTTGACGATAGATTGTGATCTACCTAACTGTGTTGTGTACACAGTTGACGATAGATTGTGATCTACCTAACGGTGTTGTGTACACAGTTGACGATAGATTTTGATCTACCTAACGGTGTTGTGTACACAGTTGACGATAGATTGTGATCTACCTAACGGTGTTGTGTACACAGTTGACGATAGATTTTGATCTACCTAACTGTGTTGTGTACACAGTTGACGGTACACAGTTGACGATAGATTGTGATCTACCTAACTGTGTTGTGTACACAGTTGACGATAGATTGTGATCTACCTAACTGTGTTGTGTACACAGTTGACGATAGATTGTGATCTACCTAACGGTGTTGTGTACACAGTTGACGATAGATTGTGATCTACCTAACGGTGTTGTGTACACAGTTGACGATAGATTGTGATCTACCTAACGGTGTTGTGTACACAGTTGACGATAGATTGTGATCTACCTAACTGTGTTGTGTACACAGTTGACGATAGATTGTGATCTACCTGTGTTGTGTACACAGTTGACGGTAGATTGTGATCTACCTAACTGTGTTGTGTACACAGTTGACGGTAGATTGTGATCTACCTAACTGTGTTGTGTACACAGTTGACGATAGATTTTATCTGTGTTGTGTACACAGTCTACTACTAACGTGTGTTGTGTACACAGTTGACGATAGATTGTGATCTACCTAACGGTGTTGTGTACACAGTTGACGATAGATTGTGATCTACCTAACTGTGTTGTGTACACAGTTGACGGTAGATTGTGATCTACCTAACTGTGTTGTGTACACAGTTGACGGTAGATTGTGATCTACCTAACTGTGTTGTGTACACAGTTGACGGTAGATTGTGATCTACCTAACTGTGTTGTGTACACAGTTGACGGTAGATTGTGATCTACCTAACTGTGTTGTGTACACAGTTGACGGTAGATTGTGATCTACCTGTGTTGTGTACACAGTTGACGGTAGATTGTGATCTACCTAACTGTGTTGTGTACACAGTTGACGGTAGATTGTGATCTACCTGTGTTGTGTACACAGTTGACTGTAGATTGTGATCTACCTAACTGTGTTGTGTACACAGTTGACGGTAGATTGTGATCTACCTAACTGTGTTGTGTACACAGTTGATGGTAGATTACGATCTACCTAACTGTGTTGTGTTGTGTACTATGTACTAGGCACTGTAGTACTTTGGTACTAGGCGTATAGTGAGACAAGGCCCCCGCTCGACACCGCGGACGCGGGCGGGCGAGCAGTGCGTTGATCACATTTTTGTTGGGACAACCAGGTAAAATAAAAAGCTCAAAATAGATTCTTTACTTAAAAATACTGGGCACGTGTTTCGAGTTTCGCATATACCTACAAAGAATAACGTTGTAGGAGACAGTAGGAATATGCGGGCGTACGGACAAAGACGATTAGGTGACGTGATCAGAAGCCGTCCACACACGCATCAAATCAAACACTGAGTGTACACTACCTACACACAACCTCGCTAATTAACTAATTAAGTTCTCTCGTCTACAAAATGCCAGTTAACGAATCAAACAGTCCCAAAGCATTTAATATACCTGTCTATTACACGACACAAAAATAAAACGAGCTTGCTTCAATTTAGTCAGATGTCCCCGTTGCGGTGCCGTGCCGTGCCGTGCCGGGCTACAGCAATAAAATAAAAATTTCAAATGAAACGAAGTACCTTTCTGTGTTTCCAACGAAAATGTTTCAATTTGAACGCACTCTCCTATCCTGCATTTAATGCATCCAAACTCCTCGCAGTTTCCAGAGTGATGAATTGCTGCAACAAATTATTAAGTTTGCACGTTGATGCACTGCTTTTCGCTTTGTTTCGAACGCGATTATTTTATGCTATGGCATTGTGTTTATTTGTTAATTGGATGCGGATAAAGTATTTAGTTTTGCTGGCTGGTAAGAGTGTCGTTGCTGTTTCGTTGTGTTGATACAGGCGGAGTTTTCAGATTGCACGGTAAGGACTTGTTTATAAATTACAGTCATTGGAAAATAAAGGCACAAAACATCTTCATAGATATGTATATTGAATTTAAATTATGATTTGTAGGATTCATAATTTCCGGTTTATCTCTTATGAAATACAAGACTGATGAAATTAATAAACCAACCAAAATGGATCTTATACAAATAGTCTATTCCCGGCATTGTTCACAGAATGATTCACACAAAAAGATAAACAGATGAAAAGCGTCTTATTAAGATTGCTCCTTTTGAATTTCGAATACAATTTTAAAATCCACCCACTTTTGAAGTATAACCCTACACAGTTAAAATGTAACTGCTTTGTACGTGTTCACTTGGTTGAGTGAGCTCCTTAATTTGGCCGTGTTGGAGGGAGAAATCTGTGCTAATGAGTTGGGGCAGTAATTAGTCATTTATTCCGAGTCAGTCAGTTACCTTCGACTCGAGGGTAGGGAATATTTTCCACTGTTTAAGTTATGCCTCCCTCTTTGCATACGATTTTCTCAGGCTGGAATAACAATGTGGAATATAATGGCAGACGACGTACGTGTATCTACATGTGGGATTTGTTGAACAAAGATCTGGTTCGTTTAACTATGAATTATTTGAATTTAATGTTATTTGCTGACGAGGCTTTATATAGGCTGTTGTTAAGAAATACTTGTGTAAGATTAAATTTAGTATATGTATGTATATGAAGTCTACCAATATATTACTCAAATGATAAGCTTTGTATGTCAAAATAGTTACTACTTAGTTATTTACTGTGTGTGAATGTTTTTATGAATATGCTAAGTAGGGAAAGGGTTTTATGAAGTAAAGCACCGGTAAACAAGACTAGACATTGTATTTCAATTTAGACTTGCCAGGAAATAATCAGAAAAGAAGTCATCCGTTCACATAACTAGGTCATCATAGAGAAGAACGGACAATAGACTCCTTAGAAACAGTATTAAGGTATTCTATACGTCGCGTGCGAGCCCTCACGACAGGGGATGCTGTGGCCCGGGGTGGGTTTGTCTTGGCGGTGTCTCTAGACATCGCCAACGCCTTCAACACCCTTCCCTGGAGTTGCATCAGGGAGGCATTCCGGTATCACCGGATGCCGACCTATCTCTGTCGAGTGGTCGAGGCCTATTTGACGGACAGGGCCATAATTTACCCCGGTCACCAAGGAGTGTGGAATCGGCGAGAGATGTCGTGCGGTGTTCCACAGGGATCGGTCTTGGGACCGCATCTGTGGAACATCGGGTACGACTGGGTGCTGCGCGCTGACCTCCCTATCGGCGTCAGTGTAGTCTGTTACGCTGACGACACGCTAGTCCTGGCAAAAGGGAGGTCGCACCAGGCGGCGGCTGACGCAGCGACCCTCGGGGTTGCGACAATCGTCAACAGGATCCGGCAATTGGGACTCGAGGTGGCCCTGCAGAAGTCCGAGGCCATGTGCTTTCATGGTCCTCGGAATGCGCCACCGTCGGGTTCCCACATAACGGTAGGAGGGGTTCGCATCGGCGTCGGGTCGACGATGAAGTACCTGGGACTTGCCGGGCCTGCCCTAAGGCGGCTCCTCCCCAATCTAGGGTGACCAAACGCCTCCTGCCGGAGGCTCTACGCGGGGGCCGTGCGGTCCATGGCCCTTTATGGGGCACCGGTGTGGGCGCGGTCGTTAAGGAAGCGACCAGCCCGATGCCTGACCGCGTCCCAGAGGGTCATGGCCATTCGGCTGATCCGGGGATACCGCACGGTCTCCGCTGAGGCGGCGAGCCTCCTTGCCGGATTACCGCCATGGGATCTGGAGGCCAAAGTCCTCGCCCACATATGGGAGTGGCGAGAGGAGGTAAAACGCCGGGGTATAACTCCGCTGCCGCGAGAAATCGCGGTACGGCGGACAGAGCTCCGGCGGGATCTCATGGCGACATGGAGAGTGCGATTGTCGCAACCCAGCGCTGGGCACGCCACAATAGCGGCGGTAAGTCCCCTCTTTGAGGAGTGGCTAGAGTGGCGCCACGGTGCCCTCACCTTCCGCCTGACGCAGGTCCTCACCGGACACGGTTGTTTCGGGAGGTTCCTGTTCCGTATAAGGCTGGAGGAAACGCCAGGGTGTCACCATTGTGTGGATCGCCCTGAGGACACGGTGGAGCATACGGTGGAGGTCTGCCCGGCTTGGGTAGAGCACCGCCGTGTCCTCGTAGCGGCGATCGGCGGCGATCTCTCGCGTCCGACCCTGCTCCAGGCCATGGTCCGGAGCGAGAGTGCATGGCAGGCCGTCACCTCCTTCTGCGAAGCAGGGATGCTGGCAAAGGAGGAGGCGGAGCGCGTGAGGCAACGGGAATCCCAGCGCCCTCACGCCACTAGCCGCCGCAGGAGACGCCCTCGCCGCTCGGTAAGGACCAGGCCCGAGTCGACGGCGCGTCGTGTTTCACGCGCGCCTCAAAGAGATGTCAGCACATCGTGACGGGGTCCACGAATACCGATGCCTCCTGGGTCAGGGTTGGTTAAAAAAAGAAACCGTGACCCTGGCCGTTGCACAGGCAAGTAAAGAAACACGGGTGGGTTTTAGTCAGTAAAAGTCTGACACGCCCTTCCGCTCTGCCCAGAGCGGGAGAAGTCATTTGATGATTTCCCAACCCAACAAAAAAAAAAAAGAAGGGTATTCTATACGTTTCTTGCATTGTAATACATTACATTTATATTTAAAAACAATTACTTCAAGCTCTTGAAAAACATTCCACGAGCCCTGAGAATAATAGCAACATAATAAAAATAGCTAGTAAAGTACTCCTTACCTTAATAATAGCAACATAATAATAATAGCTAGTAAAGTATTCCTTACCTTAATAATAGCAACATAATAACAATAGCTAGTAAAGTATTCCTTACCTTAATAATAGCAACATAATAACAATAGCTAGTAAAGTATTCCTTACCTTAATAATAGCAACATAATAACATTAGCTAGTAAAGTATTCCTTACCAACATAAGCCTTAATAATAGCAACAGAATCACAATAGCTAGTAAAGTATTACTTACCTTAATAATAACAACATAATAACAATAGCTAGTAAAGTATTACTTACCTTAATAATAGCAACATAATTACAATAGTAGTAAAGTATTACTTACCTTAATAATAGCAACATAATAACAATAGTTAATAAAGTATACCTTACCTTAATAATAGCAACATAATAACAATAGTTAATAAAGTATACCTTACCTTAATAATAGCAACAGAATAGCAATAGCTAGTAAAGTATTCCTTACCTTAATAATAGCAACTTAGTAGCAATAGCTTTGTCCAATCGAAAACAAATTTTATGTTTAAGTAAATAACTTCATACGTATGTGGTATAAACAAATCTTCTGTAACAGAGCTGTTTTAAACATATTAGCTGATAGAATAGAGATAGCTCACAGAAGAATGGATTGAATATAAGATGAAGATTTAACAAAGTCAGACGTATATATTGCTCAATCCATTCTTCTGTGGAATTCGCTTCTTCTTGATATCAGGATGGCAGCCACTCGGTTTCCATTTAAGCAGAAATTGCAGAGTTACTTTCGCAACAATTAGGGTAGAGTCATTTCATCACCTCTCTCCCATTTTTAACCGACTTCAAAAAGGAGAAGGTTACTCAATTCGACCGTATATATGATTTTTTTTATGTTTGTTCGCGCATAACTTCGTCGTTTATGAACCGATTTTGCTAATTCTTTTTCTGTTGGAAAGAAGACGTTCCCAAGGTGGTCCCATGATAAGGATATCAGGGTTTGATGGTGGAAGACCAGAGAAAACAAGGGGAACTTTCAAAAGTTGCAGGGGCGACTAGTGCATTTCTTAGCATTTTCATTAAGTATTATAAAGCAATACAATTTAATAAAGGTCTAGAGTAGATCTGATGATGGAGCCGGGAGACAGTCGAAGGAACTCCTCAACAATTCACAGCAGCTACCTTATGTTTGGGCTCGATTCATTTGTATTGATAAGAACTTTACACCTAGATGGGTTGTGACTGTCATAAAAGCTCTGATGATGAAGACAAAAGCCAGTTCCGGGAACTCCTCAACGGTTTACAGTAGCTACTTTGTGGTTGGACTTCATTCATTTATATTGATGAGACCTTTGCACCCATTGGGCTAAAATAATGGTCTGCAGTAAATTTGATGATGAAGACCATAGGCAGTTGAGGGAATTCTTACGGGTAAAAATTAAAGTAAACAAAATTACGTCGTTTCCCAACTATATTTGCGTCAGCTTCCAGTCTGAACGGATGCAACTGAATACATAGTACTTTTAATAACTAAAAAGTGTAAAATAAAAACTTTTTTACAAAAAAACAACCGACTTCCAAAAACCACTACAAAGAGAAAAATAACTAATTTCGGAAGTCGGTGTCTTTGGTTTTGTATATTCGTTTTTTGACACCGACTTCCGAAATTAGTTATTTTTCTCTTTCTAGTGGTTTTTGGAAGTCGGTTGTTTTTTTGTAAAAAAGTTTTTATTTTAGTTTTGTATGTATATATTATAAGTATATACTTTAGTAATAGTATGTATGTGTATATATATAGCTTATTTAAGCATTTATTTAAATAGTGTTAAGAACATTTTTCTTTTTTTTTTTCAACTAAAACACCTGCCATCTAATCTCTTCACCACCTGTGGTTGACTGGTAGAGAATGCCTAAGGCATTAAGTCCGCCTCTGTACGATTCATGTGCGAAAGAATAAATGAATAAGTTCTTCATTGAAGTACTTGAGATATGTTAATGTTAATATGGTTATAATGTAAACATATAACTCCGCCATTTGCCAGCGGCGGTGTTTCCGTCGGACTACAATTTGAGTGTCTTCAAGGCTAGAGTGAATAGGCTCTTAATAAACTAGTGCGCTTTACCATCAACGATTGCGTCACTGCTTACCATCAGGCAGGATTGCGGTCAAGCGCTAGTTTATAATATATATAAAAAAAAAAAAATTTGAACCAATCGGCAGAGAGGCTTTTGGTAAATAACTTCTAGCGTAGGTGAAGTAAGGTAAAAATTTATTAACAATTTATCACATTAATCCATACTAATATTATAAATGCGAAAGTAACTCTGTCTGTCTGTCTGTCTGTTATGCTTTCCCGCTTAAACCTCTCAAGCGATTTTGATGAAATTTGGCACAGACAATCTTTAGATCCTGAGAAAGAATATAGGCTACCTTTTATCCCGGAAAAAATTGATATTCCCGAGGGAAATTTAAAAAGCGCGATATAACCGAACTCGGGCGGAAAGCTAGTAAGATTTATATATGATTTTTTTTTATCACATTATTATCACAATATGATACTTGTTCAATCATAAGCTATATATAAAACTAGATTCGATATTAACATCCACTCAGAGTTCAGAGAATGATTCTAAACGAATAATTTCATATTACAGTATAATACACACAGAATCGTAACAGTCATTTCAAATACCATTTATTAGGTTATCGTTTATAACAATATTAAATTAAATAAATATGTGTTTTGATTTCAGTTAGCTATAAACCATAGCTTTATTATGAAACGTTGTAAGTAAATCATAATGATTAATGAAATATCCGAACAAAAGGGCATTTGGTACAAAGTGATACAAAATGAACCCTCTCGCGAACCATGGTTTGACGATAAATGTTTAAGTAGGATTTGTGTATATTAAGTTACAGTTAAGGCTTCGTTCCGGACACTATACATCGGTAAAATTTACTTTCTTAATGAAAAGGCTTTGTCCCCTAATTGTGAGACATGTAATAAAATTGAAGATGTGCAACATTTTCTGATGGATTGTGTTAAGAACAAAGACGAGAGGGAATCTTTGGCTAGGGAGTTTGATTGGAACATGTGGGACGTTGGACTTATCCTAAATATTTTGGCTCAACCAAAATCAGAAAGGACTAAACGCATAGTTTGTGGCTTAATTCAGAACTCTAGGCAGTGATTCCATCTCATATTATGTTACATGTATATTTTGTAAACTTAGTATAAGGTACAATGGGGTTGACGTATCCGTGTGGATAAAAACCCCTTATCCATACTAATATTATAAATGCGAAAGTAACTCTGACTGTCTGTCTGTCTGTTACGCTTTCCCGCTTAAACCTCTCAAGCTCAACCGATTTTGGTGAAATTTGCCACAAACAATCTTTAGACCCTGAGGAAGGACATAAGCTACTTTTTATCCCCGAAAATTTGATATTCCCGAGGGAAAACTAAAAAGCGCGATATAACCGAATTCCACGCGGGCGAAGCCGGGGGCGGAAAGCTAGTAAAAAAATAAAGAGAATAAAAAAATTGATCGTAATGATAATAATAGTTTAAATACCACCTTGTTTTATGTGTTTTATATTTTTTACACCCTCGATACAGGATATAATAAAGTCATTAAAAAAAAATATTTTTGCATATAATTTTAGTATCGTATCGTACTTTATAAATTAAACTCTTTAATTTTATTATTCTTTGATAATCTCATTTTAATCCATTTTCGATAACCAAACATAAACAAAAGTAGGTTACAGGTGTATCCTACTTTTTTTCTAGCATATCAACTCTTTAGCCTTATAGTGCTACTTCTGAACCCAACAACAAAATACCGAAACAAAACTCTGGAACCTGGTTGTCCCTGGAGCTTCATGTCGAAACCTGCTATAGGATCGGACGTCGTCACGGCACATTGAGTTCAGCATCTGATCGTCAAGGGTGACATACTATCTTCAATGGTTGAGGGGACACATATTTATTATTTGCATTGTTTTTCTTTTGCGCTTTGTGAAATTGTATGTTGTTGATGTGAGGCAGCGATTATCTGTGTTATGTATATTTTATTAACAACTACACAGCTAGAAGGCGTCACGGCAGACCCCGTAAAAGAAAATGTCAGTCTGTACTGTAGCCAATGTAACATCGCTTCGTAGCGAAGCGAAATCGAATACCAAACCAACCAATGGCGGGAACGATTGACGACGTGATTCATCGCGTCCCGTGGTCAATCGTTTTCGTTATTGGTTGGTTTGGTATTCGATTTCGCTCTGGATTGAAATAGCTGGAAATCATAGGACAATGCCTATACCCAGTAGTGGGATGATGCTGACTTATAGTAACAAGAAATTACGTGTCTCTAGACATGGTTATAACAAACTTGCTGATATCTTTTACACAGAAAGGCAAGATTCTTTACCCACTCAACCACATTGAGCAATGTCTTTTGTAGACAGTACAGCTACAACAAAACCCCCAAACCATGTATTCAAATTGCACTGAGATATACTTATTTTAAACCACATTTAGTTAACCAGTAATCCAAGCCACTTGAAAAAGGGTAAAATGACAAAGAAAACATCTACAAACTATGACAGCCATTAAAACAATGCATATTTTGTCGATCGGAGACCGGAGTGCTGGCGGACCTTTTAACTGAAGCTGGGAGTGTACGGGAAAACTCATCTTCACGCTAGGGCTGTAGCACAAAAGTGGTTCACAGTTTATAAAATAAGAAAACTATGAAGTTGGTCTTTTTTGTCCGCAGCGAGAGTTCGGGAAAGGTGCTTGTTTTTTACTTTTATCTTTTTTTCTTTAATAAAAAAATCTTGCCCTGTACTAGAAATCACTCCTGTATTTGGGTACTTTTATTGGTTGTATTTTTGTCATTTGTGATCAGTTTCGTCTCTCGAAGTAAAATATGAAGCATACCATAATTCTATGTACGAAGATTACTTCTCAGCGGTTTAACATGCATTGTTTCGATCCCTTTAAGGTCGGCACTTCAATGAAAACTTTGGTAAAATATAAATTAAAAAAAAAATTGACTAGATGTCTATATTACCGTATGGCAGCGCCTTTTAGGTCTTGGTGACCATACTATCAGGCAAATTTATTGTCTTAATGATTGCCACAGTATGTCATAAAGCCTTTTCATACGACTGTGTAAAAAGAATTCTTATTTAAGAGGTAGTTATTCAAATATTTTAACATTCATAAAATAATAACAAATTTTTATCTTAATTAGTATAGTAGTCCTTCACTACCTCTTAAATTAGGTATGCAAAATAGTTTTTATTTTAATGATACATATAAATGATTGTCGATGACTGACAAAATCAATGTCAATAAAATTAAGATAATATATAAAAAAATGACATAAATGAAATCAATATTATTAAATATCACCAGCTGTAATGGAATAAAAAATAAGATTATTAATAAGATTATGTTCAATCAGAATTACATATTCTGAGCATTTATGAATTAGTTAATTGAATAATAACATTTTTTGTCTAATTTTACACAAGCGAACTTAAATACAAATAGGAAATAACACTGAAGTCGTCTGTAGTCAGCCCTGTTACATCTGGCATGCTCGTAAGGACAACTTGAACGTCTTCAGAAGAAGAATGTTCACGTACGGATTTGTCTTGCGACACATTCTCTGTACATGTCGCTGCCGACTGGTATATTTAGCCGTTTAGTCAATAGCCTGGCTTTTTAACTAAATAGTCGCCATTCAACTAACAGCCTGAATGATATCCAATATATTATAGTTTAAATTAAAACTGTAACCAATCATGTAAGAGTCCAATTGGTCGCAGGATAAAGATGGTGCCATGCCAAATGGTAGAACCAGGTCAGAACTGTGATGCGTGTGTATATTTATAACGAGTCATAATTCTAATATAAGTATTGTAATGTGGATAGTTTAAGTTTAGTTGGTTCCGAAGGTGATTCGATTGTATAGACTGAAATAACGACTCGATGAAGGGTACTCTAATATTGTTTTTGTCTATAAATACGGAAACCCGACCCTAGGTGGGGGTCAGTCTTCATTGAGCCGTCGGACCGAGAACACTACCAGTTAAGTATCCTTAATATTTGTTATAGGCACATAATTTTTATGTGCCTGGTCTTATGTAATTTATATTGCTGATGATTCTAAATATGTCCGGTGTGTAATGTTATGAGTAAATATATATGTACATAATGTTTCTCCTATAATGTTTGCTTTAATATTATTTAATTACCCACACTCTGCTATCCTAACACGTGCGAGCCGAGAAAGTAAAGCAAGGTGAGCACTAATTCCAAAGGTCAGGCGGTTGACTAAACGGTTAATTTAATCAGTCGGCTGCATAATACAAACAGTTATTTTCCAGACATTCCTGAATATTTTAAACGTAAATTATTTAAAGTAAGAGTTTGGCGTAGAAGTTCTTTACATAATGTTGTTGTAAGTATGTACATACTTATGTATTTAGGTGTATTTGACTGATAAATGTGAAGAAAGTTTCTGCGTTTTAGAAGACAATAAAACAAAATATACATGCTATTTAACTGTCTAGCTATCACGGTTCATGATATACAGTCTGATGACAAACAGACAGACAGTGGGTTCCCAGCACCTAATAGGTTCCCATTTTACCCTTTGGATAAGGAACCCTAAAACTTACTCATTTTGATATGATCTGTAGGTGCCCTAAAAATCATTAACCCTCAATTGTTAATTTTAAAACATTGTCTTTTTCCAAATTATTTTCAAAACTTTAGCTTAGACCCTCTTCTAAATTCGAACTTTTCATTATATATTATTGTCAGTTTCCAGCCTCACCAGATGCGGATAAATACCACAGCGTCTGTTATGAGAACTGAAAATGTAACCAGTACCTGTAACTTTAGAAAATTAAATAAGCCATACAACTGTAAAGTCACATCCACACGTTCCGGCAGCGATCGTCCGAATGACTGGCCAGCTGTCAAACACAGACACATCACCGTCGAAGAGGCTTTAATAATAATGAATTACTGTTAAACTAAAGGACGCACTCGACCCAGTTTTCCGTACTGGCAACACACAAAGCCCCACCTTAGCACGTGAGTTATAAGAGCGTTTTTCCGTTGTGTGATGAATATTTTTAACCAATTATCTTGACTTGAAAGTTTTACTTGTCCCAGTTGTGCGTGAGTCTGACAGCGGTGTCACGATCTATGAAAGATGACTTGTACCTATTATGGACGTTTTAAGCTGTTTCGTCTAGAAGATCTTTAAACATTGGACTTTAGGACCTGATGTTATAGGAACCAGGGTAGCCTGACCTGTTTTCCTTCGTGAATTTCGGGATAGTTATGAGAATTAATAAAAGTATCTTTTTGATTCCATTGTCAAGTTAGTAGGTGAGGTTCTGACTTCTTATAATGAATGTACCTACATGAAATTATTTTACGAGTCAGTACCTGTATGTTGGTACTAAACTATAGAGTAACTTTAATACATAATTGATGACTGCATATAGACTATTTTATCAACAAGTTATAGCTGGGGTCGTGCGTACAACAGGCACGGACCCAGTATATGCCTTAATATGTGTACATTTCACTGCTCTCATTGTGTTCAGGTTCAGTTGACAATCAGCGTCAGGCTCTACTAGTTGTCTGCCTGTTTGCTAAACTGGGACCTTCTAGTGCAGCTGCAAAGCTGCACTATTCTGCTATTTTCTTACATCGGTTTTAACAGTTGCTATTTGCAGACTACATATTCTACCTTTGCCTCTATGCTATTTTAAACTAGCGCTTGACCGCAATCCCACCTGATGGTAAGCAGTGACGCGAGCGTTGATGGTAAAGCGCGCTAGTTTATTAAGAGCCTATTCACTCTAGCCGCCAATAATAAATCCCGCATGTCCTAGATCTAGATCTATTATATTCTATTCTGGATACTAGAATCTAAAATGATTTTATAGTATTTGATTGGTGTTGATTCTATTTAATTGCAATTAATGTTCAATGGGTATTTATTTACTTGCAATAAATTAATTACGCTATACTTCATTTTCTTAAATAAGAGGCCAAACATGACACCACACCATCTTAGATTTAGAACTATAGACAGGTTGGCTATAGGGTTATCTCGTTAATTGAAACCACGTATTCTACATTCCATTTTTCTCGGTGGTAGGCCATAACATCGGCTGCCGGCAGAAGTTACCACCCACCAGACAAAGTCTAGGCGCCAAGCGACCCGTCGTGTTCCGGCATGATGTGTATTGAAGCCGTGCGGAGGACGGGTCTGAGCAGTTGTGTTGCGATGTGTGCCGGGTACGATGCGCCAAATGTTGTTGTGTCGGGAGTTTAGTCATGTTGTTGGGTTTAAAATTGCATCACCTCACTCAAAAGAATTCTTCCTTCCTATTCACTTAGTTTTTTTTTTTTTTTTTTTTGTGTATGGACTCTTAATAAACTAGCACGCTTTACCATCAACGATTGCACCACTGCTTGCCATCAGGCGGGATTGTGGTCAAGCATTTTTTTACAATTATAAACAAACATACACAATTAAAATAAATAATAACAAATTATCATTGAAGTCTTTGTTTAGTTTAGTATTTAACTATATTAAACTTAGTCCCTGCGTGTGCTTTATTTTTAAAGTGGCTATTATATCGCTCCAAATAAGTTATTTACTATGTTAGAAAAATCTTGTTTACTATTTTTAGGCAAATAAAATTGTATATTATTTTATTTAGAGAGACTGATAACAACTTGTAATAACCGCAGTACTATTTATTGTGATAACCTAATCGCCACTTTGTGTATTAGGGTATACGAAGGTCACAATTTCGTAATGACAAATTCACTTTAATTGTTGTTACCAAGCAATATAAAAAGGTAATTCAGACAATATTTTTGACTTATAAGTAGCTCTCAAAGCGACGGATAAGTACGGTATAATGAGAAAATCGGAATCGTGTTACTTAGCTAAGTACATTAGGTGAGATTAGATTAACTTACCTTTACTTAGATTAGTTTGCTTAGGATAGCTTAGGGAACAACTTTATCAAATTTTCAGAATATTTCTTGTGTATTTTTGTTATCTTTTAGGTAAACATGTATGGGGACGGGTGGGCTAACTTCCGTCATCGTCAATTTACTTTATAAATATCATTATCTTTGAAAGCGAAGTAATCCGTTACCGTCATAGTGAAACACAAAATATTCACGACGTACGTCGTTGCTGGGTGAAGCACCTGAGTTTAAAATGCATACATTGATTAAAAAAAAATATGACAATAGGTATGCCGCTGATATCCGACATTTTAATTATTTTCCATACTAGCTGCGCCCTGCGATTTCGATACCGGGAGAATCACAGAATATAATATATAAAAATAATTATAAATCATAACATATTTGCGTTGACCAGACGGACCAAATGATCTTCAATGTATCTGTTGGCGCGTGAGTTGAATCATTCGGTTCCTTACATATTGTTCGAGCTGGACGGTGCAGTGTTGATCCACGCGTCACGTTGGTCGTCATGAACGGCCGCCGTCGGTTGAGACTGGTAATGTCTTAACTTCCTTTTTTTTTTTTGACCCTTTGGGAATGCCTTTACGCACCGTACCCCGAAGGGCGTGTGTGGGACTCATCCAGCCGAAGCCGGGAATAACCACTAAACCCACAGCGGGCACTCCGGCATCGCCATAGTGGTGGGGGAGTGGGAAACTAGCACAGCCTAAGCTACCTCTCCCCCGCCGGCGAGCTCCCAAGGCGGGGTGCCCGCCAGAGCGCACGCCGCTACGTAGCCCACCGTGCGGTAGGCCCGCGATGCCCGCTGGGCGATGGCCGATGGCGTCCGAAGGGCGGTGAGGTTCTCCCTCCTATGGATGGAGTCCGCCCAAATAGGGGCCCCATAAAGGGCCATACTCCGCAGTATGCCGGCGTATAGACGCCGGCACCGCATGCTGGCGCCCCCCAGGTTTGGCATCAGCCACGAGAGGGCTCCCGTAGCCTTCAGCAGGCGAGTCGACAGCCCGCTGAAATGCGGGCCGAAGCGCCACCTGCTGTCCAACGTGAGGCCCAGATACTTCATCTGGGCCTCGACCCTGATCCTGACGCCTTCCACAAAAATGTGGGCGTCAGGTGGGAATGTCTTAACTTCCTAGACTAAGTTATAATGTTTTTTTTAATTTCCGCAGATAGCTGTTGTGATAAAGAGCGGGCCATTCAGTACGAGTCAAGTGCGAGTTAGCAGATGTCACGTGTTGTCCAATGTTCAGTACTAGGATATATGTTATCTATATGGTGTACCTAATAAAGAGTATTCTATTCTATCTTAATTGATTCTGTAATTAAAATAGTTTTAAATAAAACTATATCTGACCTAAATTTTCTCTTATTGGTCTACTTGATTTAAAATTCACCATACGAAATACAATACCGTACCGTTACGTACAGCGTGTGATCTTATATACATCATCACCATGAACAATGTTACTAAATGATAAAAAATACTTTTAATTAATGCAGTCAAATTTCACAACATACATTTTATACGGTTTTCCAAGCTCTAAATATACAACATTATTTTTTTTTTATGTGAAAATTCAAGTTCTAGTTCAAGTTCTTTATTTCATAACAAAAATACATTTGTGTTGAAATGTTTACATTAATACAAGAAAAAGCAACTTAATTATTAAAATATAAGCAATCTCAAAGTGCAGTATTTATACATAGCAAACATATTAATTGTACAACTCAATTTATACATTGCCCCTAGCAATACCTATCACAAAAATACAATTAAGTCGGATAATTAATTAGAAAGAAAAAAAAAACAATATTTATAAGTCAAACAATGTCAGACAAAAAAAATTAAGCAATGTCAAACAAAGAGTGCACACAGATATATTAAATGTCAATATAATATTAATTTTAAGCTTTTGTCATTACAAAATTCGTCAATACTGTAAAAGGCTTTGTTGATTAACAAATTCCTGAGTTTATTTTTGAATATGATCACATTCTGAATATTCTTCAATTCTGTTGGTAATTTGTTAAACAGATTGACAGAAACCCAAAATACGTGTCCAGTATTTTTAAGTAAAGAGTATATGTACAAAATTTCAACAATATATCATGGAAAACCACAAAGTTATGAGCTTGTTATCCTACTTGGCTGTTCCAACAAAAATGTGGTCCACGCTCCGCTCAGGCGGGCGAGCCGGGTGTTGACCTCTGGCGTCAGCTGTTGCGCCGTCGTGCGCATTACTATGATCTACCTTGCTTTTCGGTAACCACAGTGCCACAATTTCTAAATGTACATATTTGGGAAAAAAATATAACATAATAAAAAATTTATTGGGATCAATTCAGTTGAGAGAGGTATCGCATAAACAATGAATAACGTTGTATACACTTTTACAAAATTGACATAAAAATCAACTTTTATGTTCTAATACAAGTACAATATCAGATAACGTGGCTCGTGTAGGCTCGGAAACGTCTCGGGCTGCCTCAAGGTGGCTCGAGATGGCTCGTATTTCTCGTGTCACGTTACAAATACACGTGTCTTGTTTACGTCGACCTTTAATGACGTAATGAAATTACCTTCGCTCTTTAAAGGAACGTTTACAGGAAAATTAGAACGACTACCTACAGGCAATTCTCTAAGTAGTTTCACTGGGAATGGTTTTATGAAATAAATTAATTGCAAAACAAAACAGAATTAATTCTAGTTTCAGTTTTACTGTTTTATTGTTGATGTTGAAAGTAGTTTTAAGATCGTTTTATAATTTTGACCAGCTTTGTATCGCAAATCGTCTATAAGGACCCATTCTATGTACATCCGTTCGCTCGAACCCTGACATATGTACCTATAATTTTGTACATATTATGTCCTCACTGCTCTCATAACGGTGAAGAAAAGCATTGTGCTAATTCGAAAATACGTATCACCAACTAATCCACTCTGAGGCCGCGTGGAGGAAAACGACTTCCTCTTAGAGAACAAGGCCTGTGTCCCAGCGGTGGGAACATTACAAGGGTATTATCTTATGCGGTTAGGTACGTATTTTATAAACTGCTAGTTAATTCAGCTTGATGAGAAATTCAATTCAGCCTGTCTGGAGACAGAATTTTTCGCAAACAGCTCTTCTGCCACAGTCGTCAAACAGCTCTTCTGCCACAGTCGTCAAACAGCTCTTCTGCCACAGTCGTCAAACAGCTCTTCTGCCACAGTCGTCAAACAGCTCTTCTTCCACAGTCGTCAAACAGCTCTTCTTCCACAGTCGTCAAACAGCTCTTCTGCCACAGTCGTCAAACAGCTCTTCTGCCACAGTCGTCAAACAGCTCTTCTTCCACAGTCGTCAAACAGCTCTTCTGCCACAGTCGTCAAACAGCTCTTCTGCCACAGTCGTCAAACAGCTCTTCTGCCACAGTCGTCAAACAGCTCTTCTGCCACAGTCGTCAAACAGCTCTTCTGCCACAGTCGTCAAACAGCTCTTCTGCCACAGTCGTCAAACAGCTCTTCTTCCACAGTCGTCAAACAGCTCTTCTTCCACAGTCGTCAAACAGCTCTTCTGCCACAGTCGTCAAACAGCTCTTCTGCCACAGTCGTCAAACAGCTCTTCTTCCACAGTCGTCAAACAGCTCTTCTGCCACAGTCGTCAAACAGCTCTTCTGCCACAGTCGTCAAACAGCTCTTCTGCCACAGTCGTCAAACAGCTCTTCTTCCACAGTCGTCAAACAGCTCTTCTGCCACAGTCGTCAAACAGCTCTTCTGCCACAGTCGTCAAACAGCTCTTCTGCCACAGTCGTCAAACAGCTCTTCTGCCACAGTCGTCAAAATTAGTTCAAAATACTACAAAATTTAATTGTTCATTATTTTTTGTTTATGCGAATCCCGAATCACGTGTCCAGTATTTTTAAGTAAAGAATGTATGTACAAAATTTGAAAGAGATATCATGAAAAACCACAGTAGCGCGGGCGTGCGCAGTACTATGATCTACCGTAAGCTACGTGGCGCGTTCGGTAAACACACTGCAACAATTTCTAAATAATGTATTTGGTAAAAATACAACATGGTGTTTAAATGGTTGGAATCGATTCAGTTGCTTATTATGAACAAACTGCATTCAGGTTTCGCTAAAATAACGTATACATATATCAACTAACACACACGTCGAGAAGATTGTGTTAAAATTATCATATTTTCATTCCACGGATGAATTTTAAAAGGGGAATTTAGTCAAGACAATTTTAATTAAGTCCCAGAGAGCTCATTATCTTTAGCGTAACCGCGCGGACGGGAGGAACAAGTTTTTTTTTCAACAAAATTCTTTTATGTTAAGATAGTATTATCTGGCGGAAATGTACCAACTTATATCTAGTCGCGTTAAGTTTCTTGAATTCAATTTTACTTTTGTAACAACTTGTAAGTGTTTTCAACTGTGGTGTGCGCTGTTCAAATCATTTTCTGTATTGCGAATTGTGATTCGATGGGTTTATTGGAATTAGACCCACCCGCACTGGGCCCGCGTATTGGGTTACAGCTCACTCCCATTCACTTAGAGGAAGTCTCCAGCAGTGGGAATGTTATACAACCATCATCATCATCATCTCAGCGTTAATCCCAGTCGCATCCGCAGCTTTTTTCAGCTTTGGAGTCTGGGGTCCGCTTTACCAGTCCAACTGCTGATTTTAGCTAAACTTCGACATTTTCCGTGAAGCGACTGCCGTCTGACCTCCACAACTCGAAGGCGATATCGAAGCATTCCAGTTAGACCAATTGTTAGACTTTTGAGGGCTCCAACAATCCGTAATGACTGCCACTAGATTTCGTATGGCAACCGGGACCAACGGCTTAACGTGCTTTCCGAGGCACGACCAGACCAGTGCAAATATTCATATTCATGCATACAATTATTTGTACTGTGCGGGGATCGAACCCGCGCCTCCTTGCGCAACGGCCGCGTTCGCTACCGCTACGCCACAGAGGCTGTCGGGATATGTTATACAATGATTATGTATAAAGTGGACTTGAAAACTGCAGCTTTGATAAACAGGTTATTTGAGATATTATCAGTTTTATTTATTACCCGAGTGCCAGAAAGGGTTATTTTTTAATGTTTACCGATGTGATTGGTATCAATACACGATAAAATTAAAAAAAAAACCGAGTGAATCACTCAACTCATAGTTTTGCTAAGTAGTAAGTATTACTATACTAAGACTCCACAGTCTGTATGTACGTCACCAAGCTGTATCTCATAAACTGTGATAACTGTTGACAGTTGAAATGTTAGCTGATTATGACAATGTATTTTCTATAAACAATGGTAACATACTTTAAAAAAAAGCATTTATTTCTGTAAATGAAAGTTACAATTCATATAAAATTAATTAACAAAATAAAAATATATTTTCCGAACTTAACTAATCAAACGATCCGTCTCTAAGAGCGGAGGCCCCCTGGTGGGGGCGGATTGAAGAGGCCATTTTAAAAGCGATCCATTTCCGGAATTCCCAGCAGATCATTAGCAATTCCTGTAATATTAATGTAATAGCTTTATTTTAATATTAAATAATAATAACATAATACGTTAATCACATTCAATTCATATCGTATTTGATTTGTATAAAATAACGAAAGAAAAAGTAAATATCGGTGAATTAAACTGTCAAAAAGATAAATTGCATGATATGAATTGCACACAGATAATATTATGAACTGTCAATTTAATATGATTAAATTGACAGTTCATAATATTATCTGTATATTAGTAATGTCAGTTACGGAGAACTGAGGAGAATGTCGTGAGGAGAGTCTTAATTATGAATGTTGATGGCTATAAGAGTAGGGGAAGACCAAAGAAACGATGGATGGAATGTGTGAAGGATGATATGACTAAGAAGGGAGTGACTGCGGAGATGGCTTCTGATAGGGATGCATGGAAGAAAAGACATGTTGCGCCGACCCCAAATAAATTGGGATAAGGGCAGGAGAATGATGATGATTAGTAATGTCAGCCTATTATGATTACGAGTGACCTTTATAGACCCGCATTCTAATTACGTAACACACTTGCTATCAGTTGGAATAATTTCGAAGCAAATATGCTTCGAAATTATATGGAGCAATGGATAAGCAATGTATGTACAATAGAACTCACATACATTGCTTCCATATGTTTGAAAATTTGTCTGCTCAACAACGTAAATAACGCAATGAATATTGTTGAACTGCCCAAAATAAACTCATTGCGACTGATAGTGTTTTATGCAATTACCCTGCTGTTCCCGGTGCAAAGGTGCCTATAACGCTTGCTGTATTGCCACGTTGGATGGCAATGGCCAACCTCTGCACCAAGAACAAGCCGAAGCGGGAGTCACCCGTATTGCCACGGAGCTTGTGCCCTATCTCACTAATGAGCTTCCTGGTGAGGCCGGGAAGCTCACCACAAACCCTCTCATACCTACGGCAATGAGCACAAGGAACACTTACAGTTGTTGCCATATCCATAATACCTAGTAAATACGCTGATATTGCTTTTTATTAAGATAACTTTTTGGGGAATGTAATATCTCTAGTAGTTATTCAATAAACAGAGTTCTAATATTGGATTTTCTTAAAAAGGCCCGATGTTATAAAAAAAGAAAAACAAACATTAGGTAATTGATAATAATAAATAAGAAACGTTTACTTGGAACAACTTTTAGGATACTTTACAAAAGGAAACGAAGACAGCTACAAAAGTTAAAACTGTGAAATAAAATGAAATGAAGTCGTTAATTAAGCAAGTAGGATCACTGATCACTAATTTTTTTTTAACTAGATTGAGCCGGCATTTCCTAACTCCTCTGACAAGAAATAGCCGAAACAAACTCAGGGATCATCTTCTTTTTTAAAGTCCAGACATTAAAAATGAAAACGTAAACAATAAAATACGTGATTAAAAAACAAAATAATTTATAACAGAAAATAATTACGCGCTAGCGCTTGTGCGTGCGTGTGTGTGCGTGTGTGTGCGTGAGGGTGTGTGAGTGTGTGTGTGAGGGAGAGAGAGAGAGAGAGATAAATATAAGGGTGTGTTTGTGTAATGCGTTCTATATAACAGGAGTGAAGAAAGTAAGTGTTCTGTTACTACAAGTTTTCAGTTGAGATTTTTTACTAACTAAAGTTCTTCTTAAAGGATAAATTTGAATAACTCTATTTATTTTATTATAGAGATTAGGGCGAAGATAATTAAAGTGGCGTCTTACTAATGTTAATCTGGAGTAAGGTGTCCTACAAACTTTACCGGAGCGGCGTTTCTTAGATTGGTATTGTGGGTCATACTTCGTGAGCTCGTGCTTCTTGATAACAGTTTGAAGTATAAATAACTGTCTGACTGTGAGGGCAATAGGTTTCTTGGCTAATACTTTTAGTACCGCTCTTTGTGCTCTCTCCAAACGCAGAAGGGTAGTCTTATGTGAACCTCACCATACTGTTATGCGGTAACCAAGGAATGGCTAGACGAGTACCAGGTAGACTAATCTAAGGCACGGAAAAACGGAAACCGCTCTGAGCTTTTTGGAGAATTATATAAGTCTTCTTACACGGACCACCACCGAGTCAATCTGTTTTCTCCACGTTAGGCAATTATCCACTGTAACTTCTAGATATTTGATGTTGTCAGAGCGTTCAATTTGGCCACAATTATAGTTTACGGTAGCCCTTGTGGGAAAACAGACATGGGCTTTGATCTGGAAAGATGTTGGTGGTTTTTTAAGGATTCCAGGTATAAAGGGAATGAACAGTTTTTGCAATGTTGAGAGTGAGTAGGTTGGAGGTTAACCAATTCATAACCAAGCCAGGTACGATCTCCGCCCCCCTACGAGTATCAAGCCAATCCTTACTATGTGTTAAAGAGCTGTGTCGTCTGCATAAGCAATGATTTTTGTGTTTGGAAGTGATAACTGGCACAGCTCGTTGACATAGGTGGAAATAAATGGAAGGCTATCTGGCTTATAATGACAAATTTTCAATCCCCAAGAATATATTTTAAAATCATTCATAATTATTGTTTCTAATTAAAATGACATACCTAAATGAGGAAATATTCCTTATTAAAAATGGAAGTCAAAATAATTTAAATAAAAGAGTAAGACCTAAAAGAAGAAAAGAATGAAAAGAGTAGGTCCTAAAACGATACCCTGAGGCACACCTGATATATCTGCTGATGAACTCATAAAAGACTTGATTCTGACAAGCTGTTTCCTCTCCGTCAAGTCAGCTGCAGAAGATTTCTAGGGCATTTTATCGCATGCCAACTGGAGGGGCCAAAGTGGCTTCGCGAGATTTAATATACCTTCCTTCGATCTGGACTGTAATTTGTAAAAATAAAAATGGCGTCACTGTCGCGCTGTAAACTCTTAACCTAGGAATGGGTTATGGAATATCATGCACCTTACCTCTCTTCACGGGCTGTTCCGTCGTCTCGTAGGAGTTCGATCAGTCCACTCTGTCTTCGACGGTTCTTCACCCTCGCAGTTCGGCACAGGCTCAACAAAAAACACACGTGGTTATCGAGTTCCCCGCTAACAGCTTCGGTTTCTTTTCTTGAAGCCACAAAGACACGTCTCCAATTGAGCGGTTGGGTACAACTTATAATCGAATGATTATATCGTTCAGCGATAAATTCACACAGCAAAACTATGTGATTGCGGGCGTTGAAAACAGCGGGCGAGCGACATTTACGAGCCTCCACGGGAGGACTCGCGTTAGCGGATTTGCGGATAGGATCACACCGAAGAGAGGTGCGAAACGCGGATAGCGGTCGAGTACCAAGCGGCTACTTTTATGCGGCGACAGCGGAAAGCGGATAGGATCACACCGCAGAGCGGTGCGAAACGCGGTTACAGCGGGAGCGAATAGGATCCGCTCCCGCTCGAGCTCCAATGGACACTAAACTGTGTTCTTCTCATATGATCTAAGCGCCTTTCGATCAATAACGAAACAGCGCCATCTCACGGGCAGCGGGTGCATGACGTGATGTAGGTTACGGGTACAAGGATTAGCTAAGAGATTCTGCGCAACAGTTCCATTTATAAACGCCAACAGATGGCGCCAACACCAACTCACTCCAGCTCGTCTATCAACTTAAGTACAGACCCAGTATCGGATGCCTTCGATAGATCTAGGAAAATACCCATTACTTTTTGTTTACTACCAAGCTGCTCGATTATTCAGTTAGTCAGTTCTAGGGTAGCATCATCGGTAGATTTTCCCGCTCTGAATCCAAACTGATTGTCTGGCAAGATATTTGTTTAGGAATTTTAGCAGCCTCACTTTGATGACTTTTTCAAAGATTTTTAAGAGAGTCGCAACTACGGATATAGGCCTATAATTTTGAAACAACGTACTTATACACTTCTTTGAATATGGAATGAACAATGGCAATTTTGAAAACATCAAGAAAAGTATCCACGCAAATGCACTGGTTAAAAATGTGGACAAGTATAATAATAGCTGAACTTTGGGCGGTTCATTGAGTCCAAGGCCAAGGTGACTGCCAAGAAACTTGGCGTTATCGCAAAGGTCCGGCGGTACTTCACACCAGGGCAGCTTCTAATGTTGTACAAAGCACAGGTCCGTTCGTGTGTGGAGTACTGCAGCCACATTTGGGCTGGTGCTGCTAAGTGTCACCTGGCCACTTTGGATTCGGTGGAGAGGCTGGCGAAGAGGCTAATTGATGACCCTGACTTAACTCGAGACGGTCTCCAAAGCCTAGAGCACAGGCGCGGAGTAGCCAGCCTTTCGGTCTTCTATAGGATGCATTTTGGGGAGTGTGCGAGGGAATCGCATGATTTAATTCCCCCATCTCCGTTCCACCATCGGACGACATGTTTCCACGTTCGTCGCACATCCTTACGTTGTTAACACCACTACGATCCGGTCGAAGCATTTCGCCTCCTTCTCTATAGCACGTACCATCGAGGGACTGGAACAGTTTGCCAGCAGCGGTGTTTCCGTCGGACTACAATTTGAGTGTCTTCAAGGCTAGAGTGAATAGGCTCTTAATAAACTAGTGCGCTTTACCATCAACGACTGCGTCACTGCTTACCATCAGGCGGGATTGCAGTCAAGCGCTAGTTTATAATTATAATTTAAAAAAAAATAACACATTTGGTGGCCGTGATGACTGTGGATGAAATTCCGTCATATCCAACACCACAATCCTTGCATGATGCTTACAATTTCAGCATAGTCTAAGTCATACAAAGGAGAGGGTCAGAAGGAGAAGATAATGGCAATTCAGTAGTAAGATTAAGAAGTAGTAAGAGTAATAATTCAAAAGTACATTCGCAAAAAAATCATTAATAATGTTTTCAGAATGAGGGGTTGGTCGGCACACTCTAACAATTCATTGGAAGATTATTTAACGGTGTCCAAATGTGAAATTTGTTTATAAGCTTCCAGGTTTCCTTCGGATTGTTTTTGGCCATTCTGATCTCTCATAGTCACATTTTAATTTTTTGAACACTATAACGAAAAAATATAATTTTATGGGTATCATTATCTGGGTGTTTTTGAGTGTTTTGTTGAGTTTGTCTCAATTAAAGATGCATCTCAGAAGTCCAGATGTATTATTTTTTTTTTGTATTTCTAATAAACTTACAATTAGGTTCACAATTTGTTTTAGCCGCACAACGAAAACCTCTCAGGGTTTATCTGCATGTCGGCGAGCCGCTCATAACTATACTATAAATAATAATTATTGTATACAATGCAATGCTAACAATTTATAGGAATATTAATACCTAGGTACAGTCGCCCACACATCAATCGAAGTAGGTAGGTACTAATCTACTAAATAGTAACCGAAGGCTTGATGATGCGTTTTCTATTTGGTATGATTGATGTAGTGGTATGCCGAGTAACGGATGAAGATAGGATGCACACAAGGGTTTCAGCAGCAAGGTTAGTATTATAATTATATTTGGAGTATTTGTGAAAGGTTAGTATTTTAACTTTTTGTTACGTCAGTTTTTGTATAATAAAAGTATAGGGATAGTTATGAACATGCCTGGATTCCAGAAAAGGAGGACTGGAGCATGGTCTGTTATTACTGTACTAACTGTAGATCACATTCTAAGACTAAGGTGTGGTGGTGGTTTTCAACATGACGTGGTCGAGGCAATTTGCTAATCTAGTGGGTAAAGCATGTGTGGGAAACATAGCGATATCAATACTATGTATACTTAAATATGAAAATATTCCTGCAACGGTACGTTTTTAGCTTATTGTCATACCACAGAAAGAAATATATCGAATATCAGCTCCAACAATATTGAACCAATAATACCAACAATAGAATAAATAAATACTTAATTTGTAACAGTAACGGGAGCAAATAGTTGATATAACTGAAAAAACTGCAACAGTCCGGCTTATCCGGGCAGCTTAACCGGGCCGAGCGAATTAAGCAGTGATTTGTTTTTGTAAATAGAACACGGATTATTTAAACGTGTATTTTTTAATTAAAAATCCGTTGTCGACGAAGTTATTTCATCCTCCTTGATTAAATTCCATTAAAACGCGTTTGAGGGGTTAAAAGTTTAATGTTTCTAGTTTAAATTAGGGTTATCACTTCAAACCAGAGTGTTTTGGGCGTTTAGTGTGACCTGATTATAGACTAGTGATTGACCGCAATCTCGCCTGATGGTAAGTGGTGATGGGATCGTTGATGGTAAAGCGCGCTAGATTATTAGGAGCCCATTCACTCAAAAAAAACTGCGAATAGGAAGAAAGAGGGCAGTTGAGCGAGGTGATGCTATGTTACCTCCCTACCTCCGCCGCATAGTAGGGGCTTATCTAGAGGATAGATGCGTCATCTATCGGGGATGTGACGGTGCCGGTCGGCACCAAATGTCGTGCGGTGTTCCACAGGGATCGGTCCTGGGACCGCTCCTGTGGAACATCGGCTACGACTGGGTGCTGAGAGGCGAGCTCCCGTCGGGCGCCGACTTGACGTGTTATGCGGACGACACGCTTGTCACTGCCCGGGAGAACTCGCACAGGGAAGCGACGTTGATAGCCACGGCTGCGGTGTCACAGGTGGTGACCCGCATCCGGCGCCTGGGCCTGGAGGTGGCCCTTGACAAGTCGGAGGCCATGGTTTTCCATGGCCCCCGGCGTGCGCCGGCGCCGGGATCACATATCGTGGTCAGTGGTGCCCGGATAGCTGTCGAGTCCACCATGAAGTATCTGGGATTGGTGCTCGACAGCCGATGGGAATTCGGACCCCACTTCCGGCGGCTGGCGCCCAAGCTGATGGGTGCAGCAGGCGCGCTGTCAACGTTGCTTCCCAACATGGGGGGCCCGAGCGCCGCCTGTAGGCGGTTATACGTGGGAATCGTGCGGTCCATGGCCCTGTATGGGGCCCCTGTGTGGGCGATGGACCTGACGGCCGGAACACTCGCCATTCTGCGCAAGCCGCAGAGGGCAATGGCCGTCAGGGTCGTCCGCGGGTATCGCACGATTTCCTACGAGGCGGCTTGCGTCCTGGCCGGATCCCCGCCCTGGGACCTAGAGGCGAAAGTACTCGCGTCATTATACCGATGGCGCGAGGAAGAGCGTACACGGGGCTCCAGTCCGGCAACGGCAGATCGAGCTGCGCCGAGAGGAGCTCCGTCAGGTCCTGGTGGCGGACTGGCGGCAGAGGCTTATGCGCCCCACCGCCGGCCTCGCTACCGTCGAGGCGATCCGGCCAGTACTCGACGACTGGCTCGGGAGAAGGCACGGCTCCCTGTCGTTCAGGGTGACGCAGGTGCTGTCGGGGCACGGCTGCTTCGGCAAGTACCTGTGTCGTCTAGGCAGGGAGCCGGACGCTCGGTGCCACCACTGCGTCCAATGCGGGGAGGATACGGCGCAGCACACGCTCTCCGAGTGTATAGCTTGGGAGGAGCAGCGCCGTGTCCTCACAAATGAAGTAGGAGGCGACCTGACGCTGCCGGCAGTAGTGCGGAGGATGGCCGGCAGCGCAGAGTCGTGGGACGCGGTGGTGTCCTTCTGCGAGGACGTGATGTCGCAGAAGGAAGCTGCGGAACGGGAGAGGGAGATCTCAACTCCCTTCCCGGGCCGCAGAAGACGCACCGGGCGCCGAAGAAGGGCGGATAACGCCCTCTTCCGCCCCCCATGAATGGGTCCAGGGGCGAGGGACATGGGGAAGTCCCCGCCCCCTATTCGATGGACCCCGAGGCGGAGGCGCGCGCGAGTGTCAGCGCGCGCCTCTGAGGCGATGCACGGGGTAGCTTAACACCCCACTACCCCGTGCCGGAGACGAGGCCCGGACAGACCAGGCCAGCACGAGAGTGTGGGGCTGCGGAAGAATTTAGACTCCCGCGGCCCCACGCGCGCTTGTGATAGAAGAGACACCGGGGTAGTTTTAGTCAGTAAAAGTCTGACAGACCCCGTCGCCCACCCTAGGGCGGCGGACATCCTATGAGGATTTTCCACCCCGAAAAAAAAAAAAAAAAAAAAGGTGATGCTATGTTAAACCCAACAACACTACTGACAGGTAGTTTGATCGTCAATAACATTTGGCGCATCGTACCCGGCATACATCGCAATACAACTGCTCAAGCCTGTCCTCCGTACGGCTTCACCAGACATCATGCCGGAACATGACCAATCGCTTGGCGGCAAGAGTTTGTCTGGTGGGTGGTAACTTCCGCCGGCAGCCGATATTATGGCCTACTACCGAGACATTTCGAAAAATAGGAGCCAAGGTGAACGGGCTCCTTTTAGCGGTAATAAGACACACTACATCGTAGGGGCAACTAGTGCATTTCCAAATTTTTGCTTTTAAATACTTAATGTATTTAAAAGCACTACTATTTAACAAAGGTTCCGAGTAAATCTGACAATGGAGCCGAGGGACAGTCGAGGAAACTCCTCAACGAATTACAGTAGCTACCTTGTGTTTGTGCTTGATTAATTTGTATTGATAAGAGCTTTATATCTATATGGATTGTGATTATCATTAGGGGTCTTATGATGAAGACGAAGGATATTTAAAGGGAATTCATCAAAGGTTTACAGTAGCTACTTTCCGTTTGGACTTAATTCATTTATATTTATATTGATAAGAACTTTGCGCCCCCATGGGTTAACATGAAGATCTGCAGTCGATCTGATGATGAAGGCTATAGACGGTCGAGGGAATCCCTCAGAGAAACAGTTTTCAGCTTTGAAATTTAATATAGGACAGCAACAATCAATTAAAATCAGTTCAGTAGTTTGGTTTTTAAACCAAAATTAGTGGTAAAAATTAAATTAAATAAAATTATGTCGTTTGGTTGCCTTTTCGTAACTATGTTAGCGTCAGCGTCCAGTCTGACCAGATGCAGCTGAACAGTACTTTTCACAACAAAAAGTATAAAATAAAGACTGTTTTACAAAACAAACAGAGTTCCAAAGAAACACTAAGTGAAATTAATAACTAATTTCGGAAGTCGGTGTAAAAAGGACCTTAAAAAAAATTATCAAAGAGACCGACTTCCGAAATTAGTTATGTTTAACTTTGTAGTGTTTTTTTGGAAGTCAGTTGCTTTTTTGTGTAAAAAAGTTGTAACTTGTTGGGACACTTAAACATATTGTTTATTGTTTGACATTTTCTGCTGTTTTTTTTTTTTTTTGACAGCCTCGGTGGCGTAGCGGGAGCGAACGCGACCGCTGCGCAAGATGGCGCGGGTTAGATCCCCGCGCAGTGCAATTATTTGTATGTATGAATATGAATATTTGCACTGGTCTGGTCGTGCCACGAAAAGCACGTTAAGCCGTTGGTCTAGTGGCAGTCGTTACGGGTTGTTGGAGCCCTCAAAAGTCCCAACAATCTAACTGCAATGCTTCGATGTCGCCTTTGGGTTGTGTGTTTACGGAAAATATCGAAGTTTAGCCAAAATCAGCAGTTAGACTGGTAAAGCGGACCCCAGACTCCAAAACTGAAAAGCTACGGATGCGACTGGGATTAACGCTGAGATGATGATGATGATGATTTTCTGCCCTTTTTTGGGGTTTTGTAACCTAAGGGTGACAACGGACCCTGTTACAGAGAGTGCACTGTTCGTCTCTCTGTCTACCTTCGTCCTATTTGTCTGTCTGTCACCAGTATGTATCTTATGAACCGTTATAGCTAGACGGTAGAAACTTTTATGAATATACTTGATGCTATCTAAAACTTGTTATGCCAACTATTTAAGTTAAATAACAGGCATACATGCTTCAGTGTGTGGCGTCAAAATCACTTAAGTATTTAGAGCACACAATTACCTTAACGTTATTAGTGCTAATAAACTAGATAATCTACTTTTTCATTTATTTAAAATTAAAACTAATGTATCAGGCAAACGCACGGTCCGTGAGAATCTAACTCTATCTATTGTCGGGCGCGAGACATCGACCTTCATGGGTCATCACTACTATTGGTTCTACAAGTTGGTACTTCCAACTAACTTAATGTTATAACTCCTGCTAAGCAAGTTTATGCAATCTTTGATTATAAAGCGCGCTAGTTATGTAGAACCTTCATCATCATCATCAACAACACAGGTTGATGATGATGATGATGATGAAAAGTTACCATCGCACTGCTTGGCACAGGTCTCCTCTCATACAGAGAAGGACTGAGTGTAATCACCACGCTAGCTCAATTCGGGTTGGCGATTTCAGAGTTCAAGTCCAGGTTTCCTCAAGATGGTTTCCTTCACCTTTTAATCAGTCATTGATGAACCTATGAACCTTAAAGCCACTTAAATTATAATGTGACGGGAAAACCCCTCAGGCAAGTGGTCCCAGTACAAGGATGCACTCGGTGTAAACGACTAGTCGCAACGCTTCTTCCGGACAACAACGTAAGGGTGAATTCTCGCCGTACGACACGTTGTCCGGTGATTGACAAAATAAACATTCATATTTTCAATATTTTTAAATTTTATTATTAGTTCATTATTATTACTATTTCTCAATGGCCAGCATTCAAATTTAAATTTTCTATTTTAAATTTAATTTTCGTTTATTTCAAGTACCAAGACTCATTCACACAAACAAATACATAAAAGACAACATACACGATAACAACTTAACACAAAAAATAGTTTCACACGGCAGCAATATGTCTGTCGCAGCATTAGGTACTGGATATATAGGGAAGCCAGTCTGTTGGCAAGAGTTGGCGTTGCCCCGCACTCTGTGTGCCAGAAACGCAGGCTACAATTATTATATCGTTTATTTGATTACCGCTAATTGATATTTCCCTAATTATTCATTATTAATATGATGTAATTATTTATAAAGCGGATGATGTAGTGGGCAACAAAATTATTTATATTATGTACATATTCCCTGTGTTCATTGTCCCTGAATAAATAAAGTAAAAAGGCAGAATTGTATATGGTTCTTATTATACAACGTGTAACAAAAAGGGTATATACATACCAAGGGCATGGCATCTTTAGATGATATCAAACGATATCGGAAGGGTTTCAACTCAAAATAAAATACTCAAAAAATTGGTACCAAATTTTCGGTTTCGTGTGTTTCTTAAAATAAAATCATAACAAACGTGGCAGCACACTACGTACGTTAATAACTACTCGTTACCCGTCACGTTACTTGCCAAAATCCGATAAATGTCTTCAATATCTCTGTGCGACTAGTATGATAGTAGCCTATTACAAGCGGTGTTTTTCCTCATAACTTCCTAACATAAAGAGATAGTAAAAAACCCTTCAAATATCGTTTGATATCATGTAAAGATGCCATGCCTTTCTTATGTAGTATACCCTTTATGTTACACGTTGTATACCTTATTCTATTTTTATGTTACTTTATCGCGATCCCGCTCGATGGTAAGCAGTAATGCAATCGTTGATGGTACAATGCACTAGTTTATTAAGCCTATTTATTCACTCTAGCCTTGAAGACATTTCATTTGAAATCAGACGGGAATACCGCACTCAAATTTTTCCAGTCCCTCTATATACGTGGTATAAAAGACTATTCTGTTATATTCCAATAAAAATACTTAGAATAATAATAATAATAATAATTTTATTCAAAAATCTTTACAGGATAAATTACATAGTCTTAAATATAAGCTTAAATCCAAGTCTTGCGTGCCTGAACTAGGATACCCTGTGTTTCAGGCGAAAAGAGCTAGAAACAATTTAAAATTAATAAATAATCAAAAGGATTCTTAACAATACAAATTTGCAAACGATCTGTAAACGTGGGCAAGTTATCTTATACTATTCTAATATTACCAAAGCTTAACTTCTATTTTCTTAATTTACAAGATAGTTATTCTAAAAATTGTATAAAAACTCAAAATATAATTATAATAATCATAATAATCACTAGAATAAAACTTAATTATGTGAAATCTTTTAATTTAAATCACAATTTATTCCGACCATAGTATAAGGCCAGATTTTGCCTGAGGGTAAATAAAGTTAGTTATAGCATTTATAAGAGTCGTTCAGGAGAGGCTCGGGGCTAAATAACAAAAGTAATTAACTAAAATTTGAAGATCAGTCACACATTCCGGTCTCCTCATAGTCTTAAAACTCACTTTCTGAACAACTACCCCCTCCGCTGGTAGCTCCGCTAAGGCTCGGTAACTAAATGGTCCTTTACGCACGAAGTGACGCAATTAGGGCCAGTGTTCGTAGCTCGGGTCGCGTAATGAGTCCTGTCCCTGATACATGAGGATCACTTGAATTTGTAACTGACCGCGGACGGAAGGACCAGAAGTAAACTTGGTGAAACGACATCTTTTGATGGAAATAGCATAATCAATGTATACTGTTATCAACACTGGGTCACATGCCTCCTATCTATTAGAATGAGTGGTCTGTAATCCACGACATAGACTCAGTTTTTTTTTTATTATTATTATATTATAAACTAGCGCTTGACCGCAATCCTGCCTGATGGTAAGCAGTGACGCAGTCGTTGATGGTAAAGCGCACTAGTTTATTAAGAGCCTATTCACTCTAGCCTTGAAGACACTCAAATTGTAGTCCGACGGAAACACCGCCGCTGGCAAACTATTCCAGTCCCTCAATGTACGCGGTATAAAGGAGGAGGCGAAACGCTTCGTCCGGATCGTAGTGGTGTTAACAACGTAAGGATGGAAACCAGCCGTACGACGGGTCGTCCGCTGGTGGAACGGAGATGGGGGAATTAAATCATGCAATTCCATCGCACACTCCCCGAAATGCATTATATAGAACACCGAAAGGCTGGCTACTCTACGCAATCAGTAATCATACATAAATACGCAAATCAGTCTTCGAATAAAACCGGTTTAGGTAGATAACTAAAGGTAAACAAAAAACAACCACGTGACATAATTAACTGAGCAAACGTAATACCAGTCACTTCAGTTGTCATTGCACATTATAATTACAGTCTTCAAAAGTACAACTTTAACGTAACGTGTAAACTATCTAATCCGATGGAGGATATCCCAGTTTCCTACCTACATATGTTTTCCTCAACCTGTCATAAGTAGGTACTTTTCATACAAATTCGTATTAAAATAAGCTTCTATTATGTAAATAACATTAAATGTAGATAGACGTCAACGTTCAGTTTGAATGTTATGAGCTCTTCATATCTTTGCTGTGACCGACAGGGTACCTATACGCACTCATCAAGCTATGCATTTCCAGGGTACGCTGACATCTGATTGTACGAAAAATGTGTAGAATGTGAGGTTTAGCCGTGTGTATATGTGACGTGCGTTCGGTTATATCGCGCTTTTTAGATTTCCCTCGGGAATATAAAATTTTTCCGCGATAAAAGGTAGCCTATGTTCTTTCTCAGGGTCTAAAGATTGTCTGTGCCAAATTTCATCAGAATAAGTTGAGAGGTTTAAGCGGGAAAGCGTAACAGACAGACAGACAGACAGAGTTACTTTCGCATTTATAATATTAAGTATGGATTATATTTTAAGTTACCATTAAGTTAACATTATGTAATGCAATAAAAGATTAGCATTGACTACCTCTGCTTTATTTACCTCAAACTAAAGATTTCACACGCGCGGACACCTTGAGGGTGAATTACCTACCTACTATTTCTTTATGTTACTTAGATGCCTGATAGTATGCAGCTTAAAACTTCAAGCCTTCGACACTTGATTACTTGATGCACCGTAAAGAAAAATGCTTATTTAAAATAATACATTAATTCCGGCTATTAAATAAAGCCGTTATGGCTATTTTAAACTTTCAAAATAAGAATATCACAGTTCTTCTGACCTCATCAGTCCATACTGATGCGGTAATAACTATCGTGAAGAGCATATAAAAGAGCGTCGTGGCTATGGCCAGTTAGTGTGCAGTTGCCTTTATATCGTCTGGTGGAGATAAATATTCATGTGGCACTTTACAACCGCCTTTTATTAGGTTTCCATATTGTTGGGTTGAACTCTGTGGTAACTTTCTGCTTAAGTTAAGGGCTGAAGTATGGCGTAACAAGCCGCCAGTCTTTTTGAAAAGCAAATAATTAGTAGATTTATATTAAAAACTGGCTTTTACGTCGGTAAATGATCCCAGAGGAACGAACTACCGAGCTGAACCTATATATCCTAAAAATGCTGCAGAGAAATCTGTTGCTTCATATGTTTTAAAGATGTGCAAAACTCAACAGCATAAGATAACGCTAGGAATATAGTAGAATTATGAAAATCAAAGCCGTTCCTACTTTAGTGTGTCACATTGATTCAATTCTATTTACAAATCCTACAATAGATTTTTAAACACAAAGCACCAAGTAACCCTTAAATACAATCGTTCCATTTTCAAATTAATCAAAATCCTTTTGTTACCATCAATACTGGTAGGCTTACAACTAAAATCCGTCTGTCAATTAGTCTGACTGAACTCAAAGAGTATCACAAAAGAGGTTTGTTCGAAACTTTTTTAAAAAGAAATGGAAAAACTTCGCTCATTATAACAGGTTTAAGGGCGGCCATTGAAAGGGGGGAGCGGCTGTAGTCCGAGCTCTTCTGATTTACGAATGTTGAAGACAGATGTTTGTACAGCCAGCCTATAAATATTCGCCCTTTCAAAATAATGTTCTGGAGAAAATTTTACAGCTTTTTTCTTGTTCTATGAGATTGTAAATGGCGTTATTTTAATGGGACGACATCATCGTATTCATTAAGACCTGAACTCTGAAAAGCTCTTCAGTTTGTGTAAATTATTTAATCACCAATGCTCTTAAAAAGGTGAAACGATCGTAAAAAAACGATCAAAGAGAATCTGCATGTTCTAGAAACAAAAAGTTCGAAGACTTATGACATCTAACAACCTGCACTGGGCCCGCATGCTGGATCCGTCGCCGACAGGTGGCCTGTGTATCAGCAGTGTAGGACGGAACTGTGTTTTAAAGTTGCCTTTGGTGTATTAAATAATGGTGTGATCATTAGATACTCTAGACTAATCCTTAAAAGTTCTCTGGCCTATAAGTCAAGCTTCCATTGTAAATCTAAACACTTAGCCGGGTGAGCCTTGGGGACTATCTACCACCCCGCCATCCCGCCATCCCGCTATTCCGCCAGCCGTCAGGGGCATGCTCACTAATCCCCACCCGCTATCTCCGACTAGAAAAATAAGTTTAATTCCTTGATTAAGACGACACATTCGTCTGTTATAAGACCAGAAAGTTAGAATGTTTTAAGTGGAAATAAAAGCTTTAGAATTCGTTCTAAAGCGAAATACAAATATTATTTGCAGAGGAGCCTAACAGTATGAGTAAGCTGAGTACAGACCAGAACCACACAAAAAGCGATGTAGTTTTGATTTATTTACCCTCCAACGTTATACAACATTGTACATAAGAAATAAAAACAATGTGTGGACTGAATAATCTTTACTTCCTTAAGACTGTAAGTGTATGTATTTTAGGGGACATTTAATGAACAGAATTGTGAAATAGCTGAACTATTTCTACCTTTTATTACAATGTATTGTTTTATTATAGCTATCAAAAATAAATTGTTCTAGATGAAGGACGATGCCGGATCCATTCTTTACGTCCACCTGGTCCTTCGGTGAGAGTCAATAGTAGGAGTCGCATGAAGTTAATATATTAGCTGGTCTGGGTGCAGCCCGCGCTGGCTAATAGATTAGTTTGGACTATTAGATCAAACTCACTAAATTATAGGGACTTTAGTTAATTTAAATGAGCAATGTAACCCAACAATGTTCTGTAGCTATTTAGTTTAATGTCTTTGTTGATATTCGGCAAACTGCCCCCCCCCCCCCCTGTCCAGTGATCCTTCACTTACTTTATTACTTACTTTTTTCTACTTTAAAACAATATTTAACATTCGCAGAACAGCTTTTTGTTTCAAAATTCAAATTCAAAAGATAGAGATCTAAAGCAAATCTGATACCTGTAATTTTAGAATCACAATATAATTTCATTGAGATAATAAAAAAATGGTATTTGGCGCGTTTTCGGTTGGGACGATGAAGAATAAATTGTGTCGTGATGGCCTAGTGGTTAAAGCTTCGCCCTTGTAAGCCTCTGAAGGTGGTGGAATATAACCCGGGTAGGAACGATTATGACTTATGCCATTCATGACATGTGTACTTTCCAAGTTTTACTGAAATGTGAAATTAAGCTTCATGTGGAAACCTGGATAAATCTGAAACTCACAACACTTATTCCAATCAAACCATTCACAAGCACTTTTAAACTGTCAAAAAGTCGTTCAATTATATGTAGGTACTATTATATATGTAATATTATGTATTAAGTTATTTGCCCATTTCACATAAGGAGAAACACACAATGGATGTTCTCCTGAATCAAAGATTTTGTACCGGAAGCGATATGATTCTGTTCCGTATGTGACCCGTAGTCAACAAGAAACGCATATAGTTTTTAGGTAGCCAGTATGATTTATATACTTACCTTGTACCCATCCTGATCTGCTTAATAAATAAAAATACATTGTGGGTCTGTGTATAGATAGATCGATGCATATAATAGTAACAAAAACTTGTCTGAAAAACTGAGGTATGGCGCTATTCGCCAGTTTTTGTTAGCGTTGTAGATGATGGCAGGTTACGTGGAGTGTGCTTTAACAAAAGCACTAGCATTCGCCCGCGACTTCATCAGTGAAGCCATGTTGCCCTGGCCGGCCTCGTCGCATCGCGTCGTCAGCCCGCGCTATCACTTAGTTCATGCTAACTTTTTACTTATTACTCGGCTCCTGAGGGTCCAAGCGTGATATTATACAGCCTCTAGCCTTCCTTATTTAATTTAATTAATGAAATACACATTTTTTTTTTTTTTTTATTTATAACTAGTGCTTGACTGCAATCCCGCCTGATGGTAAGCAGTGATGCAATCGTTGGTGGTAAAGCGCACTAGCTTATTAAGCCTATTCACTCAAAAAACTGAGTGAATAGGAAGGAAGACGGCAGTTGAGCGAGGTGATGCAATGTTTAACCCAACAACACGACCAACGATGCTGCGCCAGAGGATGATCTGGAGAGCCACCACCACCAAACAACTCCCGACACAACAACATTTGGCGCATCGTATACATCGCAACACTGCTCAGACCCGTCCTCCGTACGGCTTGACCATACATCATGCCGGAACACGACGGATCGCTTGGCGGTAAGACTTTGTCTGGTGGGAGGTAACTTATGCCGGCGGCTGATGTTGTTGCCTACCACCGAGAAACACACACACACACAACACACACACACACACTACACACCCAACTACACATCGTGTAGTTGGGTCAGAAGCTACATGTAGAGTGTCTGGGGTTGGGTTGATTCCCGATATTAAAACCTTCAAAGTCTCAATCACATCTCAGCGACAAAGTCAAATATTTTAAAAATATAGGAACATTTGAGATGATTTTGGCAGATTCGGATGATAGAGACTAATCATTCTGTGAGCGTTCTAATGAAAAATGACGATAAATGAGTGAAACAGTCTCGATTAGCTGAATATGAGAAAAGTTAGAACATGAGGCTCGATATTGAGATAAATGCTTTGTCAAGATACCCACCACCAAAGAAAACTAGTCAGTTTTCTAACGCCTACGTACAGTACCTACTATATTACAATATACTTACTAATACCAATTAGTACCACTGCAAAAACCACGATTTCCAGCAGTATACAAATCCATTTCGCAGTCTCCATATCATCAGCATCCTGCAACCAAATCGGAAACAAAATCTGAAAACACAACAACACAGCATATAAAATACTCGCTACACATTTTTACCAGGAATGGTCACAGTGTTACATGCACCTATCTGTAGCTAGGTGTGTCGCACTAGCGGTAGGAACAGAGCAATTTGGCTTGGAACACCTGGTAAAATCAATTTTCTGGTATGTGCACATTCGGGGTCTCCTGTATATTGTTTGTGGTACTTTTGGTTAATGAACAAACTAGCTTTCCGCCCGCGGCTTCGCCCGCGTGGAGTTCGGTTGTATCGCGCTTTTTAGATTTCCCTCGGGAACATCAACTTTTTCCGGGATAAAAGGTAGCCTATGTTCTTTCTCAGGGTCTAAAGATTGTCTGTGCCAAATTTCATCAAAATCGGTTGAGAGGTTTAAGCGGGAAAGCGTAACAGACAGACAGACAGACAGAGATACTTTCGCATTTATAATATTAGTATGGATTATAAAACCTATTTGTGTGCACGCTTAAATTATTGTCATATTTCAATCAATTAAATTGGAATTGTCGCAAAACAGTGTAATGTGTTTTTGAACATGTTTACCTAAATAAACATTAAAATTGATCAGTTTTTACACACCTAGATACTATAATTGTAATCGCTAGCGGTTTTGCAATACAGCTTCATTGTGTAAAACGGCCGAAAGTCGTTTAGCGAATTTCCATAATAACTGAACTTTAACACGTGAATGCGTTTTGTATTATTAAAAGCAACAGTCGATTGTATATTTTAATTCAAACGGCACTTCTGACTACGTGTGCCATAACAACTATAATGACGTCCGAAACAGAAATAAATAAAATGAGTAAAAACTTAATTTCAATGAAAAGAGTAATTTTCAGGTCAATTTTAATGTAAAGTCTAGAGTTTATTAAAGTTAGTTATAAAAAATACTAAAAGCATGCCTAGCAAATGCGTCCAATTTGGTAGTTTGCTCTCGCTGGCCGCTGCCCGGTTGTTTACAGTTTTGTCCCAAACTGAACCATTAGTAACCATAGTACCATTAGTAACCTCAGTATGTGTCTGGCAGTTTTCTTAAACATATCGCAATAAAAACTGCTATACACAAAGACGGGCCCCGATTCCCTCGTTCAAAAACTGAACTAAATTTGAGTTCAGTTCATCTTTTCTAGAAAAGAACAGAAGGTAAATATTAATTTAGTCCTGTCAAATAAGTCGCACCTGACGTAATTTGACGTATTTTTGATGACGTCTAAACTGTCTATGGAATATCTTATTTTGACAGGAATAGACTAATGTTGTATCTTTTGTCCTTTTCATAATAACATAGAAAAAGATGCATAGTTTGTGAACCAAGGAATCGACGCCAGTGGCGGTTATTTTAATTGGCGGGTAGTTTTCTAATGAATACTATACGTCGATCTTCTGATTGAATATGTAAGAGGCTTATCATTTAAAGGACAGTATACTTTTACAAATTTGATTTCGGAAAAAAAGTTCAACTTACGCTACTACTTTTAGGGCTACTTCAATAGTACAGACGACAGCACATCAAGCTACTACAATCTGTCAGATTTCTTCCTCAAATTTTCAACTTTATGTTTAAAGCATTAGGGCTCAAAGTTGATTGGTAATATTTGACGGTTTCGGGTAGCTTGACCTGCTGTCGTCCGTCCATAGGATTTTCTAAAATGAACTTATTTTACTCTGAAATAAAGTTGATATTTGTTCAACTTGAAATAACATCAATTTGAATATACCTATTTTGTTTAGAAACATAAAATGACCATTTAATACCTATACTTTCCTCAGCTCATCGACTGTTCCTATTTTTACCTTTCACTACACATGAAAAATAAGAAATAGACGCAAAATAATTTCATTTACACATTCTTATTGACACCCTTTTAGCCCGTTAACGGTCGAACGAACACCCTAGAGACGGCTCAAGGACGACTATTGTTATCATAAATGTATGGAAATATTCCTCAATGTCATTCCTGAACGATCATGGATGACTGGTGACTGTACAAGATAGCTATATTTGTTAAGAATACGCTTGTTGTGTTTTCCTAGGATTTATAGTGACTTCAAGATTACGTAAAGTGTCCATGGAAACATGAAACAAAACTTGACAAAGGATCAATCAGTACGAAACACTTTTAACAGAATTCTGCTGTGATTGGCTGACTGAACTGAAGTTACAAAACCTTATCAAGAAAAACTTTTACTAAATTGCCCAATTGAATAAAAGCCTTCCAGAAACCGATAAAAGGAAAGGAGATAAAAGGAGGACAAGGAGTAAAAGTTACATCTATTCACAGTATCCACAGACTTACTAAACACAGCGATTGACCCATGTGGGCGCCATTAAGCCCGAACCATTTTTATTTTCCCGCCCAATCTACTTACTGTATTAAAGAAAATCATAATCTTATCACACATTTTTTTCGCGCAAATCATATAACTTGCGTTAAAATTCAATATTTTCGCACTGTGAGTAATGATGATGAATATATTTTATCTGTTGTGAATTAATAACAGCTCGGCTCAGTCGGCGCAGTCACAAAATATACAGGTACCAACAGAAGGTCAGATACATACTACAAGCGACAACAAACATACATAGACACACATCGTGTGTCTAGCGGCGCATCGCAAGTGCCTCGCGAGCCACTGCTGTTAGTTTGAGCTAATTGTAATACCTACAGCTCTATATAACCGTGTTCTCAACTCAATAACCGTGTTCAAGTTATTCATACGTGATCACTGACTTTTATATTTTTGGAACAGTGATTGGGTATAGCGAGTGTTTACTCGCTAAAGGGAATTCACGCAAGCGGAAAGTAACACATTTATCTGTATTTAGAAGATTTCACTTTCATTTCTCATCACTTTGAATACCATTATAAAGTCGTAATTGATGAAAATTAGGGGAATTAACCTTAATTGTGAAATGAAAAAGAGAATTACAATTTGGCGTTTAATTTTTGCAATAATCAAACCAAAGAACTCTATATGTGAGTGGTATTATCAATTGGCATGCACTGGGATATCTTCTGATCGATTTGTTTAGATATTCATCAGATACTTTTGAAACAGACAATATGTATCCGTACGATTTGCTTCGCTCACTGTACGGAGCTGACCTCCTGCACCTATTTATTTCGTCACACAGTGTTACAATCGTGAGCAGTCAAGATCAAAAGGTTAGCCGAATTGAGCGTAAATAAGTAATTTATACAGTCAGACACATGGGTAATACGGCCTCATCAATTATGGTGACGTGAGCATAAATTGAATGGAAAATCGCGTGAGATGAATTCTGTGAGTGACTCGAATACGAAGTCGATTTTGTTGAGAAGCTCAATTCGATTAACGAATACATACAGATCATAAATATTATGACGTGTTAACGATATAGATATATTGAAGAAAGTATGTCTGTCTCTGCGTTCCGTTGTGTACATATATGGTGTACATAATAAATAGCAATCTATTCTTATCCGATTCTACTGTAGGCGTATTGTGGGTAGTGCTGGTTGTACAACAAAAGAAAATTAGTTTGCAGTGCAAATCAGATTATAATTCACGAACAAGTTAGTCACACTGGCGAATCACATACTTTAAGTGCAGAACTGAACTTATTACTAATTTGTTCCTGCTGAAGAGATTTACGTTTCCCGACAATATTTCCCAACATAAGGCCTGCATTCCTCCTGCGCTGATGTCGCGATCGGTCGCGTACGTTGTACGTGTCGTAAGCTGACCAAGAGTATGTGGAGCCACATTCAGTGACCCTACACTGAGTAGGTACACTACACCGCAGTCTCCCACAATAAGTCCCCAGTCTGGCACAATAAGTGTCCACCTTTAAGAATTTAAAAAAAGGGCTCTTTGTTACATTGAGTTGACATACTAAATACGGAATCCTTAAAACAGGCCCACGAAGGACGGTGATAACAAAAGCAAGGATTATATATTTCAAACTACACATGAAAAGTACGAAAAAAAATTGTCATTTGATTTCCACCATGAGTAGTGGGAAGAGGTAACATGGAGTGACAATCAGGCAAGGCAACTCCAAGTTTTTACGGAATAAATATCGCATACGCGCATTGTCTACGAATCAGTTGCAAGTGTTTACATAAGTATTGTACGTTATGGACAATGAACAAATTCAATGACAATGAGAGACAAACCGAACAATTCAACGAGTTAACAACTCATACCCAGACCCTAAAAAAAATATGAAAAACCGACCCTATGGTCGGGACGGGTATAGAACTCAGGAAAACTTAACAGTGTGAAGTAACGCCAAGTAAAGAGTTATCTCCCTGGTTACTAATTTATACAAAGTGGACAGATTTATATATTGGATTTTCGATTACGTGTAATTTTGGATTACGTGAACCAATTTTAATAAATCTTTTCTCAAATTTATTTGAAAGTATATACGTTCAGGATAATAATATATGTAAAATAAGATATCAAATATGTTTGCATATACCTACGGTTAAATTACAAACTTAGTTCAGAAATTATTTTGCTTTTATCTTTTTGTTTAAAATAATTTTCCTAGAAAGTCTTTATAAATTTCCGTGACTTTTTCTATATGTTTAAGCTAAAAGTTCAATATTTAGAGGCGGGGACGTTTTCTTTTTCCTTTTGGAGCTATTATTTCCGAAAATATTAACAACATCAAAACATGATTGTAGTTAACACATATTCATTTTTAAATACCTACCCAGCATATATCACAAGTTAGGGAGGAAATTAAAAAACAATCACTCCCCATTTATCTGATAAAATACTTTTTTCCTTTTTTTATTTTTGCGCTTTGTCGGCGTGAGTAATATACATATTGGTACCAAAGGAGATCGCCGAAATTCGCCCCAGCATGGACAAATAAATGTCCTGCATTATAATTTTTCTTTCATTTTTTTATATTAAGTATATGCAAATATCCATAGTTAACGGACAAGCGTGGGTTTAAAACGAATAATTAAAAGCCTTGTAACTACTAAACAATTTGTCTGTCATATAAATTGCTGCCACGAAATCGATAGTTTAATAATTGTATTTATGAATTAAAAAACATGAAGTTTTATTTAATGTATGCATTTTTTTATTATTATGACTACATTTGTTATCAAAATACATTAAACGCAATCTGTAAAATAGCGTAATAATAGTGTTTTTATCGATATTAAACAAAATCGATTCTCAAATCGTTAGTTCAAATAGCGGTATCGATTCTACAGATGCGGAAATGAGTGACATCTCCAATTGTTTTGTTATGTTTGTTACTCGCGATTTTTTTTTTTGGCGGGATGAGTGTCACGCTCATTTTTCATTGGACTTTTAAAATTATTTATAGTGTTGTTTACTAAATAAAATCGCGTGATTTATGTAGTAAAAAGTGCATTCAGTGAATAATTTATAAAGAACAGTGAAATAATGTAGCACAGTGGCCACATCATGTCCTCACTCCAAACTATTTCTTGTCGGCCTCACGCAGGAAAAGAAAGGAGATAGATTAGTTAAGTTAAGCTAGGATAAGTTAGGATAAACTAGGATAAGTTAGGATAGAAACTTACTCAAGAAAAAAAATACTAAAGACTAGGCTGTATGGCGTACTATGCCTTTGCCTATTCCGTTCAGAAGAATGGAAAGAATTAAATCAAAAAAAAAAAAAAATTGTTACTGGCTTCCTTGCCTTTGTGCAGAGTAGTGAGTCTTCACTTTTGTTACTGGATTACACGAGTAACAGTCGGGGGGGTTCACTTAGAACATCAGCAACTGAAGCAAAGTGACTAATGACATCTTTGAACGTGAACAGCATACCTAAACATTGGTTGGTACCCATGGCATGCCGATAGGTGCCGCTATAATAAAATTTAACTTTTCTAACTAGATTGTCGATAATGTCGATAAAGCAGTGCACTGTGGTTTGTGGTCACGGCTTGCACGTGTTTGTTTGTTACGTATTCATTTTGCGCACATTTCTTGGTTTTCGAGAGGATTTCTGTGTTATTGACGTCGAGTTGAGATCTCTTGGGACCTCCTCCGTCCTGATAATCAGTCTTACCCGGAAATCAGTTCAGCTTTCGCAGTGTTGTACCTGTGCGCTGTGAATTGTGATTCCATAAGAAATTGTGAAATACACTCTTATAATTGCGAAAAGACGCTTGTGTTCTGTGTGTCTTTTAAAATAGAAAAAATGCCGCATCACTGTGCTCTTGGACATAAGAAAAGTTTAAAAGTAATAAATAAATATTGTGTTATTATATTCTATTAAGTGGTTTTATTTCTATTATATTCATTACATTAATGTTACTTCCGCTAAAAGCTATTTAGTTTCAATGATTTATAATCTCTGTAACTTGCTGAAACTAAATAGCTTATATGGAAGTAACATTAATAACCTCTAATCAATAGGACCATACAATATATCTATCTATAGCTATGGTATGCGTAGGTATATATATATATATATATTGACGTTAATGTACGTTCAGAAAACCAGGGGGCGCTTTCAAACGATATGCACAAAATTCTCTCGAGAGGGCTCTCTTTTACCCTATTATTATTATACTCTTTGGTAACAGTTGTGAAGGTCAGATGGCAGTCGCTCCATGTAAAACATTGATATTCAGCAGCGTCCGGTTAGACTGGACGCTGACCCCAAAATAATTGGTAAAAGGCTAGACTATAAATTACTTGTATTATTTACACATTTGATGATTACATTCATTTTGTTACTAAACGTAAAAGAAATAATAAATCTATTCAGTTTTCTTTACGATTATATAACCTCAAAATCAAACACATTTTAGTTTGATACTCGGTTCCTAAGCTTGTCCGTGTATCAACAAATACCTGATATGATTACATGAATCATTCCAAACACAACTAGCATTTTCTTATTGCTGTCAATTCTGGGGCATTCGATGTATGGAATTTTAGCAATGTCCTTTCAGCTGTTCAGTACTAACGCTCACTGAGATTATCGGCTGACTGACAGACAGACACACTTGGCGAAACTATAAGGGTTCTTTGTTGACTACGGAAACCTAATGTTCAGATTTTTATTGTTATCAAAAATCATTATTGGTCCGTTATCAAAAATCTGATTGGCAGACTACACTGTACTTATAGTACTATGTATTTCTCACTCAAGTACGCGACCGACTTCAGCGTAAGAGAAATACAGGCCCGAGTATTGAAGTATTGTAACTTGTAGTATCTTGTTACTTCGGATAGTAACATGTTCCAGTGAATACGTTCTGAAATCCGCTAAAATACAGTTAAGCGGACCTTTGTGCTCGTCTCGACACTAAGGCTGTGGCCACAACACTTAATGGTTTTCATAGTAACTAGTGAATTGGTTTTGATGAAGATTTAATTTCTTGGAACTGTTTGTAGCTAGACAGAACTGAACAATCATAATTGTTGTTTACAAAAAAACAAAATATTTTATTTTTAATTATTATTAATAAGTATTAAACGTCCTAATGTCCTTCTTATGAAGAATAGCCGGTACCTAACTCAACGGATACTTCTTCAAAAAATATTGGCTTATACATTGATTTCAAATCACAGTAAGTATGGGCGGAATAATCATATTTTTTTTTTATATTCTTCTATACTTTGTCAAGTTTATAAACTCGGAATAATCTTAAAAAATATGCACATTAATTAAAATCTAGTGACAAAAGTTGAAATTGGAATAGCTTGTATGTAACATCAAATAACATCATAATTAAAGAGCAGTTAATAGACATTTACATAGTTATGCCGTTAATGAGGGTACACCTTCAACGTCTTCAATAATACTATTTTTTTTATTTTGATAAGGACAGGTTTGATGAGGGCTTTGAATTGGCTTTCTATCGCTAAGTTCTGTAACCGGCATTGGCGTCTTGGTATACAAGCGGATGTTGTTTATAAGAAAATACTCTTACTAGTTTTAGTTGGTTTTAGAGGCCAGATGGCAGTCGCTTCACGTAAAATGTCGAAGTTTAGCCATATCAGCAGTTGGACTGGTAAAGCGGACCAAAGACTCCAAAGCTGAAAAAGCTTCGGATGCGACTGGGATTAACGCTGTGATGATGATGATGACTCTTACTACTTTTAGTAAATCTAAATTTTATTTTCTAACTAGCGACCGCCTGCGACTTCGTTCGCGTGGAGTTTGTTATTTGAACATTTTATTTAAACTCCAAAAGAGCGTACATTTTAAATATTTGATATGTTCTGCTTCTATTAGTCACAGCGTGATATTATATAAACCCTTCGTGGGTTAATGGGCTATCTAACGCCAGAAGAATTTTTGAAATCGATCCAGTAGTTTTTGAGATAGCGCGTTCACACAAACAAACAAACTCTTCAGCTTTATATATTAGTATAGATTAATTACTAATTTTATTTTAAAAAGTCCTAAGTGTTTGCGGATATAAAAATACTTTCCAAGATATTAATATAAAGAGAAAACCGAATAAACTTCTTTCAATTTGTTTCTAAGAGACTCGCGAGGATCCATTTTATACTACCTAGATAGAGCAGATTACCCGCTTTTGTACGTTGAAAATAGAATCTCAATTAGTTGCCGATGCCTGCAGCAGAACACAGTAAGCAAGGTGTACTCTTTCTTTTTTTTTTTTTGACGCTGTGGGAATGCCTTTACGCACCGTACCCCGAAGGGCGTGTGTGGGACTCGCCCAGCCGAAGCCGGGAATACCCACTAAACCCACAGCGACACTCCGGCATCGCCATAGTGGCGGGGGAGTGGGCCATCGCCACCCAAGCCTCCTCGCTCCCCACCATCGCTCTGACGATGGCGGGCAGCGAGAGGTCCCCTCCAACCGCCGTGACAAGATCGCGGCGCGACACGGCCCACGACGGGCACACCGCGAGGGTGTGTTCCGCCGCGTCCTCCGCCGCGCCACAACCATGGCACGACGGTGTCTCCTCTCGTCCTATCCGGTGCAGGTACCTGCCGAAGCAGCCGTGACCGGAGAGTACCTGCACCAGACGGAAGAAGAGGAATCCGTGACGCCTGTCGAGCCAGTCCTTCAGGACCGGCCCGACGGCATCGAGGGTACGGCGGCCGAACACCGCGGAGGCGAGGTCCCGCGTCCAATGCTGGACGATGGCGTCCCTCGCCTCCCGGCGGACGGCTTCCCTCACTTCTGGGGCCGGACGCTCGCCCAGCGCCCTGCGCCCCGCCGTCCACTCGTACACTCTGGCGAGCACCCACGCCTCGAGCTCCCAAGGCGGGGTGCAAGCAAGGTGTACTAACTTAACTGTGGCTAAACTTGTGCAACTGAACTAATTTTGAGTCTAAAGAATTCCTAGAAATACAGCTTCCGTAATCATCACCGCTCCTTTTATTATCGTCCCACTGCTGAGCACAGGTCTCCTCTCATACAGAGAAGGATTTGGCGTAATCACCACGTTTGCTCAATGCGGGTTGGCGAAGATTTCCTCGAGATGTTTTCCTTCACCTTGTAATCTGTCATTGGTGACCAAGATATACTTAGAAAGTACAATGATACAATTACGTTGGTACTTGCCTGACCTGGAATCGAACCCACACAATCATACTTGAGAGGCTGGTGTATTAACCACTAGGCCACCACAACTTTCCGTAATAACATCTTATTTCTTGCCATGAAGTTTGATATCTACATTTGGTACACAATGGGATCTAGAGGCCAAAATGTTCGCTCACATATGGGAGTGGCGGGAGGAGTCAAAACTCCGAGGCTCAACTCCGCTGTGGCGAGTAAACAGTACAACGGACAATATGACGACATGGTTGGTTCGATTCCCAAAAGAAACAAATATGTAAACTAATTTTATGACCTACAAGAAGTTGTTCCGGGTGTGGCTGTTTGTGTATATGAGTTTATGTATTTGTAAACGCACTCATGAAACGGGAGAAATTCCCAATGAGGTGCATCGTATTTAAAAAATATATATATCGTCCCTACCGAAATATCTAGGCGATCCATCTCAAAACCCGCTCCAACCACATGTGTATTCAGCCTTAAGCCTGGGTTCACATGCTTTTAACTGATTGCCGTAATTTCGGACCGATAGCTTAGTCTGCCCGTACTTGGTTGTCTATGTAACTTTTCAATTTAACCGGTAAAGCAGCATCTTTGAGTTGCTTTGCTAACTTGAAATGTTAGCTAGCGAGTTGTAGAGATGTGTATTTGTAGGTGGACCGAGGACCTGTATTGGAGTGTCCTTTATTACTGACTCAGTATAACAATACTAAAGGTAGATGCCAAACTACAGTGGGGACAACACACATCAAGCTTAGCGGAAGGCTCAGTTCGGCTAGCTACAGCACCCTGACGTTGGTAGAGTTCGTTTAGTCTATTTTAGTTATTTTCGCAACGTTATGTCCCACAAGTACATATTCTGCTGTGGGGCAAAGACGCAGACCTAACTAAATATGTTTCATCATCATCATCATCATCATCCCAGTGTTAATCCTAGTCGTATTCGAAGCCTTTTCAGCTTTGGAGTCTGGGGTCCGCTTTACCAGTCCAACTGCTGATATGGCTAAACTTCGACATTTTCCGTGAAGCGACTGCCGTCTGACCTCCACAACCCGAAAGCGACATCGAAGCATTGCAGTTAGACCAATTGTTGGACTTTTGAGGGCTCCAACAACCCGTAACGGCTGCCACTAGATGTGCGTATGGCAACCGGGACCAACGGCTTAACGTGCTTTCCGAGGCATGACCAGACCAGTGCAAATATTCATATTCATGCATACAAATACTTGCACTGTGCGGGGATCGAACCTGAGCCACCTTGCGCAGCGGCCGTGTCCACTACCGCTACGCCACGGAGGCTGTCGAACGTAACTAAATATGTTTATCCTACAATAACGAGCTGTTCGAGCAATGTACCAGCTGGATGTCAGACTTGGTCTAAGCGATTTTTTTTAAACATATTGGTATTCTAACGGTTGCTTCACAATTCATCTTCGCCAATATTGATATTCATAATGTTATCACCAGAACTAAAAACAAACTACGAGCCTTCTTTCACCGACTTCATAAGGTGCATAACTCATTTGTTGGGCTTGGTAAATCTTTTTTTTTATTTTTAATAATAACAAGACTTTTATAACAAGATACCCTCTTCTCTTCTCTTCGAGTGCAATGGCATATATAGGTACCAGATGCTATATTCACCATGATCTAAAAGCAAGAAGAGTATTCAAACTTAAAAGATTTAAGTAAACCAAGTACAGGCAGTTTTGAATTGTTTAAGGGTCACTCAGTAAGATGAAATTAGTTGCCCATTCCCAAGTGTGGGTACGGACGACAGCAGGTCAAGCTATCCTAAACTGTCAAATATTCCCAATCAATCTTGAGCCTTACAACTTTAGCAATAAAGTTGAAAATCTAATACAGAAATATGACAGATCATAGTAGTTTGACGTGCTGTCGTCTGTACCTATGAAGAGAAACGGGCAAGAAATTTCACAGAAACCAACTCGATATTTCGTTAACCATTAGATATTTTACAGACTAAGCGATCACCGCAGTCTAGCAGCAATGTACCAAATGTAAAATTCCCTTTTTTCTACTTACTTTATTATCTAAATAAATATACGTGTTTAATTCTTCATTCTACTTGTTTTAGTTTTATTTACCCATTTTTCTCAGCCCAAAAGCAGTATCAAATCGTAAATGGTAACTAATAACTGTTAACTTTAACTTCGCCTAACTTTCGAGAATTTTACGCTCTATCGAACAAACGATTTAACGATTACCGAAATTAACTTTTAACTAGCGAATTAACAAAGTTAACTTTTGGATTGGCTGTGCCTAAAATGACAATTCATATCTACCTATTTCGGTATAAATAACATATATTTATTTAGTATATATTTCGTAGGTGCTGCAAAAATCTCTCCTGATACCAAACTAAATCCATTAATATTTGCAATTTGCGACAAACATCAATAATTCCAAGTGATTCAAGATATGTACTGGTACGAGTACGTCTGGCCTATCGAGCAAAATCTTAGTATCACGTCATAGGTATACTTAATACAATAGTGTCAGTCGTCCCACTTGCCTTCCTTTTGACATCCGTTCGACCGAGCAATTCACTCATTGTTTCTTTTCATTCACTCATTCCCGGGCGTTGAATGAACGAGTCTGTTGAACGAATCGGCTCAAAGACAACTCTTTTGTCGTCCGAGATGAAAAAGCTACGATTGGAAATGTCACTTTATGTTCTGTCCGTGTTAAAATGGAGTTTCTGCACTTTTTGTGAGAGAAAGAAACAATGCAATTGGCTTAAGAATGGGACGTTTAGGAAAATCTTTAAATGTCAGCAAGTCAGTTAGGTACAGAAATTTATTTTAATTATGTTAGGAGAATCTGTTCTTCTTCCAAGAATTGTGAGATGGATATTCATTTACGAGACTGCAATGAAAAACGGTCTCATTCTCATCTTAGTTTATATAAATTACTTTTGGATTTGTTTCTAAAAAGTATCCTAAGTATTAAATATTAAACCTGATTATGAACTATACAATATGTAAAGAAAACCCCATCCGACCCACAAGGATAATAAAGGTTAGGTAAACACATGACCTAACAAAGTATGAAATTTTACATAATCATCATAGTAACAATACTTTGAAATAATCTTTTTTTTCCGCGAATTAATTTCAACTTTACCAAAATTTGGTATTTTAAAAAAGTGACAACACCATATTTGTCGATATTATTATGCGCGAATAGCGATTCGACCGCGTGTCTGTGTCGCGTGTCATCCTACCACACATGTATTAAGGTACCTCTTTTTTAAATAATATTTATTTTTTATGGGGAATTTTTTAAAGTTTATTCTGGCTTTGTAGGCATTAGTAGAATCAGTTATCGATACCTAACAATACCTTCACGGATCGGACAGGGTTTTCTTTACATATTGTATATGTGCCAAACTTCATCAAGGCCAAAAGTTTGAGGGTGAAAAAGTGACAAACATACAAATACACATACACAAACGTTCGCCTTTGTATTATTAGGGGGATATATTTTGAAATATGAACACAGCAAAAAGCCAATTATCTTTCCACGTGTCTCCAACCTCGTTGAAGACTGTAAAGTATAAAATTCGCTACAAAACCGTAGGAGAGTTCTGGCTTTGATTTTCGCCATTTTGGAGGATTAGGTGTCCGCGCAAAGTAAGCGATAGAATCGTTCAGTCAGTTCGTGCTGGCGGCCGCGTCCTACGGATATACGTTTTAAATCTTTTATACTTATCTGTGAGTCGGCGAAAAATACCCTACTTTTTATTATAGTTTGCCTTTTTTCAGTGGCGGATTGAAACGGCTTGTGCTGGCTTATAAGTTTGATCAAATATAGGTAGATACAATGTTTAAGATGCCATCTTATCGTCTTTTGTTTTTCTCTCGGGTTTCGTGTATTAGCCGTTTAGTAAACTGCCTGGCCTTGGTAGTAGCCTCGCTTATCTCTCTGGGCACGCACGCGGTAGATAACAGTTCTAATCTAACCCATTTGGTCGGGGTGTTCTACCTTATTTGCGGCGACGCGATTCAGCTCACAGTGATTGGTTGCAGTGCTAACCTAAACAATAACTTATTGAATATCATTCAGACCATTGGTTCAAAGGCCGCCGTGTAGTTAAAATGACGGCGCGGTCTTCCCGTGTCTTTAAGGCTTGAGTGAAAATACCCATAATAAACTAGTGCGCTTTATCATTAAGTTGCATGGCTGTTTACCATCAGGCGGGATCACAGTTGACTAGTGTTCAACTTTATAATATCCGTCTATCTTTATCACGTGGATGTGACATATCTATTACTACTATCGCCAGATATCATGGTCATGTTATAGTAACTGCTAGAACAAACTAAACTTATGTAGGTATCTAGATTTTACTTTTTACGCGTATGTAAGAATGCGGGGTAAAACCATATTCTTACTTCACCTGTGAAAATATTTCATGTGAATATCATATACTCTGCTGGGCTACTTTTACTTTTGACTATACGAGATGGAAATTATTACAAAATTGTTTCTAGTAGACATTGGAAACTGATTACCTATCTACATATACCTTTACCAGTTATAGCCTTAGTAATACTACAATACCTCCTCAGAGTATTCCTCTAGCGTGTCCCCTCTAAAGCTGAGCGGAGGGACTTTGCTTGGGTACGTCAGTTCAGATACCTGGGTCATCGAATTACTGAAGACCTCAAAGACAAAATAGATGATTACACGCAGGTTTTCTCGATGTACGGATGAAGTAAAAATCATTCTTTCCATATTTAGTCTTCTGTACATTATTTTACACCTGCAGCCTGTGGGCAGTCGTGCAGTGCCTTAAAGGTACAATACAATCCGACGATGACGACAATGCTCAGAGACAAAGCGAGCTCCCGGCCACACGGCAGGCGTGGGCCTGCGGGCGGCGAGCAAACGTCAACGGCGCATTGTGTTGCACGTGCATCTCAAACAGATGTCACATCGTGACGGGGTCCACGAAGACCAATGCCATCGGTCTCAGGGTTGCGGGCTGGTTAAAAAAGAAACCGCAGCCCTAGTACACAAAAGAGATGTCAGCACGTCGTGACGGGTCCACGGTCTATAAGGTACATATTCTTTTTCTGTCTGTTTTATGCTGCACCTAAAAGCATTGGAGCATTAATTAAACCTCAGCTCAAGCCACGAAAAACCACGCAATAAATAAAATACATGTATAAATTATCAAGAATTTACGAGCATAAGTCAATTTCAATTTGTGAGTACCATAACCAAAATTGCGAGTGCAACACTTTGACAAAAGTGCAGTTAAACTCCAAATGAATGGCCCCGTTAATTTAATTTAATCGCTTTATTCAATTAATTGCTCACGGCAGCGCAAAAATACAATTTTCCCTTTATTTTTACAGGCACTGGTGAGTCTTGATGACTCATTTACCTATGCCAATGAGCTCCTGATAAAGTAAATCGACTGTTCAAGGCCATTACTACTACAATATATGATGTCACTGTGACTGGAGCTTTATTAAAAGTAATGCTTTTAATGAACGGTGTTAACGGAAATGTTCTGCAGTTTGTTTCATATTATTGTATCAAAAACATCTACAACACCACATGTGAACAACGCAACGTACTGACGGACGGAAAATCCTGCATCGTGCAAACAGACTTTACAGAATTCTAGACATCAATAGTCGGGCAGTTGCCCACCAACCACCAACCACCAACCACCAACCACCAACCACCAACCACCAACCACCAACCACCTCTGTTTTGAGGATCCTCCCTTTTCTATGGATGATGAGTGAACTTTTACCGCCTTGTCCTTAGGTATACCTAGACCTGTATATATATGTATAACATTTTACTGGTACCTTTATGATTAGGCAGAAGAGGGTAAAAGCAATAACAGTGTTGCTTTCTTATTAGGTACTGCTGTTTCCCTGGATTTTATTCATTTTGAAATGGGCAACTAGCCTAAAATGCCTGATTGGCTCCTCGACAAACTCTCAAACGCAAAGCATTCATTTTAATTAACCCACTAACAGAGACTTTTAAGTTATTAAAATAAAATAATCGGCCAATTTAGAGAGCAGTGGTGATGAAATAATTTACACAAAGTAAAGCGCCTGACGGGGTTCGAACCTACGAGTCCTACGACCTATATCTTGTAAGTGGCGGCCGATACCATTAGGCCACCACTGCTTCTCTTGAGGAAACTGACATGTTCTAGAAGCAAAACTTCGATGACATGTGACATCTACCAACCCGCACTGGGCCCGCGTGGTAGATTACGGCCCACTCCCTCTCACCGAGAGGAGCCTCTGTCCTAGGAGTGGGGACATTATGTTATGTAATGGGCCAGTTAGGCATAAAGATAAAGCCCATTCCAAAACATAGAACTCTGTGGAGAAGAACAGGCAAGAAACCCGAGTACACTCTTTTAAATGAAAAAATATGTTAAGTATTACAATATCCTGGATACATTATTCTTTTTCTATATTTGGTTTCTATAAATCATCATCATCATCAGCCTTTACTCATCCACTGCTGGACATAGGCCTGCTTCATGGCACGCCAACAAGCTCGATCCTGAGCAGTTCTCCGCCAGCCAATACCAGCCACCTTTTTGATGTCGTCGCTCCATCTCGCCCAAGGGCGTTCTACGCTACGTTTGCCGAGACAGAAACAGAATATAAAATTAAAAATAAGACCTAGCAGCTAAGAAACGATCAGTCACAATCGACGGGTACAGTTCAAGAACATGACGTGGGGCTCAGCACCATCCAGCTCAACCATTCTGTAGGCAACCGAATGATCTAAAACACGCTCCACCATAATACCTATATATGTATATAACAAAACAATCCAATAATCTTGATCGTTTCCGAATACCAATACAAACTCGTTGGGAATTCCTTCAAAATTCTGTATTTCTTAATTATTTCCGCTTAGACGACAAAAATGTTGGCGTTCTAACAACAGAATAGATGATAGGTACACTGTCACAGAAGGTCAATTCTACACAGTGATTATGTGTTGTTTTTGTTAATCATTAGTTATCATATAAGTACATTACTATTGTTTTAGTGGATTTGTTATTATTTCAGTAAGTTGCATGGCGTTAGTTACAATATCGCTGAAGCTCCAATTTTTTATTTTTATTTTCAATTTGCACATAATAAAATGTCTCTACAGTTCAACAAATGCCTGGAGCGAATGTAGGTACTTGTGTTCGTTATCCAAAGACAAGTTTCTATTTGAGCATAACCAGGGCTGTATGAAGCCAGTGAGTAGTGGTGGTCCGATGGTACTTGGCCGTGACTTACGAGTCGGAGGAAGTAGGTTCGATTCCTTCTTTTTTTTTGTTTGGAATGGGAAATCGTCAAATGACCTCTCCCGCTCTGAGCGGAGCGGAAGAGCGTGTCAGATTATTACTGACGAAAACCCACCCGTATTCTTTCATTTACCTGTAACTTTGTGTAAATTATATTATCGGCACTGCTAACAAAACGGTGAAGAGAAATCGATCATGACTAAACCAGCATGTTCTAGAACCATAACTTAGAAGCTGTGTGACATATCCAACGTGCACTGGGCCGCGTATTGAATTACGAGTAAATCTCTCTCAAAGAGGGTAGGCCTGTGACTTACAGGACTGATCAGTGAGTTTACCCTTCATCTTTACCTGGAAATCCTACCCACTATTCGTCTGTTGCCTTAGGTCTCTTGGTGCAGACATCCCCTACTTATTTATATATTTATTTATTTATTACAAACTATAGGGTAGGTCAGGGCTGTAGGGCTTAGGTATAGGGGTGGTCGTACAGTCTGTTTATAATATGGGTGTACAGCCATCTATCAAGCAAATCAATGTCGCAACAAAGATGTTATGTAATTTTAGTTTTCTTAGGGACAGATAGATGGCACTTTTTATTTGAGTCGTATAATTAGAAGTCGGTGTCAAGATTCTCCGACAACAGTATATAGTCTAGAGAAATAAGGTTCATTTTAGTACATTTTATGTATGCAGGTAGAATAAACATTGGATTTAGAACCCTATGTTTCATTTTTGATATCAGCGGTTGAGACGTAGGGACCCGTAGTGTCACGTGACCCTCACTAAGTCCGAGGATTCGCATGACCTACATCATCAGCAGTTCTTTCTACCAGCTCGCAACGTGAGCGAGCACCACCCCTAAACCCTCACGAAGCCGAGGGTTTAACATGGTCCTTCGAGCCGGATCGTAACCAGTGGAACCAGTTCATCATCAGATGCTAAGCCTACTGTGAATAAGGATAGCATCAGCCCGTATGTGCCCAATTCAAGAGGAGTTGTTCCGGTGTCAAAGCGGTCGACCAACGGCCGGACTCGGAGTCAGCAGCAGCGGGACGCGCGGAGGGGAGCAGAACGCAACAGCAGCAAGGAGGCGCTGCAGACGACTTTAGTCGTTAAAAGCTAAGTGTTACAAGTGAAAACCGTGAGTACTTTTAAAATTCTTTCCTGCCAAGCAAAAGTGATCTTTATATCAAAGTGAAAATTAACTTAGTGGTTGTGCAACGTAATCTTAGACTTAGTTAGATTTAAGGCAAATTGTGTTCCGACGGGGAACCTATGCCCGATTTTTGTTGAAATTTGTAACGTCCGAACACTTAGAATAATTTTATTGTTTACATCAACTTAGAATATTTTTATCAAAAATATTTTCGACTTACCTTTAGTAATTTTAATTGTTCTTATAGACTTAGAAAACTTTCCTTAAATATTTGTTACTGTTATTAACTTAGATTTGCATCATAAAAAAAAAGTTTGTAAAATGTCTCAATTACAAACTTATGTCAAGGTACAGAATGACCTGTATGCTCGTTTGTCGAAAGCTAATAGTAACTTCAAGAAGTCACCCAAGGATAGGATTACCAAGCCATATGTAGAAGCCAGGTTAGAAAACGTTGAAAAACTGTGGGCTCAATTTAGCTTGACACATACACAAATGATTAAAGATTGTGAATCTGTTGAGTTAACAAAGTCGCCTTATGTTACAAACGATGTTTACTTCAACACCGAGGAATTATATTTTGATTTTAAATGCGAACTAAAAACTGTTTTAGATACATTCAACGATGCTTGTCCGATTGCCGGATCGTCATCAAATTCGGACAGTAGAAACATGCCCATCAAATTGCCTAGAATAACAATTCCAACTTTTTCTGGGAAATATACTGAATGGATCACCTTCAGAGATTTATTTGTTTCCTTGATTCACAAAAACGATAACATGGATAACGTGCAAAAACTTCATTACTTAAAAGGCTATCTTAGAGGTGAGGCTGAGCAACTTTTGCGACACATTCCAATATCCGATTCAAATTATGATAAGTGCTGGGCTCAATTGGAAACTCGTTACAATAATAAAAAATATCTTTCACATTGCATTTTGAAACGTTTATTCAGTCAAAGAAACATAACCAACGAATCGGCTAGTGGTTTAAAGGATCTGATGGATACCACATCTGATTGTTTAAATGCGCTTATCAATCTGGATTTGAATGACACAGCAATTAAAGATATATTAATCATTCATATCCTAACACTAAATTTAGATCCAGACAGTCGCAAGGCATGGGAGTTAAGGGTAACTTCAAACAATGATTCGTCTATGCTACCAACCTATGAGCAATTCAAAGACTTTTTATCCAGTAGGTACAGAGCATTTGAGTTCTTAGAAACTAAGCCGAGTACAAATAAAAATGTGAACTCAACTGAAGCAAGGGTATTTCACACACTAGCTTCGAGTTGTCCTGTTTGTACTGATGAGCATAAGATAGGGACTTGTAAACAGTTCATTGGTAAGGATGTGGACGCTCGGCGTAAGTTCGTACAAGAAAAGCGCTTATGCTTCAATTGTCTGGGGTTTAACCACTCTGCCAGGTTTTGTAAGTGTAAAGTCACTTGTAGAATCTGTCAACGTAAACACCACACTTTGTTGCATTCTAAAGGCGAGCAGGAATCGGTTGGCGAGAAAAACACTCATACGGTTGGAGCAGAAAACCAAGAAACATTAGCTTGTTTTTCAAAGTGTTCAGCTAATAACCAAGTTTTATTAGCAACAGCTTTAGTGAAGGCTGTATCGAATAACGGGTCTATGATCACGGTTAGGGCTTTGTTAGATCAAGGCTCTGAAGCATCCTTTGTTACGGAACATATTGTTCGAACCTTAGGATTAAAGAAAACACCAGCTAAGGGTTTAATAGTTAGTATAAATGTCAATCACAAAGTACAGTTGAATTCGGTTGTTAAAGTCAAAATACAGTCAAGGATTGATCCATCTGTGGAATTGGAAGTAAATGCATACGTTATAAAATCGCTTACATCTTTATTGCCTAGTAGGGAAACAGCACGTTTAGATTTGTCACAATTCCAAGATATACAGTTGGCGGATCCCAATTACCACAAACCAGATAAAGTTGATTTCTTGCTGGGGGCAGAAGTTTATTGTAAGGTTTTACAAAACGGGTTGAAAAAGGCTTCAGGTTGTAGCACGATGGCACAGCGTACTTCTCTGGGATGGATTATATCGGGAACAATATCTTCTGCTGACCATAACTCTTCCAATATCACCGTGATGCACGCCCTCGTAGGCGATGACGAGATTTTGAAAAAGGGGGAAATTGTTAAGGGGAAGTTTTTAAAACCCTCAAGTTCTTACCTAGATTCAAAACAGATCTTGAGGGTGGGCGGTAGGTTACACCGGTCAGATCTTGATCACAACCGTAAACCAATAATAATTCGTCGGTCTACGCAATTTCCTAAACCGAACATATGTAGGTGACATAGCTTTAGTTAAGGAAGATAACATGCCCCTGTCGGTGGCTACTCGACAGAGTGGTTGAGAAACATCCAGGGTTGGATAATCTAACACGGGTAGTTACGCTATGTAGCAACGGGTTTAAACTTAAATGACCAACCTCGAAACTGTGTGTCCTACCTATTGCTTAAACAAGTTGTTCAGTAGGAACGTATCATTAGTATAATTTAAGCATTTTCTAATTGTGTGAAATTTGCGTAAATAGATAACAAGCTATTTTAAGGGACATCTTCGACATATATGTGTGTGTATGTTGTAACTTGTGATGTTGGTAAATGAGAGTAAACTGTAATCTGTAATTGTTTTATGTTAAATAGTGTGAAGGACATAATGTCCACAAAATGTCCTTGGTGGGCGGAATGTACAAGCATCTATCAAGCAAATCAATGTCGCAACAAAGATGTTATGTAATTTTAGTTTTCTTAGGGACAGATAGATGGCACTTTTTATTTGAGTCGTATAATTAGAAGTCGGTGTCAAGATTCTCCGACAACAGTATATAGTCTAGAGAAATAAGGTTCATTTTAGTACATTTTATGTATGCAGGTAGAATAAACATTGGATTTAGAACCCTATGTTTCATTTTTGATATCAGCGGTTGAGACGTAGGGACCCGTAGTGTCACGTGACCCTCACTAAGTCCGAGAATTCGCATGACCTACATCATCAGCAGTTCTTTCTACCAGCTCGCAACGTGAGCGAGCACCACCCCTAAACCCTCACGAAGCCGAGGGTTTAACAATGGGTTTAGGTAGTTACGTGTAGTCGGTTAACTAAGTCACGTGGTTTTTTGGTAATCTTTAGTTCCCTACCTAAACTGATGGAGTTTAGGTGTGGAGCCAGACTTCTGTTCTAATCTTTTTATGCCCAAGCGGGTGGGGCTATAAAACGGGCCACGACTGACTGATGGCAGCTGCGTAGCTTTACGAGTGCACGAACGGGGCCGATCAAAATACTCGACTCTTAAATTTCATGTTTGGCCATGAGACGAGCGGTAATTAATAAAGGTCTTCGCAAATTCAACAATATCTACTCTTTGACAACATTTCTTTTTTATGGAATGTATTTTCTGTGCTTCGAATATAAATAAGTGAATATAAGGACTATGATATAAAACAACGAAAATAGAAAATAAAACATGAAAACCCTTTATAAACTTGCTTTTTATACAATATCTACATATTTTATGTAAAACGTATTTTACACCGTTAAAAAGAAGACACAGAATATGCACCTAAGTAGCAATCGTAGCGATACTAACAGCACAGTAAGTCATCATCATCATCATCTCAGCGTTAATCCCAGTCGCATCCGAAGCCTTTTCTAGCTCTGGAGTCTGGGGTCCGCTTTTACCAGTCTAACGGATTTTTGAGGGCTCCAACAACCCGTAACGACTGCCATTAGATGTTCGTATGGCAACCGGGACCAACGGCTTAACGTGCTTTCCGACGCACGACCAGACCAGTGCAAATATTCATATTCATGCATACAAATATTAGCACTAACAGCACAATAAGTGTAAAATATAAAATGCATATACAACTTAATTTTTCGTTTATGCTAAACCCGAAACACGTGTCCAGTATTAGTAAAGAACCTATGTACAAAATTTCAAAAAGATATAATGAAAAATCACAAAGTTATGATCTTGCTATTCTTCTTGGTTGTCCCAACAAAAATATGGTCAACGCTCGACTCGGGCGGGCGAGCACAGTGCGTTAACCTCTGGCGTCAGCTTTGTCGCACGCTAGTACCAAAGTAGTGATCTATCGTAACCACTCTGCAACAATTTCTAAATGTATTTGGGAAAAAATATAACATGGTGTAAAAATGATTGGAATCGATTCAGTTGCAGTTGCAGTTGTTATTATAAATAAACTAAATGGAGGTATCGCATAAACAAAAAATAACGTTTGATAATAATTATTAAGAAAAACAACCGCGCGATTCATAGCCCGTCACTATAACTTACTAACAAAGCTTATGGCAAGGATTTGAATGGCGTAAAAGCCCATAGGCCACGTGCAGGGCTTGTCAAACGTGTTCTCAGAGAACATAGCTCCAAACAGACCACTTCAATGTCTTGTAAAGTTTACGTGATTACGGTTTTATAAAGTCTATGTCGGCCCAGTCTCGGGCTTCGAGTGCCCTTTAGTAAGATGGGTAGAATATTCCTTAATTTTAAGGTCCAAACGCGAGGGTAGCGAAATACTGAATTCGTTTTCTTTTGCAATTTGCGGGTCAATATCAGATTGGAAGTTGAACAAAGTATGATTCCCGAGACGTGAAGAGTATCGATAATTTGATAAAATAATATCTAATGAAATTTATTTGAGGATTTTTTTGTACCCTCTTTTGATGTTACTTGAAATATCACTAAAAAAGTAAAAAACTGATTATTGTATATTTGGGTGTTGTGTAAACTTCACAGACGTGACCTATCACTTCATAAATATCTTATTACCATAAAACACATTGTCTCTAATCATACTTCAAGCTACAACACTAGCAGCCATTGAAGTCGCACGTCGTTGACCCCTAAGAAAGACAACAAATATTAGTTTCATCGTGTTTAGATATCTTATCTACAGAGTTTTACTAGCTCATTAAATTAAATAGCCCTCCAAGTTCACAATTTTAATCCTATTGAACGATAAATGCCTGTTTCCAGGAAATACCAATCAATAGGATTAATTATTAACTTCGCGGCCTACCCAGAACTTGCCATTTAATCCCCTAGTTGGGCTCTTGCTCATCTCAACACCGTTTAAGGAAAGCAAACAAACTACTGAACAGGAAAAGCTATTTATTTTCTTAATGTATCATCATTCGTATTATATCATTTGGTATATAGTTTTATTTCGAGGCATTTCTTTATCTAAATGAAGATTCATTAAGACAGAGAAATGCCTATAAAACAAACAGAAAATCTGTAAAATGTCACTAAGCATAGCCAAAGCGATGTATTTCTATCGACGGATTGACTAATCCCTGAGTAACTTGGTCCTAGTCACCTGGTAGTATCGACAAAACGTAATTACTTGTTAACAAAAAAAAAGCAATAAAAAACAAAATCGCGTTGCTTGTTCTCAAGACCAATCAGCAGCAGATTCAATAACAAAGAACCTTATGCATATAAAAACACTCTGATCTACCTTGAAGAGTCTAATTCAATGAGCGACAGCCAAGAGGACCCGGCCACGCTGGGTGTCTTACAAAATTCCATTTCAAATAAAGTCATTACGCACGCCCGAAATCCCTTGGAAAACTGTGAATAATGACTGGGAATTATACTGTGTTTTATGCCTCGGCTCCACCGGGCCACAAAGGGGGAGCAGGCGCATAGAGGGGAGGGGGACGTGCAAATTTTAACGAATTACTGGAAAGATTGGAGCTTTTGCCTGAAAGAATTGGTGTGTGAAATTAGATTGTTGGTTTGGGAAGCTTCACATCAGTTTATTATAACGAAGAAACGATGAGAGTGGGTCGTTCTTTATAGAACCATCTGGCATACAGAGCACTAGTGGGTTATTAGGTTTCAAACTATATTCTGATAATAAGCACGTCCACATCTCAAAAACTCTAGCTCGCTCACACAATCTCCGTAAATACAATTCCAAAATACGCATGCTCACAAACACAAACTTCTCTTCATTAATACAGCGCCGTCGGAACCCAAACAAAACACTCAAAAATCATAATCAACAAAATGCTCCACTCTCAAACGAAGCAGTATTAAAAAATATATCCTTAATTACTTAATTTTTCCAACGTCGGTATATTTGGACACGACGTTATCAAACAGGGTCGAGCTACCATCACGGAGGGTCGAGCTACCATCACGGCGAGCCATGTAATTATCAAATGAGATTTTTATCTTTCTGTTAATATCTTTAATTTAACCACTTAGGTATACATGCTGTTCTAGCAATGAAAGGTACGATGGTATTGTACGCTATGTAAAGGGATGTATGAGGGAGAGAATTATTACCTTTTTTCGAAGAATTAATTTTGAATTTTCGAGAATACTTCCACAGAATAACGAAACGCAATTTAAAGGTTATCTGCTGAAGTAGAACTTGTTTAGTGCAAACAGGCAATAAAATACAGGTGCTTTTGAACAGTCAAGCAAGTATAAAAAAAGAGACAATTGTTTTGGAGAGTGTTGATAATGCGAGACTGGCCTAAAGAGGTGTGCATGAAATAATCGTAGAGAAATCATAACGTGGCGTTGTTTCATTTATTAATAGTCAAGCTGTTCCCTTAACAATAGAAGATTACCTTAGCATCTTCTAAGGGATTTGGCCCAAAGGTATCCGCGCTTTAGTACCCTACTGTATTAAGCAACTAGGAGATGAGAAGATGCCAGAATGCCAACATGAACTCGAAGAGAAACGAAGAGACAGAATGGAGGCCGTTAGAGAACACAAGTTGAAGAATAATTACTGTTTTCCGAAATAAACATGCTAATATGAAGTTTCGTTGATTGTATAACAGCTTTAGTAGTAGTAGTAGTGAATACAGTAAGTCCTGTGCACACAAAAAGTTTAGTAATTAATAAAATGAACAACAACAACGAGTGTTTTATTTATTATTACTAAATAACAACAAAAACCTACAAGTAGTAGTAAAACTTAATCATTTCATCATCATCATTATCTTGTCATCATCACAATTTATTTGGGGACGACGCAATATACCTTTCCCTTCCTTATTTTTCCATTAGTCGTCTTAGTAGTTACGCCCTTTATAGTCATATTATCGTCTTTTATTTTATTTTTTATTTCTATGTTTTTTGGACATTTATCCAATAGAATAGAGGATAGGGCCGCAAACTTGATATCAAACACAGCAACTGTCCTAAATATCTTGGTATTACCCTGGACAAGTCTTTAACATTTGGCAAAAACTGTTAGAATATCGAGCAGAAGATACACCCTCGTAACAGCCTTCTTCGCCGATTACTCTCATCGGAGTGGAGAGACGTTATCTGGACTACTAAACTGACGCTATCTTTTTCTGCATGGGTATTTGCATGACAAGTGTGGAGCCTTTGTGCCTGTGAATACAGCCTAGAATAAATCTTGCCGGATCATCACTGTTTGCCTAAAACCGATCCTGGTACAAATGCTCTATCCACTAGATGGAATCGCGCCATCGACTCAATGGAGAACGACGCATAAACGACGGAAACTGTGGCAAGACAGTACTTCCTTATCCAAACCATTTTTCCAACCGGTGTGGATTGCTAACCAGCACCCCAACTGCATAACAGAATATTACTATCAGTTGGAATCATTTTGAAGTTTATTGTTGTTCCATTGTTCCCTATGTTCGAAAATGTGGCTGTTCAAAAACTTAATAACGCAAATTATGTGGTTAAACTGTCAAAATGAAACCCATTGCAACTGATAATGTGTTACGCAATTATCCTGCTGGACATGAGTTATCTTAGGTAACCTAGAAGTTCGTAAACAGACTCCCGACAGATTCAAAGACAACTCCCCCGTGAAGTCTAAATGTTGCGCTGTTCCACAAACGATGGGACACTTAGTAACGTGCCCTGCGTGTCGTGCCAGCTACACGTTACGGGATAATATGTTGGTCAGAGTTTTGGGCCGAGTCCATTTAGACTGCTAACGACACGCTAAGAAGAAGAAGAACGTTTCAAAAACAGATGTTGTTTCAGTAGGTTCCTTCAGTAGGTACCTATATTTTTGACAATGTATGTAGCTCCATCGAACCGACACCAACAAAAACTATGATATATTTTTTTTTAATAATTGTAATATAGCGCTTGACTGCAATCCCGCCTGATGGTAAGCAGTGATGCAATCGTTGATGGTAAAGCGCGCTAGTTTATTAATCCCATTCACTTATAAAAAAACTTAGTGAATAGGAAGGAAGACGGCAGTTGAGCGCCAACAACACGACCAACGATGCTGCGCCAGAGGGAGATTGATGTGGAAACCCTCCAAGACCAAACTCCGGACACAACATTTGACGCATCGTACCCGGCACACATCGCAACACAACTGGTCAGACCCGTCCTCCGTACGGCTTCACCAGACATCATGCCGGAACACGACGATTCGTTGGCGGCAAGACTTTGTCTGGTGGGTGGTAACTTCTGCCGGCAGCCGATGTTATGGCCTACCCAATCTCTCTTATCTAGGGCTAATATAATTATGCTATCTTATCTACGCGTGTTGCGGTTTCTTTATTTAGGAGGTTCTTAACCAGCTCATTGCTTCTTATATGTTGCTTCTTATATTCTTCTTATGCACACTTAGTAAGCAAATAAATACATTGAATTGAATTGAATATATTGCGTACAGTTTTTGCTTATTTCTTTCTTTACCGTAGGTATTTTCAGATATTCATAGATTTTGGAATATCCTGTGGCTGATATTGATCGTAAGGCTAAATTTTGTAGTCCCTGTAGGGTTTCTAAATCGAAGTTACTAGCAGAACTCCATAGTTATATACCATAAGTCCACACCGGTTTTAAAAGTTAGGTATAAATATCTATTTAACCGCCTGCTCAGCTTTTTTTCCTGGTTGGAAAATCCTCATGGATATACGCCGCCCTAGGGTGAACGGCGGGGTCTATCAGGCTCTTGGAGTCTCTTCGTGAAACACTACGCGCTGCCACCTCGGGTTCCGGTTCTGACAGAGGGCGTTATCCGCCCTCCGCCGACGCCCGGTGCGCCTGCTGCGGGCCGAGTGAGTAGACGAAATCTCCCTCTACCTTTCCGCAGCCTCCTTCTATGAGACGACTGTTTCGCGGAAGGAAACCACTGCGTCCCAGAACTCTTCGATGCCGACCATCAACTTAATTACGGCCGGCAGCGACAGGTCATTGCCTACTTTAGAGATCCAACCATGTCCTGAAAGTGCCTGTGTCATCCGAAACGTCAGGAAACCATGCCTTCTCCCGATCCTGTCCACGTACCGACTGGATCGCCTCGATGGTGGTAGGGCGTGAAAGCCTGTCTCGCCATTCCGCCACCAGGACCTCGCGGAGATACTGTCACGTAGCAAAAATATAGCAGCAGGCGACATCTCTTGGACTCGGGCTAAACTCGTGTCACATATTTTGCATCGAGCTGAGAGATGGCGTTGCGCGAAAGTACGGTCGTAAATATAATAAAATAAATTCAAATAAAGAACGACCGGGTTAAATAAAATAAAAAAGGATTTAGGATAAATAGATATAAAAAAAAAAGAAATAAGAACCAACTCATGAGTCTGAAATTAAAATACAAGTTGCGGAACGCACTAGTCTATGGTTCAGGAAAAGACAATGGGAAGCGGTCGATCGCAGGGCTAGAGAAGCTTCGAGAAGAACGATCGAAGTTTGCTCGGTGTGGTTGGTTTGCTGACGTTGCTGGTACGCAAGGTTGGCGTGTGTGCGCAATAAACCCCATGGGGTTGTGCGTCTAGCAGTTTGGCTGATGTCTCTATTTGGCTCTTTTGGCGGGCCTAGGGCAGGAACCCTTGTGGAGGCGTCGCGTCCTGACTTGCCTCAGGTGGCCTTGATTCCGATTGGATCAGGCTTGTTTGGAGTGGAAGTGTGCTGAACTCTGATGGTATGGCACATTCAAATCTCTTTCGACGACGACTAGACAGGTATAAGCTGTCATGATTACTTTGCTCCGGGTGTTCCCGAAATACCTAATCCCGCAGGCCGCGTTCAACCGTGCATTAATCTGACACCCGTCAGTTAGTGAAGCCAAGGGTCTTTGTATCGTAAACCAGAAGCGTTGGTCAGGAGAGCTAATCCGAAACGTAGACTCCCTGTCCTTATTTCTTTGTTTTGATGTATCTAGTGAATGAGAGTGGGTTTCCAACAGGTTGCATGTAAATAGGCTATCGGCTTGATATTGTGTGCATAACCTGAGATACTTTTTGTAACGACTGAGCCGTGATCACAACAGTTCACCTCACGAATCCTTCATCAAGCGACCCTGACCTTGCTGAATTGTCTCATGTGGATTCCCTGTCCCACTCCGACCCGAGACGGAGTGAGTCAGGAAATCGACTAGGTAAGTTAGGAGATTGTTTTGTCATATATTTATGACACAGGGTAATTATAAAATAAATTTGTAATTGTATCCATTTATTGTTTTATTTAATGCTCCTAGCTACCAAGTATTTACATAATTAAATTTACTGTAACTGCCGGGTAAGGGTGGAGTTAGCCACCCTGAGTTTGTGTATAAAGAACGACAGCGTTACAATACGACTGACGCTGCTCGAACTGACGCTGCATCAGCCGTTCGCCCCACGCCCGCGCCTCCTCATGCCACCGGTACAATGACGCGAGGACCTTCGTTTCCAGGTCCCAGGGCGGGGATCCAACCAGTAGGCAGGCCGCCTCATAGGAGATTGTGCGATACCCATTATTTATTTATTTAAACTTCATGCACAATGAAAAAATTGCACAATGGCGGACTTAATGCCTTAGGCATTTTCTACCAGTCTACCTTAAGGTGATGCAGAGACAAAACATGGTAGGTGCAAAGATATAAAAGAGAAGTTAAAAGAGAAATACACAAAAAAAATATTATAATAAATACATAAATACATACATACAAAATATAAACAGTAGAGAGAGATAAAACAATACAGATAGAGAAAAAGAATAAATTATATGTTTGATGAATCTGCCAATTTCTTGCGTAAGTATTCCCGAGCTTTAATTTTAAAAGTGTACCGACTGGTCAACGTCCTGATGTTCTGAGGAAGATCATTCCAAAGAAAAACCGCTTGGACAAGAAATGAAGACTTAAGAAAACCAGAGCGGTGAGAAGGACATCGTAGAAGACAATTATTGGACGAACGAAGATTCCTATTATGCGTAGAGCATAAATATTGAAAATAAGAAGTAAGATAAGAAGGAGAACAGGGTTTGTGTAGGAGTGAAAACAAGGTCGTCAAAGCTCTTAGAGCTCTGCGTTGCCTGATGGGTAGCCATTTCAAGATGGACCGGTGGGAAGATACATGATCGTACTTATGAAGATTAAATACGAATCGAATGCAGTTATTTAGAAGTCGGTCAAGTTTATTGAGTAGATCTGCATTCAGGTCGTAATAACACACATCACCATAATCAATAATGGGGAATATAAGGGATTGAACAAGCATTGCCTTTATGTGTGATGGAAGAACATTTTTTAGCCTATAAAGCGACCGCAATGTCCCGGTGACTTTTTTTCATACCATTACCATTAGTGACTCTGACGGCCATCGCTCTCTGCAGTTTCCGAATTACAGCGATGCTGCCGGCTGTCAGGTCAGAGGCCCATACCAGGGCCCCATACAGGGCCATCGATCGCACGATTCTCATGTAGACCGCCTGCAAGTGACGCTTGGGCCCTCCAGATTGAGAAGCAACGTTACAAGCGCTCCAGCGGCGCCCAATAACTTGGGCGCCGGCCGGTGGAAGTGGGGGCCGAACACCCACCGGCTGTCGAGCACGAATCCCAAGTACTTCATGGATCCATCTTTCTCACCTCGTCCCAACCATGCTCCAACATGGTTGGGTTCGGCCGCTTCCATTTTAACCTCATGCAGCTAAAAGCCAGTTATTTATATGCAACAATAATTCCGATTTTTGACTAGCATATAAATCTACCAAAAAAGAAAAGATATAATACTACAAAATATGAAGACGCCCAATATAATCGCTATAAATAAAAGGAATACTAGACGCTATACATCGAGTCACACAAATAGTTGAGTCCAGGTAACAACAAATTCTTTGCAGAATCCAATATACGAGACGCCGATATATCATGCGAAACAGTATACATCACTTGGACTATTTTACCCGTTCCTATCCCGGACATCGTATGCAGAATAGTATTCGAGAAACTTTTCCGTGGAAACATACGAGACGGCGGAACATGATAAGTGCAAGACAGCTAGTCAAAACTCAATACAAAACATGCCAAATTATTGTGCTTTTTGCTTTTATCTCGTAGCTTATTTTTAAATGTTTCTGTCTATATTTGACTATAGGGCACCTTATTTTAAACTAATATTTTTCTTCAATATAAATTACAAGAGTTTCTGCTACATTTCAAATAGGCAGCTAGCTTCATATTTCTGACTGACCGACTCCTTGATAATTCGAAAATTGCCTATTAATGGTTAAATTAGTTTGAGTTTTGAGTTAGGGAAACAATTACCGATTATTCGATGGGTAGTGGAATTAGGGGGTTGGTTCATACTTCTTACGGATTTCTCTCCACATTTAGAAGAGAAAAATAGATTAATATACCGTTGTGTTACTAAAAATGACTTCTGCCTGTGGCCATTAAAATGCCTTCTCTTAGATCGAGGCAGCAGTCTCATAAGCATTACGTCAGTGATCCCCGAAGATTTAAGCAAAGGTATAACTACAGTACAGTATACACGGTCGTTTCAACGGTTCTGTTGTTGTTCTGTTATTTAATGCTTTCATTATAAGTTGACCGACCATGGACCAATATCTTACAAAGTATGTATTATAATAAGTGAAGCTATATTAGTTACATTGAAAACCTAAGTTTATGTAGAAATTCTAGCCCCAAAATGCCAGTACAAAAATCTATCGGCCCGAAAACCCCGGGAGCAATAAGTCCCGTATATTACCTCACAGTGTACCCTTCTCAACTGCCTGTTATCAGTATATTTTCACCCAGGCCACAGTGCGAGTAGCGACCACGGCCTACTATAAGTACTTCACCTCACCACGCTAAAACAGTCCGTTCCACAAAGACAAAAGGTGCACTAGAAGTGTAGAGGTAAGTTGGTAGATGCATAACAAGTCGGACCGAGGTTGCCAACAATTTACCGAGTCCATTCGTGGCAATCGCTAGTATTATGTTTCTTTTAGATATTTGAAAATTTTCACATTTTATTGTTGTTTATTATGTGAGGGATACCTTTGTTAGCTTAGTATACGAGTAGTTCAGAGATATATACATAAGTAAGTAAGTTAAAGGAAATAGAAAGCAGTACAAATGAATGATATTGTACACAACCTTCTACTGTCGTTTCAGTTAAGTCATTTCACTAAACTGTTACATTTAATTTGAAATGACAGCTGAGAATGGTATTTGGTATGACATATTAACAACAAAAGCCGAGCAGCTGTAATTTTGGTCTAGCAAATGAAAAATCAAACTTTGATTGAGTAATTTAATGTCCTTATGAAAGTTTCAAGTAACAAGCAGACACGGATGTTGATGAATAGGAAATGGGATTTTAGCTCATGACCAATCTATTGACATTCAAAAAACAAACTTAGACTTATCTAAAATAAGCGTCAATTAATTGATAATACAGATTAAAGTTAACAATTCGTAGCACAATTGGCCCAGTTAAAGCTGCTAAGTTAATCTTCAGTTAAAGTCGTTGCTGGCAGCGGGCCAAGTAAACCACGGTAATGATTACTTCCGTTTGTTTTGTTGCAAGTTACATTAAAAGAATTGGGTCTTAATTAAACAAGAGTTAAAGAAGTTAAACGCCTTAAGAACTAATTACCTACAGGCGTTGTTCAAATAAAAGTCTATCTAAGTCTATTCATCACAAACTAACATAATTTTCTAACACTAGCATCTGCCCGCAAGTTCGCCCGTGTGAAATATCTAGCTCCCTGATCCATCCCGTTGCTTCTACCCTAGCTAGTAGTTTCTGACATTTCTTCTTATTGCTTGACTCCGTAAAGTCCTAGAGTGATCTTATACATTTCTATCTTTATAGCCCTCCTTAAGAATTAGGCTAACAAATATAAATAATTTCTCAACTGCGACTGGCAGTTCCATTACCCCATTACCATCCAACATATTTTTATAAACTTTTACCTCTTATACAACGTTATTTCTCTTTATATGAAACGTGAATATAGTTTGTTCAGAATAACAACTGAATCGATTCCGATAATTTTTACAGCATGTTATATTTTTACCCAAATATACAAAAAATAACGTTCTATAAGAGATATAGATATATCACCATCATGCATCGCATTGATGTGTTTTCAAAGTTTGAACCATACCCTCGGATTTTCATCTTTCGTTAAATTGATGCCTGAGAAGGGATTCAAACAGTACACCTTCCTGCGAGTTAATGCTACCATTTGCATCCCCATAATACCTTAGTCACCGCTAACGATATCCACGGGGCAAGACGTTTACCCTCTAACCTCTTCAAAGTCGGCCGAAAGCTTTATAATTACGTTCATCAACCCTCACAGCGAGTATTTACCGTAAAGAGAAACATACACTAATTACTCCATCAGGGCAAAGTAAAACATCTTCCAAATAAAACCTATTAAAAATTAGCATATGCCGCGTCCTCGACAGTAATTACATCATGGCTTTTAATTACTTCCCAACCGTTTACCGGCTTAGTAATTAAATACAGACAATTTTACGGGAAAATTGTGAGGAATACGAGATCCTGTCGGGGCTGTCAGTCTTACGGAATTGTGTACAACGTCACAAATGTCAGAAGACTATTTTATGAGAAGTATTGTTGAATTTGGTTTTGAAAGTAATTTCGTTGGTCGATATGATTTTGTTACGTTTTGATGAATAAAAGACTGATGGCACTGTTACTTCGTGAAAAAAGCAAAATACTGGCATCATGAAAGCATCCGGGGGTCACTTCAAACAATAGTCCAGTCATAAATTAAGACCATGTTCTACGTTGACTAGTTCACGATAATCTACAGATTGCGTTAGTTTTTGCCTAGATCGCTATAATAGAACCACACCAAGCCTCCAGATTATCACTACAATTTTAGTTAATTCGTAAAAAGATATTTTATTAAGAAATATGTCAGGAGGCCAAATCCAATCAGTAAAACGATGTTCTTCCACTCCTTCCAATATATCAGTAGGAACAGTGATTATAGTCGCAGTAACGGAACTGGGTGGAGCGGTTACCTCGGGTCGGCCACGTATTGTGTGAAGTCGAAGCGACTGACAATGGAAACTTGCTCCGTGCCGAACAAGTTGCCGACACCGAAGTGTGGACACTAGATATACTTGCTACACATCATTTATTTCGGATATTGATATTTCCAAGTCAAAACTTCTTTAGAATCGTTGTGATTTGAAAATCGATGGAACAAAAAAGCGACAATATAAAGAGACAGACATATAAATTCATAAGATTTCAATGAGATGTACAATGTTTCTTACATTCATGTTATTATGCTAAAACCAAAATGTTTGAGTGTTTCACTTCTACCACACCTGAATTACTATTATGGTTTTGTTTTTCAGTATGACTTTTTTTTTATTACATGGATGAAAATAAGATTGGAGAACAAGAAGGAAAAATAACTAATATAGTAGAGATCAGGCAGAGACTATACAATACAGCTCACACACGTACTAGTCTTAAAACGAACCCTAATAAATGTTGGAACATGGCGCTGAATAATATGTCAGCAACTAATACAGATAGATGAAGATGCGCTTAATGCTTGAAACTAAATATTATCATTTAATAAAGTGCTACTAAGCTAATGTTTCGTGATACTAAACGTGTTGCCATCTACTCGTAGACTCATCTATCACTTCAAACTACAATTTTCTTCAACAAAATGACATTTTCTTTGGGACAACTCATTACAAAGATAATGACTTATTACATTAGTGGTGTCGTTGAATGCAGCTCTAGATCGAGGTCAACTAGTTTACAAACTCGCTACTGTCTACTGTCTAGCTGTCTTAATTCAGTTCTGCTGTCGCAGCCGACCGCTGCGGCTCCGCTGCGATTTGCCGACGATAAACTTGCGTTAAACTGTTGTTCAGTAGAGTGTGACCGTTTAAAACGGAACTTTTTCAATTATTCCTCTTGTAGTTTATTGGATTCGATTCCAAGCTAGCAAGTTATTTGATTTGCAAGTTCCTGCAGTGCCGTTGAAAACTTGTACAACTAGTTATGAAGGGAGATTGAGGAAAATTTCTAGAGATGCTGAGATTGTCCGTTAACAAAGACCTCATAACAAAAGTCAGTCATTGCTGGGAAAAAAGTCTTTTGTACTTGAGAGGCGGGTGCGGAGCGAGTCGAGTACGAATTAATGTTTGAGATTGACGCGATAACATCCGGAGGCTATAAGAAAAATCTCGCACAATCATATCGTCCACCTGCATGTGTCACTGATTTAATGAACAACTTACGTCAACCAAAAAATTAATATTGTTTTTTAGGGTTCAGTACCACAAAAGGAAAAAACGGAACCCTTATAGGATCACTTTGTTGTCCGTCTGTCTGTCTGTCTGTCTGTCTGTCAAGACCCTTTATCTCAAGAACGCGTGGACGTATCAAGCTAAAATTCACATAAAATACTGAGGTCTATTGTCCCTTTAAGCTGTGAGAATATCAAACTTCTAAGCCAAGCCAATCTAAAGATACAGCCGATATGTCGATATTTTCAACAAATTTTCGACACTCGCAATGGAATCAAAAACTACGGGATACTTCCCGTAAACTCAGAATCTTGAAATTTGGCACGAAGCATTGTCATATAATGCAAATATAGGAAAAATTACGAAAATCTCATTTTTTTTAGTTATATAATATAATAAAAATATTTTAATAAAATGAAACTTACAACCTTATTTCTCACGTACGAATAAAGGTATCAAATTGAAATTTATACCAAATACTCAGGTCTATTGTCCCTTTAAGCTGTGAGAATATCAAACTTCTAAGCCAAAGCAATCAAAAGATACAGCCGATTATGTCGATATTTTCAACAAATTTTCGACACTCGCAAAGGAATCAAAACCTACGGGATACTTCCCGTAAACTCAGAATCTTGGAATTTGGCATGAAGCATTTTCATATAATTCAAATATAGGAAAAATTACGAAAATCACATTTTTTTAGTTATATAAAATAATAAAAATATTTTAACAAAATGAAACTTACTACCTTATTTCTCACGAACGAATAAAGGTATCAAATTGAAATTTATACCAAATACCTAGGCCTATTGTCCCTTTAAGTAATGAAAAAATCAAACTTCTAAGTTAACCCGATCAAAAGATACAGCAGTTTATACCGACACCTTAGACGAATTTCCGTCACACGCTAGGGAATCAAAACCTACAAGGTACTTCCCGTAAACTCAGAATCTTGAAATTTGGCATGAAGCATTGTCATATAATGCAAATATAGGAAAAATTGCGAAAATCACATTTTTTAAGTTATGTAATGTAATATTTTTTTTTTTAATAAAATGAAACTTATTTCTCATGAACGAATAAAGGTATCAAATTGAAATTTATACCAAATATTACATTGTCAATTGTCCATTTAAGCAGTGAAAAAATCAAACTTCTAATTTACGCGATCAAAAGATACAGCAGATTATACCGACACCTTAGACGAATTTCCGTCACACGCTAGGGTCATAAATTGTAAACCGCTACGTTTGTACGGCGGAACTCTCGGTGTGCGAGTCCGACTCGCACTTCGCCGGTTTTTTTTTTATGATTTTTAGACTAGCGCTTGACTGCAATCCCGAATGATGGTAAGCAGTGACGCAATCGGTGATGGTAAAGCGCATTATTTTATTAAGAGCCTATTCACTCTAGCCTTGAAGACACTCAAATTGTAGTCCGACGGAAACACCGCCGCTGACAAATTATTCCAGTTCCTCGATGTACGCGTTATAAAAGAGGCGGCGAAACGCTTCGTGCGGATCATACTGGTGTTAACAACATAAGAGTTGAAACTCGCCGTACGACGGGTCATCCGATGGTGGAACTAAATCATGCAATTCCCTCGCACACTCACCAAAATGCGTCCTGAAGAACACCAAAAGGCTGGCTACTTTACGCCTGTGCTCTAGGCTTTGGAGACCGTTTTGAGTTAAATCTGGGTCGCCAATCAGCCTCTTCGCATGCCTCTCCATTGAATCCAAAGTGACCAGGTGACATTTTGCAGCACCAGCCCAAATGTGGCTGCAGTACTCCACACATGAACGGACCTGTGCTTTGTACAACATTAGAAGCTGCTGACCTGGTGTGATGTACTAAATTATCTTAATAATTTATTTCAATTACCGACCACATGTCCCGCCGAGCGGCAAAGCTTGATTGATTAGTTTTGATGTACCTATATGCTCATGGACGCTCATCGTCACTCTCAGTCTCCCGTGGGTGTCAAGTCTACGGGTATAACTTCAATGGTGCAACCAACTTTTACACGTCAATACAGTTAAAAACAGCGGATGTTAGATGCACTATACGTTCACGGGTAGTAACCCATGATTTTCCTACTTAGGATTTCATAACTGCAACTAAAAATAGTAATCCCGTTTATATTTCTCCGGATTCTCGTCAACAATGTAGAAGATAATCCGCAAAAGGATACTTTAAGACAGTCTAGTTTTTTCAACTTTACCGCAGAACGTCTTGTTGCTTCTAAAAGTGTATGAAACAATATTTTCCGATATTAAAACTGTATTTCGAATAGAGTCTCAACAAAAATTCGATTTAGTAACTTTTGTAAAACGTGCCAAAGTTTAGCAAAGTTTCGAACTTGTTGTCATATCGTGGGCAGAAGACACGCTCGGCTCGTTTGCAGCTGATGTATACGTTATTTGGATGTGACAAAGCCTATTTTTGTTTGTCATATATGCATACAATCATTATTATTAAGAAAAATGCAATGAACATCAATGTAAATATTTAGTCAGTTGCTTCCGATGTTCATGTTTACATTTTTGTTGCTTTAAAATTATAGTAACACATATATTATGCCGTTTTTATTATATATACTTAGCGCTTATATTTGATGTGTTATTCGTAAGATGACACAATAATAAAACATACTTACTCATACACTTCCTGAAATCAAATAAATTAATTGCTCCATTGCACATCTAGAAACACTTTCCCCTCCAATGAAACATATATATATCTGCAAATATATATCTCCCAAAATACCAATAGTATATCTCCCAAAGATATTAAGATAAAAAAAACCACTCCAAAGACGTTTTCTCTGTATCCAAATCCGGGCAGATTTATGCAGAATGCTCTCACATCGGTATCTGAGAATAACTCCAAATAAAAACAAAATAGGCTATCCCAGAGAACCGTTTAAATCATAAAACAAATAGTAATATCTGGTGAACAGGGCCGTGTATCTGCTAGATTATGGTAAATGGGTCGGCCGCTGTTTGAGATCATGAGCCGACCACTTATAAAACATAGTTCGGCCGCGAGCTCCATTTACCCGCTGGTCACTCTAACCGGATCGAGCCGGTTAAATCCGGTAAGTGGGCCTCCGTGCTCGAATAAATCCCCATATTATTGTTATTACCGGAGAGGATCCCTCCTTTGTATGCGATCGTCTCGTGACGTCATGACCTGTTTTCTGATACTATTTCTTTTAATTTTAGGTACTTTAGTTGTTTGTATTGACTGATTATGAGGACTAAGTAGAATATGAAGGTGAATACTAGAGTAAACTTGGACAGTGGACTGAATATGTACTCATAACGATTGGGTTTTGTAATGGGCACGCTCTCTATGAGACTCAAACATAACAAGAGAAATGAGGGTTTTACTGTTCGCCTCTGTCGAATCCTCAGAGGGGTACTGCATTACGATTCTGTAACCATCCAGTGAAAATTTAGGTGAGTGATCAACAGTTTGAAGTGAACATATAATGAACAGCAGTGTGAAGTGGACATAGAGTGAACAGCAGTGTGAAGTGAACATAGAGTGAACAGCAGTGTGAAGTGAACATAGCGTGAACAGCAGTGTGAAGTGAACATAGAGTGAACAGCAGTGTGAAGTGAATATAGCGTGAACAGCAGTGTGAAGTGAACATAGAGTGAACAGCAGTGTGAAGTGAACATAGAGTGAACAGCAGTATGAAGTGAACATAGAGTGAACAGCAGTGTGAAGTGAAGAGCATTGTGAAGTGAAAATAGAGTAAACAGCAGTGTGAAGTGAATATAGAGTGAACAGCAGTGTGAAGTGAACATAGAGTGAACAGCAGTGTGAAGTGAACATAGAGTGAACAGCTGTGTGAAGTGAACATAGAGTGAACAGCAGTGTGAAGTGAACATAGAATGAACAGCAGTGTGAAGTGAAGAGCTGTGTGAAGTGAACATAGAGTGAACAGCAGTGTGAAGTGAACATAGAGTATTTACTGTTCGCCTCTATCGAATCCTTAGAGGGGTTACTGCATTACGATTCTGCAACCATCCCGTGAAAATTTAGGTGAGTAAACAACAGTTTGTGAACAGCAGTGAAAAGCAGTGTGAAGTGAACATAGAGTGAACAGCAGTGTGAAGTGAACATAGCGTAAACAGCAGTGTGAAGTGAACATAGAGTGAACAGCACTGTGAAGTGAACATAGAGTGAACAGCAGTGTGAAGTGGACATAGAGTGAACAGCAGTATGAAGTGAACATACGAGTGAACAGCAGTGTGAAGTGAACATAAAGTGAACAGCAGTGTGAAGTGAACATAGAGTGAACAACAGTGTGAAGTGAACATAGAGTGAACAGCAGTGTGAAGTGAACATAGAATGAACAGCATTGTGAAGTGAACATAGAATGGATAGCAGTGTGAACTGAACATAAAGTGAACAGCAGTGTGAACTGAACATAGAGTGAACAGCAGTGTCAAGTGAAGAGCATTGTGAAGTGAACATAGAGTGAACAGCAGTGTGAAGTGAACATAGAGTGAACAGCAGTGTGAAGTGAACATAAAGTGAGCAACTGTGTGAAGTGAACATAGAGTGAACAGCAGTGTTAAGTGAACATAGAGTGAACAGCAGTGTGAACTGAACATAAAGTGAACAGCAGTGTGAAGTGAACATAGAGTGTACAGCAGTGTGAAGTGAACATAGAGTGAACAGCAGTGTGAAGTGAACATAGAGTGTACAGCAGTGTGAAGTGAACATAGAGTGAACAGCAGTGTGAAGTGAACATACAGTGAACAGCAGTGTGAAGTGAACATAGAGTGAACAGTAGTGTGACGTAAACATAGAGTGAACAGCAGTGTGAAGTGAACATAGAGTGAACAGCAGTGTGAAGTGAACATAGAGTGAACAGCAGTGTGAAGTGAACGTAGAGTGAACAGCAGTGTGAAGTGAACATAGAGTGAGTAGCAGTGTGAAGTGAACATAGAGTGATCAGCAGTGTGAAGTGAACATAGAGTGAACACCAGTGTGAAGTGAACATAGAGTGAACAGTAGTGTGAAGTGAACATAGAGTGAGCAGCAGTGTGAAGTGAACATAGAGTGAACAGCAGTGTGAAGTGGACATAGAGTGAACAGCAGTGTGAAGTGAACATAGAGTGAACAGCAGTGTAAAGTGAACAGCAGTTTGAAGTGAACATAAATGAACACTAGCCGCCACAGGATACGCCCTGGTCGCGAGACAACATTGATCGTCCTAGGTGCGGGCCCGCGGCCGCGGGCGGTCAGCAGTGGGCAGCTCGCCGCCCGTTTAGGTCCAGGCCCGAGTCGACGGAGCGTTGTGTTTCACGCGGCTCTCAAAGAGATGTCAGCACCTCGTGACTGGTCCACGAAGACCGATGCCTCCTGGGTCAGGGTTGCGGGTTGGTTAAAAAAGAAACCGTGACCCTGGCTCACAGACAAGTGAAGAAACACGGGTGGGTCAGTAAAAGTCCGACACGCCCTTCCGCTCCGCCTAGAGCGGGAAAGGTCATTTGATGATTTCCCATCCCTAACAAAAAAAAAAGCTAAGGATTGACACTAAAGGTAGCTCACTCTTCACCTAACTTTCTTATTTTTTATATCAGGCTTTTTGGCATTAATAGTCCTGGCAGTTATAATAGATCGATCCCAGGATAATGTGGTATTTCCATTTTCGAGAACTGGGTCGGACACGTAATATAGTATGACACCTCTGCTTCCACCAGGCTGTGAATTTCAAAGTAAGTTACTGGTGGATTATCCTGACTGCAATGTGATATCTACGGACGGACTCTCTATTAGGTAGACGAAAACACCCGGAAGTAATATGACTGGCGCTACTTACAAGTTGTAGTCATAGGTTCGAACCCGATCAGGCGCTTTACTTTGTGTCAATTATTTCATCACCACTGCTCTCAAAGACGGTAAAGAAAACATGGTGAGGAAACCGGCATGTCCTAGGGTCAAAACTTTGAAGACATACGACATCTACCAACTTGGGTCTGCGTGGTAGATCATGGCCCACTCCCACTCACTGAAAGGAGGCCCGTGTCCCAGGTGTGGGAGGGAGCATTACAGGCTAATAATGTTGATATTATGACAAAAATACAGTTCTTAAGAAAAATATAAATTATAATTCTAGTATTGGAGCAAAGTAAGTATCAAAAGCCGCTGCAGCTTATCATTAAATTTTAAAACAAGAAAACTCTAAAATTACTTTGAAAATAAAAAGGATTTATTTAAACCAACATTTTACTTTAATTCACATGTCAAAGTAATAGTCGCAAAAATAATTTAACATACGATAAGTAAAGAATACCCCGTCCGACCCTTAAGAATATTAAAGGTTAGGTGAAAACATGACAAACATGAAATTTTACATAATTATCATAGTAACAATAGTAATGAATTATGAAATAATCCTTTTATTTTTCGCGAATTAATTCCACCTTCTCCAAAACTCGGTATTTTTTTAAAAAGTGACAACACACATTTTTGACGGTATTATGAGGGAATAGCGATGCGACCGCGTGCCGCGTACCCTGACCCCCTTCGCCCGCGCATGTATTGCTTAAGTTACCCCTTTTTGCGAAATAATATTAATTTTTAGGGTGATTTTTTTAAGTATACCGGCTTTGTATGCTTTAGTAGAATCAGTTATCGATACCTAACAATACCTTCACGGATCGGACAGGATTTTCTTTACAAATTGTATAATGCACTAATATTAAGAGTAGCCTGATCGGATTAGGTTATCATAGGGGATGGTTTTTACAGGGGAAGGTAGATACAAAGGCATAGTTACGAGAAAGTTATGGTTATAAATTACTTTGGATTACAACAAAATTCGGGTCAAGTACCTAAGGTGTTGGATGAGGTGTATGATACATGACACAAGAATGACAAATACCTACCTCCAAACATCGTGAACAATTTCGTAACCTTGGCATGCACTCGAAATACCATAATTTTCAGAACAGCATGCGTCATGCGACTCATCCTATTCCTGAAAGACTACGGCATCTCGCGCGACATGTCGGACATAACCACTGTTTACGTAATATAATCACTATTTCTTTTTTTTCGCCTCCTCATCCAATTTCTTTATAAGAGACAGCGGCATCTCAGGAGGAGGAGGGCGGGGCATCATAGTGTATACCTTGAAACCGTCGTAAATAAACCACTGCAGACCCGTGAGAGTGCCGATCATTAAAATGCGCAACACCAAGCCGCGCCAGATGCCTATGAGACCCACGTCTTTTATAATGCCGCCAATAGTGGAGCCGGGTTCTTTGTTTAACTTGGACACGATTGTGTCTGAAGGATGCGACACTATAGCGCACAGCACGCCTGCCAAGTAGCCCGCTGTGAACGTAAGTACTAACTGCTCTTTCTTCGTGCACTGGTCTCTCGGCTTTGGCGACACTGTCTCGTACAACTTCTCCAAAATCCTCTCGAAGGAAGCGAACTTCATCATGGTGTAAGGAATCTGTCGACCCCACAATGGCGTGATTCCCTTGTAAAATGTTCCTAAACCTTCAGTACTGAGCATGTGGGGCATGGCCTTTCGCATCTTCGACGTGTAATTCGGCGTCGTCTGCATGCGTACTTTGGCGGCTTCAAACGGTGCGAGAAAGATATCGGCGACAAACTCTGCGGACGCTGCCGCGGCTAAATACAAACTTGTTCTGTACAAGTAAGCGGTTTCCTCATCGACCATCTTAGCATATCTATACTTGAAATATTCATAGCCACTGAATTTAGCAGCACCTTGCAACGAATAGCCAAAAAATGTAGGCGCCCATCCCTTAACAAGGTTCGCGGGACCGGCTTCCCTGTAGGACTTAATGAATCCTTGGGCGATGGATTTATATTTGACGGGGTCCACCTGCATGCGGCACTTGACCAGGTCTAGTGGCGTCACGAACGTGTGCGTAGTGCCACAGGCCAGCATGCCGCCCGCTGCGCACAGTATAAAGAACTTATTGCTGTGGATCTTGCACGAGAACTCTTCTTTTTCACCTTTAGACATTTTGTTTGCTTAGCCTTTGTTTTTATTATATTTTTTTAAGACAAGAAGGAAACCTTCCGTCCGTATTTTCTGCTGTGTATGTTTTATTCAATTTAGAAAAACTTTGCATGTGGAAAAATATTGGGACTTACATGTCAGTGATGAAAACTGACAGCCTTTGAAGGGTGAATGTCACCCTTCTACTTAAAAACTACTTATAACAATTTAATAGGGTATTTCTACCCATCTACTTTAGTCTATGGATTGGTGGAGTGAGTGAGAATGTGTTTCGAGCAAAGAGTATAACAATATGCTTCAAGGATCTTTTTGCGCCTTAATGACAATAACATAAAGGTGTTGTTGGTGGATATTTGTGGAAGTGTCACATAAATAGTATAGACAAAACAAGATGGCGGCGTTAATCCCGATTTTGGCCACACGCCAAGAGAACCTTGTAGCGTTGTACAACCATTGAGATTGATCATCTGTCTTACACACTGGACTCGTGACCCAAAAGAAGGCCAAGATTTATTTTTGACAATTACGACTTAGGCACAAATACTCTATTACCTATATTATTATACTCTTTGGGCACATAGTAGCCGTAGCCTAATATTATAAATGCGAAAGTAACTCTGTCTGTCGGTCTGTCGGTCTGTCTGTCTGTCTGTCTGTCTGTCTGTCTGTCTGTCTGTCTGTCTGTCTGTCTGTCTGTCTGTTACGCTTTCCCGCTTAAACCTCTCAACCGATTTTGATGAAATTTGGCACAGACAATCTTTAGACCCTGAGAAAGAACATAGGCTACCTTTTATCCCGGAAAAAATTGATATTCCCGAGGGAAATCTAAACTGCGCGATATAACCGAACTCCAAGCGGGCGAAGCCGCGGGCGGAAAGCTAGTGAAAAATAAATCTATTCAGACCTTTTTGGCCAATTATTGAGGTACACAGTGCTTCTGGAACTTCTGTCCTAAGTCCAGTAAGTGCGTACTGTTACGCTCAATCAATAGATACGTATATATTTATGTTCAGAAAGATGGGAATGTCATCATATTAAGAACTGCCCTCCTAGAAAAGCTACGGCTATCTGGACTTCAAAATCAATGAAAATCGCTGGCAATACGGTGAAGCTGTCGATTGTCTCGAACATAATGACCTATCCTGCAGTAGGAGTGCAGGCTGCGAGTGCGGCATGCCTACATTAATAACAACATCTGCCATGCCGGCCTGAAGCGCGTCGATGGGAAGAGACCCGATGGAATAACCATAATGCCCTGGAAGTTAGGAAAATTTTGGTGTGAAATACGACATGTTCGTCGTCACCCTTGCGCCTTCTCAACTGTAGCCTTAGCATCACTATAGAACGTCGCAATGTTGGTGTGAAATACGACATGTTCGTCTTCACCCTTGCGCCTTCTCAACTGTAGCCTTAGCATCACTATAGAACGTCGCAATGTTGGTGTGAAATACGACATGTTCGTCTTCACCCTTGCGCCTTCTCAATTGTAGCCTTAGCATCACTATAGAACGTCGCAATGTTGGTGTGAAATACGACATGTTCGTCTTCACCCTTGCGCCTTCTCAACTGTAGCCTTAGCATCACTATAGAACGTCGCAATGTTGGTGTGAAATACGACATGTTCGTCTTCACCCTTGCGCCTTCTCGACTGTAGCCTTAGCATCACTATAGAACGTCGCAATGTTGGTGTGAAATACGACATGTTCGTCTTCACCCTTGCGCCTTCTCAACTGTAGCCTTAGCATCACTATAGAACGTCGCAATGTTGGTGTGAAATACGACATGTTCGTCTTCACCCTTGCGCCTTCTCAATTGTAGCCTTAGCATCACTATAGAACGTCGCAATGTTGGTGTGAAATACGACATGTTCGTCTTCACCCTTGCGCCTTCTCAACTGTAGCCTTAGCATCACTATAGAACGTCGCAATGTTGGTGTGAAATACGACATGTTCGTCTTCACCCTTGCGCCTTCTCAACTGTAGCCTTAGCATCACTATAGAACGTCGCAATGTTGGTGTGAAATACGACATGTTCGTCGTCACCCTTGCGCCTTCTCTACTGTAGCCTTAGCATCACTATAGAACGTCGCAATGCTCCCAGATTTTTGGGCACAGTTCCTGTTGACAGCGATCCGGTTGAATTTTTTGATGCTATAATTCTTAACTCCTTCGTTTGTCATCCATACTACTGCTTCAATGTCCTATAACGGTCCCTGATCTACTAGACAGTTTTAGTTTACATAGTACAGTTATATCACGTCTGTGTTAGAACAGTATCAGGTACAACATTTGTATATAAACCTTACTTAATAAGTATTAAAGGGGTTAAAACTCATCTATACTTCCCCAAGCAATGCGTAACTGTCTTTGATTGCACCCTAATCCTCTCCACACCGGCCGGTGCCATGCCGGCCAGTGATCGTCATCATCTTCAGCCTATAGAGGTCCACTGCTGGACAAAGGCCTCCCCCAAGGTTTTCCACAATGACCGGTTTTGTGCTGCCCGCATCCATCGGCTTCCCATGACTTTCACCAGATCATCGGTCCACCTTGTTGGGGGCCTCCCTATCCTGCGTCTTCCGATACCTGGCGGCCACTCCAGAACTTACTGCCCCATCGGCCATCGGTTCGAGCACTGTGCCCCGCCCACTGCCACTTAGTTTTAGCGACTCGAAGAGCTGTCTCGGTGACTCTGGTTCTTCTGCGAATCTCCTCATTTCTGATTCGATCGCGCAGAGATACTCCGAGCATAGCTTTTTCCATCGCCCTTTGTGTGACTTTGAACCTTCTTATAAGGCCCATTGTGAGCGACCCTTATAAATCTAATAAAATGTGGGCAAAATATGGTTGTGAATCTTGTAGTGTTGCCAGTGATCACAACACTACAAGATTCACAACCATATTTTGCCCACCGCTTATTCATTTTTTTCCACTCCCTGTGAAAATCTATGTAGGTAGGCTTGTCTAAAGGCTGATTTTACCAAATAAATAATTTTATTTATGAGATATATTTGACGTCTTTGTAGTAGGTATGGAAAAACTGGCAAAAATCCAAATTTATTTTCTTAGTCTAAGTTTGGTTGAATGCGCTACAATAAAACAATTAATCGAATTTAAAATGTATTAATTTCATTTTGATCCACTTCGCCTTACAACTAAGTTAAAATAATTCTTAAAATATTCTTCTTTCTAAATATAACTAAATATTTTATATTAATTTTAATATTTGTATACACATATTTACAAACAAAACTATTGCATTGCTTTTTGTACTTTATAGATAACGATTAATAAATGTCAAAATATGTTTTAAAAAAAATATCATAATATCTCACAGTAATCAATGGAACCTAAAGTCTGAAATACAAAAATAAATAAGTAATTTAAATGTCTATTTCCTTAAAATTTATAGGGTTAGGCAATACTTATTTCATTTACTATCGATGAATTCAATCGATATAGCAAGCAATTTAGATCATGGAAATTACTTTTATTGTTAGACAAAAACGTTTTGTATGTGATTATAGAAAAGAAGGAAAAGATACCTTAAATTATATTAATTCACATAACATAATGAGAATAACCCTATTCACTGGCTTTTCATATCAATGGCAAATTAACTAGTTGTGTATCGTTAATATTATAAAGTATTCGATTCTGTTTTCATAACAAACATCGATATTACATCGATCAGTATAGTCTAAGATCCGACCTAGAGGCGTCCTTCACCGATCGGCTTACCGATTGAGAAGTAATTTTTATCAAATATTATATATAAAGAAAAGTATCGTTAATAGGTTGCTTAAAAAATTTTGTTCAAGGTTATGATTAATTAAAAATCTGCTCCTATTTTTTTTTATTATTTGCTAATTCGCTTACCAAAAAAATTACATACTAATCGAAAGTATACATCCTAAAGAATATGAAAACGTTCGGTGGCCTATCTTTTTATGTTCAATGCTATTGAGTTGCCAGGTATAAACAGGGAAGTCAGTACTAATAAACTGTAATTTGCTGCTTACCTAATGAATGATATACCAAAATGAAGATAATTTTATTGTGAATATGATGGTATAAGGTTGCTTGCAAAAAAACCGTTCAAGAATCACGGTTGCCAAGCTTTAAAACTTTAAAAATTGGAGCGACTGAAGATGTATGACAGAGAGATTCTATACATACTATTCGATGCGATAAAAAAGGACGCAGCATATCCGATGCGCGCGACGCGTTTGTTGTCTGAGGGAGAGTACGCATGTTTTTTGGCTATGCAACTGAAAAGGATGGCGCTAGTACATGCTGTGCATTATTTTTCTAAAACTGAAAAAACGTGTTGCGAAACAGAAAAACCTATTGCGTGCTTTTGTTGTTTACTAACAGTGAATTATTGTAAAAAATGGCAAAAAAGTGTTTTTTGTGTGATTCAAATGAATCTGTGATTGATTTTAATGATGAAAATTATCATTGAACATAAAAAGATAGGCAACCGAACGTTTTCATATTCTTTAGGATGTATACTTTCGATTAGTATGTAATTTTTCCGGAGCAGATTTTTAATTAATCATAACCTTGAACAAAATTTTTAAAGCAACCTATTAACGATACTTTTCTTTATATACAATATGTAAAGAAAACCCTGTCCGACCCGTGAAAGTATTGTTAGGAATCGATAACGGATTCTACTAATGCCGACAAAGCACGACTAAAGTTTAAAAAAAAAATCCCCCTAAAAAAATATTATTTTGCAAAAAGAAGTAACTTAATACATGTGCGGTAGCACACCCTTTAGCGGGCGACGGGGGGCAGGGCACGCGACGCGTGGTCGAATCGCATAAGCGTACCTTCAAAATGGTGTTGTCAGTTTTTTAAAAATTACCAAATTTCGGGGAAATTGGAATTAATTCTCGGGAAAAAAAGATTATTTCAAAATTCTATATTAAAAAAAAATTTATATTATATTTGGTCAAGTGTTTACCTAACCTTTATTGTCCTTATGGGTCGGACAGGGTTTTCTTTACATATTGTATAATATTTGATAAAAATTACTCCTCAATCGGTAAGCCGATCGGTGATGGACCCCTCTAGTTCGGATCCTGTACTAGTATAATCGTCAACTAACTACGTATTATGCATTCAATCTCACACAAATTATGTAATACTGCCGACGAGGCCGGCCGAGCGGTGCCGAGCGGTGCCGAGCCAGCCCGATGGAAACATGAGGCAAATATTTTGTGGGGACGGTCATATTAGTACATTAATAAAAACCAGATCAAAATAATCGCATTCATTGTCCTCACACGAACATTATAATACAACAATTCCGTCGACACATAATATTTAGTCACACACTAAACAGAACCAGTCTATCATTTCAATGACACATCAATTTTAATATCGTAGTGAGACTTCATCGACACATTTCAAGCGGTAATCATTAGCGATTTATTCGACATATCGATTTACAAATGTTTACTTTTATAATTTATATACAAATTGGCAGTCATTGAATGTTATGGCAGTGTTATAAATAACAAGTATATTTACAAGTCTCACTACTGGACACTCAATAAACAGTTACAGAAAGCGGCTTCTCACCCAAGAATCGATCAACATAGGAATAGCAAACGATATTAATAGTTTTATTGGGTTCGGCGCCTCTGTGTGTACGACATACTATAACTATGTCCACATTTGTGACACTTTAACGAACCGACCAGAATAGGGTATATGTCTAAAAAAAACTAATTAGTCCATCAGATAAATTTCCAAAAAATACTAGACACTTGTATATAGAACCGGTCAGACTAGTCCACAAGTTTAAAGTCGCTCAGCGAGCTATGGAGCGGGCTATGTTGGGCGTCTCTCTGAAGGACCGCATCAGAAATGAGGTGATCCGACAGAGGTCTAGAGTCACCGGCATAGCTGAGAAGATTAGCCAGCTGAAGTGGTAATGGGCTAGTCACATATGCCGCAGGAACGACAACCGATGGGGTAAACGAGTCCTCGAGTGGAGACCGCGTCTCGGCAAACATAGCGTAGGACGCCCTTGGGCGAGATGGAGCGACGACATCTAAAAGGTGGCTGGTAGTTACTGGCGGAGAACTGCTCAGGATCGAGCTTGTTGGCGTGCCATGAAGGAGGCCTATGTCCAGCAGTGGACGAGTAGAGGCTGATGATAACTAGACACGTGTATTTTTTTTTTCATATAAACAAAAAATGAAGACGACACGTGCAGTTGCACGCTACACTTTTTAGCGACCAGTGACGTCACCAGCCACCACTCCTGATCTTTGATGCCTTTTATATTTGTCAATTTTTATTCAAGTTTTTTATTCAATTCAAGTATCCAATATTTTTCTATAAACTGAATGACGGACTAAATAGAATATATTTTCTTTTTACCCAGAAAACATCTCTATTCCGATGCAGCTATCCATTCCTCATGGATCACGATCAACGAAACACAGACCACGTCACGATCTCATTAGATTTCGGTAGCTATATACAATATAACAAATATGTACGCAGCTTTTATGAAGCGCTTTCTGTAGCTAGTCATCAGAGGAGCGCCGACACGTACAGGCGCAGCGGAGCCGACACGTACAGGCGCAGCGGAGCCGATGCGTACAGGCGCAGCGGAGCCGACACGTACAGGCGCAGCGGAGCCGATACGTACAGGCGCAGCAGAGCCGATACGTACAGGCGCAGCGGCGCCGACACGTCGCGATCAGTGCGTGCGCGGCGCTATGTGCACCGACACGTACAATCGCAGTGGCGCCGGCACGTCGGCATGGCGCCGCGAGCGCCGCCGCCCGGCCTCCGGGGGAGCCACAAACCGGGCTTCCAATTCCAACTGCCTCTCCATCACCGCCTGTCATATGATTAACACAACAAGGGAAGGTAAAATGTGGTAATTACTTGATCATGGGTACAAAACTATAAAAATTGTTGCATGTCGCAATTCAAATGAAATCTCTTATTTCGGACACATCAGAGTAGTTCATTTGGTTTATATACGCTCGGCTTAGATACTAGTGTTGAAACTTCATTCCAATTTCATGGATGTTAAAAATGAACTATGTAACAGATTATCAGGTTAGCCCAGCTCATGTAGAAAACATCCTCCAAACAGATGATTTCCTCTTCCATGTTAACTTTCGAATGTAATCTGCTGTAGTAAATGTGAGATTTCAAAAAGCCCCAATGAAAGAAATTTGGTTCCGGCCAAACCGGCAATCTGGCCTACCGTTTCAAATTACCAAACCGGAAGACCACAACGGCCTCGAAACGGGTTTTTCAAAATCTCAATTGTTATATGAACTATGTGTACCGTATGTATCGCTCCACTGAATTGTCAACTAATACTTCTACAACATAATTATGTACAGACGACAGTAAAGCTAATTACTCAAGCTACTACAATTTGCCAGATTTTTAAGCTATTGCATAGCTTTCATCGCGGGCCTTGAGCGTGGAGACCGAATCCAGAAATTCCGTAACGAAAATAACCCAACATGACGACATTTTTGAAATCCAAGATGGCCGGCATCAAATTTCATGATATTTTGACTTAGGTGTCCTAACAAGTGATTTTGGGGGTGCTGATCACGAAAATGACGTAATTTTTGAAATCCTAGATGGCCGACATCAAATTTCATGATACTTTGATTTTAGTGTCGCGACAGGGGTGTTCGGGGGTGCTAATCACGAAAATGATGTAATTTTTGAAATCCAAGATGGCCGACATCATATTTCATGATATTTTGACATGGGTGTTGTGACAAGGGTTTTCCGGGGCGCTGATCACGAATATGACGTCATTTTTGAAATCCAAGATGGCCGACACCAATTTTATAATATTTTGACATGGGTGCCGTGACAAGGGTTTTTGAAGGCGCTGATTACGAAAATGACGTAATTTTTAAGCTATTGAATAGCTTCTATCTCTTTATCAAAGTCGCTAAATCGCCACAATTTTTCGTACTCTTTTGATGACGTTACAGGTAAAAAAATAAATAAATTACAAAAAAGAAAATAACTTGAATTAATATCAAAGAAAAAAAAACAAAGGAAAAAAATACGGCATAAAAAATAATAACTATAATTGCATAAGTTAATAAAAAATGCCATGCAATAACTTTAATTCTTCAGTCCCCGACTCCCGAGTACCACACCTCTTTTTTTTATTGTATTTTCAACTTCGCTACATATTATAAAACAAAGTCACTTTTACTTCCCCTATGTCGCTTTGTATGATTCAATCTTTAAAACTACGCAACGAATTTTATTAATAGATAGAGTGATTCAGGAGGAAGGTTTTTATGTCTATAACATGCATAATATATAAGAGGAACACTGATAATTTTTGAGGTTTCTAACACATGTCGCAAAATAAACCCATTTTTTTTAAAGTTAATTAAAATGCCAGTCGAAATCAGAACCCACTATTTGTTCCTTATTTTTAATCCTTATCCAAATAAATTACATCATATCAAAGTTAATTTTAGTAGCAGCAGATCTCTTTTTGAATTATTGGAATTGGTTGTTTCATTCAGGAGATATCACGATTTATTAAAAATTAAACACCAGAAAAATCCGCGTGCCGCTCGCGCCCCTGCCAGCCGCCTGCTACTTAGTGTTTCTCTGCCTAAACCGCGGAGTGAGTAGGCCGGAACGGGAGACCATTATTTCGAACAAACTTGCTACCCCGGTAGGTTTTCATTCTGATTGAAGGTAGCGGAACTGGCTATCCATGGACAATAAGGTTGCTGTATCTTGCAGAGTCAGATATTGGCTGATGAGCGGCACAGTTGACATTATTTTTATTGAAGGGCCACAGTTTCTTTAGGAAGAATCATTTGTCCACGCTCGAAGCCGGGGTGGGTCGCTAGTTATCAATAAAACGTTAAGGCTCAAGGTTGATTGGGAATATTTAACAGTTTCGGATAGTTTGATCAGCTGTCGTCTGTACTAAATGACGGTGACATCAATATATCACGTTTGCCCAGCCTTGTGCAAGTCTTTTCCCTGCTAAGTATTTATTTAGCACCAAGTAAATTAGTTTGATGCATAGTATTACAACATACCTGGCTCTTCAAATGTCGCCTGAGCCGGAGCGCCCAGGCGCCGTCCCGCTTGGTGAGCACGAAGTCCTTGTGCGGGTCCCCGTAGGCCACGCGGTAGTGTGCGCGCGCGCCGCCCGCCGCCGGCAGCAGGCGCAGCAGGGGCGCGCGGCCCCACGTCTGGCGCGGTGCCGCCGACACCACCACCAGCTCGGCCTCCGGCTCCGGCAGCGCGCGCCGACCTGCCGCCACCACCAATATTGTTATCATATGCTAACAGACACCCTGCAAACATCGCTACACCACCTTGCTCATGAGTCAAACACGCGTGTTTATTTTGTCGTAGAATAGAATACTTTTTATTATGTACACCATTTAAATGATAGAACATACATAATAATATTGTTACAGGCTAGGAGTACTAAATTACCAGTTAAGGGCTATGAAGTTTATTGACGACCTTGGTACAGTCGATAGTAGGCAATAACAAGTAGAACGTAGCTGATGTCGCATCGAAGTGTTCCCTGATGTCCACGACATCCGTGTCGTACACACACAACAGCACCACAGAACTCACTTCATGTAGTGATCATCGCAGTTGTCACTGTAGATATTTTTCAATTATCGTTTCTTACTTATCGCTTGTTTCGCTTCGATAGTCGAATACAGACTGACTCGCCCGCTGAGTCACACCGCTTTATACATGCAAGCTGATCGAATATTCCAGGTCTATCTTGAAGTAATAATAATAATGCTCGATTTCCAGTACATGCTTGCTTACAACCAGTAGGTAGTTCACAGGAGACAAAGTGTATGCATTTTTAGTTCTTACCTCTACAATGCCTAGATCTCGAGATATAGGGCTTAAAAATTACCTGAGGCATGTCACGCAATATTGAACTATGCCAGTGACATAAGTTGCATTCGTAACAATATGAAGTTTCTACAAAGGCTGACACAGTGAGCAGTCTTATCACTAAGAGCGATATTTTGCAGACAACCTTTGGAGGGAACACCAAGGGGAAGGACAGACACATAATGTAGGTCATTATTTATCTGTCGTTCCACTTGGTACATACACATATATTGTCACAATACAATAAATATGTACATAACGGCACGTGACTGGTTAATTTTGAATATTTTGATCCGTTTTGTGCTAGTATCAATTGTCCATAAATTACTCTACTATTTTTTGAAGTCGATTAATCGATCGGTATTCGGCTAAATTATGATTTTTTTATTAAGAGAGGGTAACACCATGTAGCGAATGGTAACACCGACTGGAGTTGCGTTTGACATAGCGATCGACCGATCGAAGCTTCGATCGACTGTGTGTTGGTCATGCCTAAACCCAGTGGCTCTTATTTGTTTTAATCTGAGATTATCATTGTAATCCCTTTATATTAAAGTGATCTAAGTGTCTTTACCATCAACGATCGCATCACTGCTTACCATCAGGCGGGATTGAAAAAAAAACACTACAGTTATTGTTCAACGTTTTCTAGAAATAGCGCCCACGATGGATGCTCATGCGGATGAGAAGACAACTCAACTATTGGAAACCTTTGACCCCCACCTTCCTGACGTTATCCCCTACATACATACATGTATATAGTATCACTAGTTTAAACAAATATTTAAGTACATCTAATTAATAAACATCATACAAGAAGAAATTAAATATTATCATTATGTTTAAAGAGAATGGAAGTGATTTCTTACAATAGTTTTAAAAATGCCAGAGTTTCCATCCCATAGATTTACAGATTAAAGAGTAAATAAAGGATTTATCACAGACACTAGTGGAATGCATCTCTAATATCAGGTTCTCCGAAGAGCAGATCTATTATGTGTATCATGAAGGAACTTGAAACGTTCCTTAAGATAAGTGGGTAGGTACACTAAATCAAATAAAAGACGGTTACTAAGGTATGCTACTCATACGTAATATTCTATGGTTTAAAAAATTTGTTCAAATGTCCGCTAGTGTCGGGGACATAATGTGGCCAAATTACTCACGATTTTTTTTTTTATTAGTTATAAACTAGTGCTTGACTGCAATCCCGCCCGATGGCAAGCAGTGACGCAATCATTGATGGTAAAACGCACTAGCTTATTAAGCCTATTCACTCAAAAAAACTGAGTGAATAGGAAGGAAGACGGCAGTTGAGCGAGGTGATGCAAAGTTTAACCCAACAACACGACCAACGATGCTGCGCCAGAGGATGATCTGGAGACCCTCCACGACCAAACTCCCGACACAACAACATTAGGCACATCGTACCCGGTACACATCGCAACACAACTGCTCAGACCCGTCCTCCGTACGGCTTCACCAGAAATCATGCCGGAACACGACGAATCGCTTGGCGGCAAGACTTTGTCTGGTGGGTGGTAACTTATGCCGGCGGCTGATGTTGTTGCCTACCACCGAGAAAACACGATACTACACGTTTAGATATAACCATCTGAATTTTAATACAACCTGAATAAAAGCAGGGTAAGGTGAATGGAGTAGAAGCGTATGGTGATCGGAGTAGTCTATGGCATAGAAATATATTTTTAAGAGAGACAGGTACTTACGGCGACTACGCCTCTTGCGTTTCCTGACAATCATTGTGCCATTAGCGAACACTATCGCCTCATCCGGAGCTCTCCGTCTTCGACCGTTCACCTGAAAAGAATATTGTGATAGCTTTTTTACAGCTGCAAGTTGGAGGATAGCAAGAGCTATAATTGGGTATAAAATACTAGCGACTTAGTACCTAAAGTGGTCGGTGACAGCCTCACGTCCAATTGTTTTTTTACATGCTTTTTTTTACTAAATGGCGGTTGCCATTTAAATTAGATTTTTAAAATAAAATGAACCATTCGTCCCACAGACTTTGCTGATGAGACGAACGGGAAAGATGTTTCTTCAAATGTCATTGGTCTCACCAAATAATTTGAATAAATTACCGTTCGTCCCTTTTAAAACCCCACATGATCAATAGTACACGCTGAACGTTTCTTCGGCTTCGACAATCCAAAAAGTGTAAGTAAAAAATTGTTTACTCACCTTACAACTGAAGCAACCTTCAGTAGATATCAAGTCTTTATCTCCACCGATCTTGTACTGGTCTCGGACGGGGAAGACAGGAGCGTCTCCGATATCATCAGGAGGCAAGGCTCCGTCTAGCGCGGTGAGACAATGTCCTGCCCCCACGAGCTGGTAGCCGGCGGGACAGCCGCACTGGTACGACTCCCCGAACGAGTTGCAGCCGTACAGGCAGCTCGCGGTGGCGCACCCTCCTGCCAGCTAAAACATAAACCTCCTTTTAGGACACACAAGTTTCGACCCAAGCGGCAGAGCACATTCGAAAGGTTTTATAATTTTAATCAGTTCTATCCTTATATCGCTGTACCATAACATGTACCTCTTCTTATTGAACGCTTTACCAAAATGTAATTTTGAGCTACTGTCTGAGTCGTGTTGACATATCCATATCGGTCACGTCTATAGAGTTCTCCTGGCTAATTCAATATAGTCCGTTTCATCAAGTTTACTGCTTACCTGAAGACACACAGCATGTGCGGCATCCCATCCGTAGCCAGACGGACACCCGCAGCGGTACGCGCCCCCCACGGCGAAGCACGGCGACGTACCACACGGGCTGGTAGAACACACGTCTTGTGGGACACACACACCGCTTGAAGAACGAGTTGTACCTGAGAGATGTAAAGTTCTGAGGTTAAGCAGAATCAACCGAGAAAACGGACTAACACAGAGAAATTCCTAATGGGGAAACCCAATAACACTTGCCAAACTTGCTTATAACTTTTGGCGGAAATAGTGAAATAGATATACACCTTCACCTGTCCCTTCGAGGAAAGCGTGATGTTATACATGTAATGTTTACATAAGTGTAAGGAAAAACTGTCTACGATCTATTTCAGACGACTTACTCTCTAATCTCACCAAGGAAGATACGGGCCAGTCCGAATGTAGCGGGATATATTGGAATGAACCCTCCCTATTAAGTTGGTCGGATGGGCGAAAATACAACGGACGTGTGAACAACTGTTATATCGTGTTGTCATTCATTCTTTGGTTCAGGCCCGAAGTTGTGTTATATGTGTACATTGTGTAATTCGTATCTATTTTATATATTTTTCATCACAGATTTCTGGCCTATATATTTTTTTATGTAAGACTTCAAAAACTATACACAACGCCATCTATTGCGTCAGCGTTGAATCATGTGGGCCAACTAGACGAATTTAGTCTTACGATGTTGGGTCGTCGAGCATCACAGGGGTAGTTCGAGTTACGTAGCACTACCTACATACTTAGTTCCATCTCTCGACGTGCCATCGATGTTGTGATGTTTCTCATACAGTATCTAATAACCTTAGATAAAGGAAATAAAAAGAATATGGGCTATTATCTATGGTATTTGAAATGTTGATAGCATCAATTCCAATATTGAGCTAAATTAACTGCGTCAACTAGATACCACTGCTTGAAATGGACTTTTTAGGAGAAATTGGATAATTTATTTTATTTTTTTAATGTTGGTTTTTGGAATCATGATCTCGTACTCTAGTATTTTGAATGGCCACGTGGTCATGACACTAAAACGTTCTTTTCACCAATTTGCTCCTAAAATTTGGCATTTTGATTTTATTAAAACAAAACCTGAACGAATCAATAGACACCTCATGTAGCAAACCATCCAGTAGTTAGGATGCTTCGAGGGTATAACGTTATTCATGTAAGTACACACAAAGATACGTTGAAATGACTGCGCCTCACTTTCGTATTTACACACACAAGCAGAGTAAAGGTCCGGCAGTACTTCACACCAGGGCAGCTTCTAACCTTGTACAAAGCACAGGTCCGTTCGTGTGTAGAGTACTGCAGTCACATTTGGGCTGGTGCTGCTAAGTGTCACCTGGCCACTTTGGATTCAGTGGAGAGGCGTGCGAAGAGGCTGATTGGTGACCCTGATCTAACTCGAGTCGGTCTCCAAAGCCTAGAGCACAGGCGTAGAGTAGCCAGCCTTTCGGTGTTCTATAGGATGCATTTCGGGGAATGTGCGATGGAATTGCATGATTTAATTCCCCCATCTCCGTTCCACCATAGGACGACCTGTCGTACGGCGAGTTTCCACCCTTACGTTGATAACACTACTGCGATCCGGACGAAGCGATTCGCCTCCTCTTTTATACCGCGTACATCGAGGGACTGGAACAATTTTCCAGCAACGATGTTTCCGTCGGACTTAAATTTGAGTGTTTTCAAGGCTAGAGTGAATAGGCTCTTAGTAAACTAGTGCGCTTTACCATCAACGATTGCGTCACGCTTACCATCAGGCGAGATTGCGGTCAAGCGATAGTTTATAATTTATAAAAAAAAACGTACCAGCCGGACAGTCACAGCCGTACCCTCCCACGTAGTTCCTGCAGGGCGACTGACAGCGACCGTCGTCACACTCGTCGCGGTCCACACAGCGCGACCCCGCCAGGTCCAGGCGGAACTCTCATCACAAACAAGTAATGAGAACACCACATACCAGCCGGACAGTCACAGACTCACAGCGGTACCCTCCCGCGTAGTTCCTGCAGGGCGACTGACAGCGACCGTCGTCACACTCGTCGCGGTCCACACAGCGCGCCCCCGCCAGGTCCAGGCGGAACTCTCATCACAAACAAGTAATGAACACCACATACCAGCCGGACAGTCACAGACTCACAGCGGTACCCTCCCGCGTAGTTCCTGCAGGGCGACTGACAGCGACCGTCGTCACACTCGTCGCAGTCCACACAGCGCGCCCCCGCCAGGTCCAGGCGGAACTCTCATCACAAACAAGTAATGAACACCACATACCAGCCGGACAGTCACAGCGGTACCCTCCCGCGTAGTTCCTGCAGGGCGACTGACAGCGACCGTCGTCACACTCGTCGCGGTCCACACAGCGCGCCCCCGCCAGGTCCAGGCGGAACTCTCATCACAAACAAGTAATGAACACCACATACCAGCCGGACAGTCACAGACTCACAGCGGTACCCTCCCGCGTAGTTCCTGCAGGGCGACTGACAGCGACCGTCGTCACACTCGTCGCAGTCCACACAGCGCGCCCCCGCCAGGTCCAGGCGGAACTCTCATCACAAACAAGTAATGAACACCACATACCAGCCGGACAGTCACAGCGGTACCCTCCCGCGTAGTTCCTGCAGGGCGACTGACAGCGACCGTCGTCACACTCGTCGCGGTCCACACAGCGCGCCCCCGCCAAGTCCAGGCGGAACCCGCGCGGACACACACAGCGGAACGACCCCAACAGGTTCACACACTTGCCCGGCGCTGGACACACGCCCTCCTCGTGGCACTCGTTCACGTCTGGGGAAAATGTCGTTACCAATCTAAATACAGTCTGCCTACAATCACTTTCACAACACCCCAGTGGCATACATCATTTTGTAAATTTAATTAAAAAGTGTGTTTTCAAAACAGGTGTAATCTATAATTCATTTCTCTGATCATCAATGTATAATTAATTTCTTTTCAGATCTGTAATTCTTTTTATGGCTTTGAAAATATGGCTCGGAGACTGTTGTTCTCGACTAAACTACATAATTATTTGGTCATATAACAGTAATAAAAATGCAAGCAAAAAAGATATTAAAAACTTCGTAAACGAAGCTAAACTCACCAACACAAGCATCACCCCTCTTCTCGTACCCATCTTGACACGAACACTCATAAGACCCCTCAGTGTTGCTGCATATCTGTTGGCAAGTATGTGTGCCTCGGTCACATTCGTCTACATCGCGACAGTTGGCGCCATCCTCGTCGACTTCATAGCCAGTCCTACAGAGGCACTCGTAAGAGCCCTCCGTGTTCTTGCACAGCTGTTCGCAAGGAGGAGGTCGCACACTACACTCGTCTACGTCGGCGCACACGTCTCCTGCTGCCTTATAGCCACGACCGCACACGCAGCGGAAGCTGAGGAAGAGATTGAGATGATAATGATAGCTATTGCGTATGTGGCTTATTGTGTCACAATACTAGTTAATATTACAACTGCCGACACTTAATATTTTCGACACTAAATACATATAGCTCGTTACTTTACTCCCAGGCTGACGACAGCCACTGTGATAGTACAAACAAAAATTTGGTACAAAGGTAAACAAATGCAACAAACCCTGAGGAAACTGGCAGAACAATCAGTATCAGCGGTGATTGATTGTTTTGCTAGTAGTCGCTTATTTGTAGTGGAAAAAGAGACCAAATTCAATTTCTTATTAGATACTGGATCTGATATTTGTTGCTTTCCTTAAAAAAATATTAGGTACTAAAGTAGCAGATGTTGATGTGGTAATGGTAATTTATGCCGGTAGCCGATATTATGGCCTACCACCGAGTAAACTATTCCTCGGGTATAAAGTCTCCAGCGAAGACATAAGCCTCTCGGAAGAAAAAGTCCGAGCCCTAAAACAGCCCAAGGACTCCGCAGGTTCTGGGTCAAGACTCAAGCATCGCTCATCACCCGACTTCCTTACAGTTACAAAACTCAAGGGAGCCAAGCTCATGCCCTGGACCCCTGGAGCACGCCTTCCGTGCATGCAAGGACGGCCTGTCACAGGTTACCAGATTAGCACATCCTATACTTAACGTCCCATTAGCGTTGTACATAGACGCTTCTGACACTCAGGTAGGCGCGTGCTTACAGCAGCAAACCGAACAGGGCTGGCAACCACTTGCTTTCTTCAGCAAGAAGCTTACGGCGAGTCAGTCAATGTGGCCAGCATATTATCGGAAACTCTTAGCAGTATATTTGGCAGTGCAGCATTTCCGGCATATATTAGAGGCGCAACACGTCACAATATACACGGATCACAAACCTCTCTTGTATGCGTTCAAACAACGTAGAGAAACGCTGCCACCCAGTCAAATTAATCAGCTAACCTTTATCTCCCAATTTACTACCGACATACGGCACGTAAAGGGAGACGACAACGTCGTCGTCAACACGATGTCAGCATCGAAGTCGTCTCTCTTTAACCCCGACTATATCGCAATTGCTCGAGCACAAGAGACCGACAATGAGTTAAAAACCTTATCAGAAACATCTCTCAATATGCAACTTTAATTCCAGGCACAGAGACGACCATCTAGTGTGACGTTTCAACAGGCAAACCGCGCCCCTATCTACCGGCATCGCTGCGCCGCCTCACCTTTGACCGTCTACATGCACTCAGCCACCCCGGTGCTTGTCTCGTGGCACAGCGTTACGTGTGGCACAGCGTTACGTGCGGCCCGGCATTGCGCACGACTGCCGCGCCTGGGCGAGGCAATGCGTCCACTGTCAACGTGCCAAGGTGACGCGCCATGTTTCAGCGCCACTCGGAAGCTTCGCCCCACCATCATTCAGGTTTCGTCATGTGCATTTAGATATCATCGGCCCTCCGCAAACATCGAGAGGTTACTCATATTGCTTGACAGTGATCGATCGTTTCTCTCGATGACCCGAGGCTTGGCCAATGGATTCGATAACCGCAGAGGATGTAGCTGATCGGTTCGTAAAAGGTTGGATCGCTCGCTTCGGCGTTCCTACTACCGTCACGACTGACCAAGGCCGTCAGTTCGATTCCGACCTTTTCAAACAAATCATGAACGTTGGCGCGACCATATCATATTTCGGTAGGGGCCATCGAAACCTAAACTTTAAGGTGGGCCAATAGATGTGTCCAGTAGTGTATAAAAAGCTCCCTCTCCCAGGTAACCTGTGTAACTGTACCCCCTGTTGCACAACAACCAGTTACCACCCGGTCAGGTCGCACTGTTAAATTTAAGGATAGGTTAGATCTTTAGTTTTATTTTTTAAACTTATTTGTCACCTATGTATTTGCTACTGTGTATAATTTTTATTTTTTGAATTTTCTTTGTATGTAAATAACTTGTATTTTTTTCCGTAGGGGGGCAGTTGTGGCGTAGGTATTGTGTCACAACACTAGTCAATATTACAACTGCCGACACTTAATGTTTCCGACGTTAAATACATATAGCTCGTTACTTTACTCTTTGGCTTACCGCCAGTACAACTACGAACATCACAGCAAGCAGTCGGTTATAAAAGAGTAGACTCCTGCTCTCATAACTCATCTCAGTGTTTGTTCTACCATTGTTACCTAGCGTTATGTTAGGTCTATAACTGTGATAGTATAATACCTAGTCATTAAACTGTCACTCCCATATCCACGACTTTTATTTAGGAGTGTACCTCCAAACGTAGTAGGGACTTGATTACCTAATGAAGAACCGAACTGAAAAATATAAGTCGATCCAAGCCCTGCTTCTCACGGTTTTTTTATCACAATTTATATAGTTTAAGAAATGCTTTCATAAGCCCTACTATGGATTACATTTTAGGTAAACAACCTCAAACAAAATTTTTAATCCAAAAATTTAATCCCATAGAGCTTGCCACTGACCTGCCAATAGTGTTAACACATCTGCCGGGCGCGCACAGCCCTGGCATGGCGGCGCACTCGTCCACGTCGAACATGTCCACCGCGCCCCCCACCCCGAGGCTCTCTCCCGTCAGGCCCGGCACGCGCCCCCCGGGGCCGCCCCCTCCCCCGGTACCCCCGGTGCCCCCGCCGCCCAGGTTAATGGGGGAACACAGCTCCAGCCTTTCAGGAGTACCAGGTTGTGGGCACAGCTCACATTCTGGACCCCATGCAACGCCGAGAGTACAACAACATTGAGCCCTGGAAATTGACAATAAATGAGTCTCAGTAGTAATAATCAGCTTTTCATACATTTTCAAATGTTTGGATTTAAAAGGTAGTGTATAAAATTCCTGCAAATTTTTCTGCATATTTGCGGACGTTGGACTAAACAACTAGTGTAGTGTATAAAGTTCTCACAAATACTTTTTCATATTTGCACTTTAAACAACTATTTTTAACCACTCACTTAGTAACATGAGCAGGAGGAACAGGTGTGGAAGCGATAGCTCTCGGCCACGGCTCCGGCATACAACGGCCTGACACCAGCGACCTGTGGCACATACCCGTGCGGTGATCTGAAACATTGTTATACAAACAAATTACCATACTCTGCCACAAGGTAGTTGACTGTTCTTTAGAAAACATCATGAATAATCTAGTCATTATCATGTGCCTGGTCATTTCCTAACTTAGACTTGGAGTCGTTTGTAGCTGTATAATACACGAGTAAATAAACGAGAATCTGTTAAAAAATCTTGAAAAAATCTTCTAGGACAATATCGGGATCCATATCATCAATAGTCATCGTACTCACCAATACAAGCCATGCCATCTTCACTAGGTTGATATCCCGCGTCGCAGTCACAGGCGAAGCCTCCCTCAGTGTTGATACAGACTCCGGGGGAGCACCGCTCGGGGTCCTCCGAACACTCGTCGATGTCCTCACACGCGTCAGGGGCGTCGTGCGCTGACGATGTTCGTCTGTAGCCTGCAACGTGACGAGTGGTTTGTTTAGTATAAGAAGAGTTTATTTGATGGATTCGCTAAAAACGAATGTTCTGTAACCGGTGAAATACTGGTAGCAATCCCATCCACCATGACATAAAAGCAAGTAGAAGAAATTTTGTGGAGCACTAGTTACCATATGGCCATGCGGTGCTATTCTGTACCCATCTTATCTTACTTAGGCGAAGTGAGCTTGGACACTATTCACGACACACTTTAAGCTCACTACGATCACAATGGGCATCATACGAATATGGGCAAATAGCTATGCTTCGAGTTTCTGCACAATCGTATCAGAAATAAGGAGATCGGCAGGAGAACATAGCACCGCACACCAAGATAGCTCTTGGAGTCGTTACAATTAAGTGGCAGTAGGAGGGCACATTGCTCGTAATACCGATGGCCGATGGAGCAGTAAGGTTTTGGAATGGCGGCCGCGTACCGGATGCAGCATAGCGAGGCCTCCATAAGGAGGACCGATGACCTGGTGAAGGTCGTGGGAAGCCGATGAATGCGGGCAGCACAAGACCGGTCATTGTGGAAAACCTTGGGGAAAGCTTACAGAACCGATCGGTTGTTCCACTTGACCACAGTTTACGATTCGTACTTTAGAAGTGATTCATATTAAATATATGTTTTGTTTATGTTAATAAATTAATATCATAAGCAAGTTTTTTATTTTTAAATTCTTAAAGCAGATGTTATCAAAAATTTCCAGTATGTATCGTTTATCATGTTATCACCGGTCAAAATGATTTTATTAAGAACTTACCTTCCGGACATTTGCAGATATAAGAGCCGACGACATTCTCACAGGCGTGTGGACACACCTTGTTGTCCTGCGCGCACTCGTCGATGTCCTTGCAGTGCACCCCGTCGGGCGCCACCGCGTACCCGTAGGGACACGTGCAGCGGAACGAGCCCAGCGTGTTGTGGCACCGGAACGTGCACATCGCGCGACCCTCCGCACACTCGTCCACGTCCACACACGTCTGGAACAACATCATACCATCAATTCTTTTGAGGTGACCTACAAAATGGTCGACCGCAATTTAGTTGCACCTTTCAAAAAACGCTTTGGTACTATTTATCTTTTCATAACCACCATTGTCTAGTCCAATACTGTTATTTTATATCTTAGTGAGTTTCACTAGTTTTTGAATGTACTTAGTTTTGTTTAAAGTTGTCAACTGATACTAGATTAATTTAGGTAAGATCTTGCCATGTGTTACCTGTTCAGGTCCTTGAGTGAATCCAAAGTTACATCTACACTCATACCCTCCGGGCGTGTTGGTACATGTTCCGTTCCCACAGATCCTGGGGTCGGCGGCACACTCGTCGGCGTCCACACAGACGAGCCCGGTCGGGTTGAGGACGTACCCGGGGGAACACTCGCAGCGGAACGAGCCGTCTGTATTGATACAGCGGCCTCCCTTGCACACATCAGGACGGACCTTGCATTCGTCCAAGTCCTGAGGAAAAATTTGCGGAATGAAGATAGAAATTCTTTTTGGACAGACTACAGCACAGGTCGAGCTACCTGAAACTGTCAAATATTAATCAAATATTGCCAATTAGCTTTCCTTCCCGCGTGGAGTTCGGTTATATCGCGCTTTTTAGATTTCCCTCGGGAACATCAAATTTTTTCGGGATGATAGATAGCCATGTTCTTTCTCAGGATCTAAAGATTGTCTGTGCCAAATTTCATCAAAATCGCGGGAAAGCGTAACAGACAGACAGACAGATTTACTTTCGCATTTATTATATTAGTATGGATCAATCTTGACCCTTAATGCTTTAGAGATAAAGCTGAAAATGTAAGTAATACAGAAATCTGACAGCTTGTAGTAGCTTGATGTGCTGTCGTCTCTACTAGGAAGCAAATGTCATATAAATATGACGTGTTTGAGTGCTGATATTTAAATTATCACAGATTACTTTTATATTTGAATAAATATGGCGATTTGACATATTTTCTTTAAAACAAACCCAGACAGAAGCTGCTAAAAGATTTAAAAAAAATACGGCAAAGTGTGAGTCTGACTCGCACACAATATGTGAAAATTTCAGCTGTCTGGCTATGACGTTTCATGAGATACAGACACCCGAACGTTTATACCATTTGGGTACGAAGCCCTAAAATGGCTGAATATGTGAAACGCAATATTTAAGTTACCTGCGTAAGATTCGGTCGGCCCATTCCACCTTGGCAAATTCGAAGGAATTCAGGAGAATCTGGAGCCGGACAACGTTCACAATATCTACCCCAAGCAGCACCTGATTGAAAAATAATGCTCTTCATTAGACATATACTTAATGAATAATGCACTGAAATTAATGAATAATGAAATCAAAAGATGAATAATGCTCTTCTTGTATGAAATACATGGTAAAATTTCAAAACTACTGCATAGGGTATTGCATGACTAATTAAGTCTTGCAGCTCCTTACAGTAGTTTTGAAATTTTAACATTTATTTCATACTCGCTTTCCGCCCGCGGCTTCGCCCGCGTGGAATTCGGTTATATCGCGCTTTTTAGATTTCCCTCGGGAATATCAAATTTTTCAATAAAAGGTAGCCTATGTCCTTTCTCAGGGTGTAAAGATTGTCTGTGCCAAATTTCATCAAAATCGCTTGAGAGGTTTAAGCGGAAAAGCGTAACAGACAGACAAACAGAGTTACTTTCGCATTTATAATATTAGTATAGACAAGTTGGGCGGAGTCTCCTAACACAGGATTATTTACTTAACAGGAGGCTCCGATCATCAACTAATGTAAAATAATTTGGATCTCTAATAAATTTGATTCGATTTGATTTGTGCTCCAATAAAACGTATCTGGCGATAGAAAAATTAGCCTTTAACATAATTGTAATTTATTAAAGTACATTTTATGAGGTCACTAAAGCAAATAATTATTATTTCCACAAACGTTTCGGGTAAACACATACCTTCAGAACAGCAGCACTCCGGCCTGCCGAGCTGCAGAGGCCTGGCTCGGTGACAACGGCCCGACTCCCACTCGTCGTAACAGAGCTCCTTCCGTTCATCCACACAGACAGCCGCCGTCTTGTCGAACCGCCAGCCCGGAGGACAGTCGCACACGTACCTGAACAGTACTAATTTGTAACGAAACACCACAAACATTTCATAACTAACTACATAATATAAGACCAATATTTGTTAACTGTATCTACAATTTTATTTAAATTGGGTTCTTGCAAAGTGAAAAGATAATTGTTGATTCATCTTTTGAATCTTTTTCACTACAAAAGATTTTATCTGTGATAATTTATAATTTTAAATAAATAACTTGATGTGTGGAACAGATAACATGCAATACTGTCAATGGTTTCAAAGTTTGTTTGATAAATAATAATTATATTGTACTTACGAAACTTATATAAGGCTTCTTCGTGGATAGTAAGCGTTATCTAAATTGTATAAGTACAATATAATCACTATTTACTATGTTCCATATAAAGTAAGATGCACAGCTTACCCTCCGTTGAAGTTTCTGCACTCTCCGCCGGCGCACACGTACTGTATCTCCTTGCACTCGTCGCGGTCCACACAACGTCTGCCCACTAACCGCCATCCAGCGCCGCATGAGCATTCATATCTGAAGAAAACAAAAAAGGTCATTTTTAGGATATTGGAACTGCAAGTTGGTTTCAGGTATATTTGGGAACTACTTACAATTGCTAATTATACAATAATAGCTTAATAACAATATTATACATACCCTCCATTAGTATTGGTACACGAGGGTGCCCCGTCCCGGCCACAGAGCTGCGGCAGCTCGCCGCACTCGTCGACGTCGCTACAGTGTCGCGCGTCCGCCGTGAGCGCGTACCTTATGAGTAGAGATGTTACTTACCCTCCATTAGTATTGGTACACGAGGGCGCCCCGTCCCGGCCACAGGGCTGCGGCAGCTCGCCGCACTCGTCGACGTCGCGGCAGTGTCGCGCGTCCGCCGTGAGCGCCTACCTTATGAGTAGAGATGTTACTTACCCTCCATTAGTATTGGTACACGAGGGCGCCCCGTCCCGGCCACAGGGCTGCGGCAGCTCGCCGCACTCGTCGACGTCGCGACAGTGTCGCGCGTCCGCCGTGAGCGCGTACCTTATGAGTAGAGATGTTACTTACCCTCCATTAGTATTGGTACACGAGGGCGCCCCGTCCCGGCCACAGGGCTGCGGCAGCTCGCCGTACTCGTCGACGTCGCGACAGTGTCGCGCGTCCGCCGTGAGCGCGTACCTTATGAGTAGAGATGTTACTTACCCTCCATTAGTATTGGTACACGAGGGCGCCCCGTCCCGGCCACAGGGCTGCGGCAGCTCGCCGCACTCGTCGACGTCGCGACAGTGTCGCGCGTCCGCCGTGAGCGCGTACCCGGGTGCACACTCGCAGCGGAACGACCCCACTGTGTTTCGACAGCGACCGTTGCGACACACCATGCCGCCTTCACGACACTCGTTTATATCTAGAAAGGGACATATAATTCAAGGAATGGTATTTATTTGCATATCGGTGTCAGCAATAAAACTGTCACAGACATATGGTATCTTGGTGAAGAAATATTCATTGTACTCTTCTTCTTCAGCCTATAAAGGTCCACTGCTGGACAAAGGCCTACCCCAAGGCTTTCCACGATGAGCGGTCTTGTGCTGCCCGCATCCTTCGGCTTGGCTATGTCAGTGCCTTTGGTTCTTCTGTGGATCTCCTCATTTCTGATTCGATCGTGCAGGGAAACTCCGAGCATAGCTCTATCCATCGCCCTTTGTGTGACTCTAAGCCTTCTAATGAGGCCCATTGTGAGCGACCACGTTTCAGTTCTGTAAGTCATCACTGGCAACACACACTAGTCAAAGACTTTAGTCTGGAGACACTGTGGTATTGTGAACGACAAAATGTAGCGTAGACACCTCTTTCTCGAAGTTGGACCTACCTAGTTCGACTGTTTGTCTCAGGTGAAATGAAATTAAATTAAATGAAATGAAATGAAATCGTTGATTAAGCAAGTAGGATCACTGATCACTTTTACACGTCATGTTTATTTTTTATTTTATTTTTTTAACTAGATGAAGCCGGCATTTCCTAACTGACTACCTCTGAGAAGAAATAGCCGAAACAAACTCAGGGATCATCGTCTTTTTCAAGTCCAGACATTAAAAATGAAAATGTTTACAATAATTTACCTTATAATTACGCATATTGCTTAATAACAATGCTTAACAGAGCGAGCAGCTCAGTCCCAAGCTTTTTGTCTTCTAAATAATCTGTGATTTTATAATACCCCTTTTTGCAAAGTTTGGCCTTTATATGGTTCTTAAATCGTTTAATGGGTAAGTTTCGAATGTCCATGGGAAGCTTGTTGTAAAAGTGTATACATTGACCCATGAACGAGTTGCCTACTCTGTGGAGACGAGTGTGATGTAAAGCAAGATTGTGTTTGTTCCTGGTATTTACATTATGAATATCGCTTATCTTCTTAAAATTCGAGATATTTTATGAACATACATAAGATTTTCAAATATATATTGTGAAGCTACAGTCAGAATGTTCACCTCTTTGAACTTTTCTCTAAGAGATTCTCTAGGACCAAGGTTATAAATGGCTCGAACAGCCCTCTTCTGTAAAACAAAGATGGTATTGATGTCCGCACAAGTTCCCCAGAGAAGAATCCCATAAGTCATAAGACTATGAAAATAACTAAAATAAATAATTCTGGCTGTATCCACATCAGTTATCTGTCTAATTTTCTTAACAGCAAAGGCGGCAGAACTGAGTCTATCCGACAGCTTCTCAATGTGAGGACCCCATTGTAACTTGGCGTCAATAGTTAATCCAAGAAAAACTGTCGACTCGACAGGGATCAACTCTACTCCATTCAGTTGAACATTGGTACTTAGCTGCCTGACATTTGGCGTAGAAAATTTAATGACTTTAGTTTTTTTCATTTAAAAGGAGGTTATTTACATTAAACCAATGGACAACTTTAGAGAGTGCATTGTTAACTTCGTCAAAATTTGTTAGCTGACGCTTGACTTTAAAAATAAGATAAGTGTCATCCGCGAACAATACTATGTTGTGATTATCCCTCACGTGATGAGGTAAGTCATTAATATAAATTAAAAACAAGAATGGACCTAGAATTGAGCCCTGCGGAACGCCCATGGTGACCACAGATCCTGCAGATCTCTTGCCATGAACATCAACCCTCTGAATTCGATTATTCAGATAAGAAGTCAGAAGGTCGAGAGCTCTGTCCCTCAAACCATAATGGTACAATTTCCTGATAAGAGTATCATGATGTACGCAATCAAAGGCCTTCGACAAATCACAAAAAATACCAAGAGCATCTTGTGATTCCTCCCAGGCCCCAAATATGTTCTTTAGCAACGCCACGCCCGCATCTGTAGTTGAACGACCCTTTGTAAAACCAAATTGTTTCACGTGCAATAAATTGTGTAAGTTAAAGTGCCTCAACAACTGTTTCAAAATTAATTTTTCAAAAATTTTGCTCAAAGTTGGTAATATCGTGACATGAGAGTTCGACATGATCTTCTTTCATCCATGTTCACCTTTAGACCCACTTATTGGGAAGCTCTGTTGAGGTCATTGAGCATTTTTCCCAAGTCTTCCAGTGTCTTCGCGATGACCACGATATCATCTGTAAAACGGAAATTAGTGATGTACTCGCCGTTGACGTTGATGACAAGTCTTTTCCAGTGCAGGAGCTTGAAGACATCTTCCAACGCAGCAGTGAACAATTTGGGACATATGACATCTCCTTGTCTCACTCCACGCTGCAGTTGGATCAATTTCGAGTCCTGATCTTGGAGACATCCTGACATGGTGGCGTTTTTGTACAAACACTTCTATCACCTCAATGTATCGATGGTTAATTTGACACCACTGGAGAGACTGTAGCACCGCCCAAGTCTCGATCAAATCGAAAGCCTTCTCAAAGTCAACAAACGCTAAGCATAGTGGTTTGTTACTGGTACTCCTCGGACTTCTGCCAAATTTGCCAAAGCGTATGTATGTGGTCTATGGTGCTAAAGCCTTTTCGGAAGCTAGCTTGTTCGGGAAGTAGAAATCGTCGAACCTGCGAGCGAGCCGATTCGTGATGACCCTAGAAAACAGCTTATAGACATGACTCAGGAAGGATATCGGTCTGTAGTTTTTCAGTAGGGTATTATCACCTTTTCTGGAAAAACAGTACCACGATGCTCCTGTGCCATCCCTTAGGCGTTTCGCCGTTGATAATGAAGAAATTAAATAGCTTCTGAAGCGCCTTACGAACCGGTTTGCCATCAGCTTTCAGAAGCTCAGCCATAATGCCATCATTTCCAGCCGCCTAATCGTTCTTGAGCTGTTTCAGGGCCATACGAATCTCGTACAGGCTGACTTCCGGGATATCGTCGGTGTAGTGTCGGGTTATTCTGGTTCTAGGATCATTGGCCTGGCTTACAACAGGTGTGTCTTGATGTGTATAACTCCCCGTAGAATTTCTCAATCTCCCCCAAAACTCGGGCTTGGAAATGACGATCCTACCATCCCCAGTCTTCACGTCCGCAAGTAGGTTCTGTCCAACAGACAAATCTCTTGCAAACACTTGGAGCCTTTCTTCCGCTCGATAGCCTCTTTAATACAATTTGTATTAAATTGGCGTATATCGCGAGTCAGAGACTTTGAGATTTGTCTGTTAAGGCATCTGGTAACTGAAGCGTCATCAGGGGATTTTAAGACCACCTCCGTCTTTCTTCCATTAGCCGATCGGTGGAACCGGAGATCTTCTGTCCTTTTGAACGGAGGGTTTTGAAGAACTTGGACCCTTCTATTCGGAGAGTTTCCAAAAACCTGTTGTTATAGTGGTCCACATCTACGCATTCACCGAGGCATTAAAAGCGATTTTTCAGTTTCATCTGAAAGCTTTCGGGGTTTTGGAGCTGGGTTGACGCTGGACGGAGTGTAGAAGTAAAGAGCATAAGTACAGAGCTTTTGAGCGTTTTATTTTTGGGATGGGAAATTATCAAATGAGAGGTCATTTGATGATTTCCCATCCCAAAAAAAAACAGATTGGGCAGATCTCCACCATGCTCCACCGTGTCCTCAGGGCGATCCACACAGTGGTGACACCCTGGCGTTTCCTCCCGCCTTATACGGAACAGGAACCTCCCGAAACAGGCGTGTCCGGTGAGGACCTGCGTCAGGCGGAAGGTTAGGGCGCCGTGGCGCCTCTCTAGCCACTCCTCAAAGAGGGAACTGTTGCGTGAATCGCACTCTCCATGTCGCTAGGAGATCCCGCTAGAGCTCTGTCCGCCGTTCTGCGATTTCTCGCAGCAGCGGAGTTATGCCTCCTCCCACATATGGACGAGGGCTTTGACCTCCAGATCCCATGGCAGCAATCCGGCAAGGAAGCTCGCCACCTCAGCGGAGACCGTGCAGTATCCCCGGATCAGCCGAAAGGCCATGACCCTCTGGGACGTGGTAATGCATTGGGCTGGTCGCTTCCTTAGCGACCGCACCCACACCGGTGCCCCGTAACCATGGTCATGGACCGCACGGCCCCCGCGTAGAGCCTCCGCTAGGAGGTGTTTGATCCCCCTAGTTGTAGAAGAGCCGCGTCAGCGCAGCCCCGGCCCGTTCCAATCTGGGAGCCAGCCGTCGGAAGTAGTCCTCAAAGTTCCACCGGCTGTTGAGGACGAGTCCCAGGTACCTACTTCATCGTCGACCCGACGCTGATCTGAACCCCTCCTACCGTTATGTGGAAACCCGACGGTGGCGCGTTCCGAGGACCATGAAAGCAATTTGCCTCGGACTTCTGCAGGGCCACTTGAGTCCCAATTTCCTGATCCTCTCGACGATTGTCGCAACCCCGAGGGTCGCTGTATCAGCTGCCGCCTAATGTTGAGGTTCAAGATGCCTCTAACAATACGGTGATCACTCCCGATTTTAATCGCATGGATCACGGATCAGCGGTGGACATTTGCCTTCTCGTTGACATTATGAAGTCTATCTCGTTTTTGGTTTAACCATCGGGGTTAATTCATTGTATAGAAACGCAATAATTACAAGTACGAGTTGACAAAATACAGAGATTTCATTAATTAATGAGCTAGGTAGGTACGTTAATAATGTTTTAATGCTTCTAGAATATATGTTCTAAATGGTGTTGAAAACCTTATTAGAGTCAGTTGCGAAGTGCAATAGAACGACGTGGTCACAGGACAGATACAAAAAACAAAAGAAAATTATAATAATTCTCTATACTTACTACCTTGCCTTGCCTACGGGTTTTAGTGTTTATAAAATAACATTTCCTACAATAAATACTGATACGAAAGAAGAATAATTTCACTATTCATAAAGTACAACTGACCGATACAATCATTGTTGGCACCAGGTTTGAACCCTTCATCACAGTGGCACGTGTACGATCCCGGCAGGTTCTCGCACGTGCCGTTGCGGCACATCGGTCGCGGGCGCGAGCACTCGTCGACGTCTCGACACACACCGTCGCGGAGAGTGTAGCCTGGCTTGCAGTCGCATCTACAGACAAAGTATTTCATACATTATTATGGAAAACGTCACAATAAAAAGGAAACATGTTTAGCCAACTTAGCTTAACATCTTTCTAATAAAATTTCGTATAACGGCCATAAATAAGCAAATTCGTATAAAATTACAGATACTAGTCGCCCTCTAGAATATCTACGAATGATTATTGCGGATGACTCTGTCATAAACGTTTCTCAACAGTTACTGAGCTGGTTCGGCTCATTCATGATTAATATATTGATCCTGTTGTTCGTCATTGTGCTTCTTGTACAGACGACAGCTGTAGGTCAAGCTAATAGAAACTGTCAAAAATTCCTAATCAACCTTGAGCCTTAATACTTTATTGATAAAGTTGAAAATCTAATAAAGTAATCTGACAGATTGTAGTAGCTTGATGCGCTGTCGTGTGTACAGGAGCTACTTACACTTGGACGTATACATAGCCAACACATTACATATCGGTTAGATTCAAATCAAATTAACCGTCACAATCCGAAGCGTTTCTCACCTATAGGATCCAATAGTGTTCCGACACTCGCCGTGCTCACACAGTCTCTCGTCGGCACACTCGTCGACGTCCTCGCACTCGTCGAGCGCGGCCGTCAGTCTGTACCCGGGGGGACAGCGGCACTCGAACGCTCCCGGCAGGTTCACGCACTGAGACAGGCCGCGGCACGGAGTGCGGTGGAGCAAGCACTCGTCGATGTCGCGGCACAAGTGCGACGTGTTGTCGTGTTCGTAACTGAGGAGGACAAAGAAGAATGTAACTTACTAAAGTCGTCGTTCATTCAAACCTTATTGCAGCAACGTGAATTTGGGTTACCAGTCAGTTTTCAGTTTCCATTTCATTAATTATGTCATCATTACTACGAGGATTCAAATAACTGTATTTTTTCTTACCCATGATCACATCCACATTGGAAGCCAGTAGGTGTATCGTGACAAGTACCAGGCTTGCATAACTGTGGCATGATGTCACACTCATTGATCGGCTTGGTCTCATTGGTCATGGGGTTGATGTACTCCCCAGGTTTCTCTCCACAGAGTGCCATATGTTCGTGGGATCCTTTGTCCGGACAAGGCTCGCAGGGCGCTCCCCAGGCTTTGCCCACGGAGCAGCAGCACAGATACTTGGTTTGAGGGACGCCAGCGGCTCCGGTACAGCGGCCGGTGTCGGGCTCCCAGTCCATGTAGCATTGACGTTGGCGGACGTCCACACACTCCTCTGTAGAGGAAAAAATATTACAATCCCCACAACGCCAGATAGAAATGTATATATATATAGTTGTACTATAAGGTAGATATATATATCTATACCTAAATATACATATGTCACCAGATATAAATATTGAATAAGTCTCATGTAATAAGGGGCGTCTCGGGTACCGTAGCGTAGGACGCCCTTGGGTGAGATGGAGCGACGACATCAAAAAGGTGGCAGGTAGTGGCTGGCGGAGAACTGCTCAGGATCGAGCTTGTTGGCGTGCCATGAAGGAGGTCTATGTCCAGCAGTGGACGAGTAGAGGCTGATGATGATGAATAAGGGGCGTCCCTATAGCCATCAACTAATGATAACTCCAGATTCAGGGCTGCTACAGAAATTCCAGATGGAAGAACCATAAAACTTAGCCCGACCTGGGAAACAAACCAAACTTCTAGTTCTACAGTAGCGCCAGCGACCACTAGCTCTATGAAGCAGTCAGTTTTGAAAAATTATTACACGTAAAAGAAAGACAGTATTACAAAATGTCATACTCACTTCCATTAGGCATAGCAACATAACCCTCAGGGCACAGACACACATACGAGCCCTGCATGTTCCTACATATCCCCGGACCGCAGATATCGGGTCTGGCGCACTCGTCAATGTCCTCACAACGTTGTTCATCAAGGGTGAGCTGCCACCCATCACCACACGTGCACACGAACGATCCGAACGTGTTGGTGCACGTGCCGTGCTCACACAGCGCCGGGTGTTGGGCACACTCGTCGATGTCGGCGAGGGTTACTACGTATGATGGCTGGAAAGAGAGTAAAAATACTTCACACAGAAATGGAGAATATCAATTTCAGAAATGTTTCAACCAGTTTTACTTAAGCTAACGGTAAGTTTCAAGACCCACCTGAGTAGTTGATATAATAGTCACTCGATCTATTGGAGATAAGATACTTACAGGCTCAAGAACTGGTTGATATCCAGGACCACCAGGACAGAGTTGCCGATATGCTTCGGAACCAGGTTCCGGACAGAGGTCACAGTAGTTGCCCCAAGCAGCACCTGTAATGAACCAAAATATCATCAGTACCAGTGAATAATGCTGTTAAGTCATAAGTTTCAAAGTATTGATGTTACGTACCAACAGAACAACAGCAAGCTGCCATGGTGCCATCTTCAGACAGTTCGTCACTGTCATGACAATGTTCGGCTCCAGATCTCAGATCCACCTTACCGTAACAGCGTGCCTTTCTCGAATCTAAAATGACGTCATTAAAGTACTATTTATTACTATGTTTTTAATTTAAAAAATATCAGAAAAACTTGTGAAAATTCAGGAAAATAAAAATCTATAATAGAAATGTTTCTGAAACTACATAATTTTGTTTCAGAGCTTTAGACTTGCTAAAATATTCGTTGATAAATCACGCTTTCCAAGCCCTTTGAGATCTTCAAATATTATCCCGTATCTGAAGACGTTTTTTTTTTATTTTGAGCAGAATAGAGCATCTTATGCGCTGAATTTCTGGTCGCTAATTTGCTCGTCTTTTTTGTAATGAAATACCTAAACAGCGTGAGCGTGCCCGCCTACTGGCTGTGGGTAAATGGGAATCGGGCCTCTGGCTTCAGGCGCTACCGTCACCCAACATAGGAACTTTGCTGGGTGACGCCACTTTCCGGCTCGCTACATGCCTGCGTCTGGGCGCCCCATGTGTGGCTCCGCATCGCTGCCAATGCGGTGAAGGTGTTGACTGCTTCGGACACCATGGCTTATCCTGTAGTAAAAGCGCAGGTCGGATAGCACGGCATGCCAGCAGTTAATGACATTATCCGCCGTGCTCTTGTCACCGCCGGTGTGCCAGCTGTTTTAGAACCTCACGGCTTGACACGCGGCGATGGGAAGAGACCAGACGGAATGACTATAATGCCTTGGAAGGTAGGTAGGCCTTTAGTGTGGGATGCAACGTGTGTCGATACCCTTGCGCCATCCCATCTTCCAAATACGGTGAGTTGTGCCGCAGCGGCTGCTGCAGGTGCGGAAAACCTCAAACGGCGGAAATACTCCAATCTCATTGGAACCTATACGAGTATGTTCGAGCCGTTTGGGGTTGAAACACTAGGGCCATGGGGTCCGAGTGCACACCAATTATATTTCGAGATCGCCAAACGTATAATTGACTCTTCACGTGACCAGAGGGCTGGGCTATTTTTTGGCCAAAGAATCAGCATCGCCATACAACGTGGCAATGTTGCCAGCTTTTTGGGCACGTTTCCTGTTGACAGCGATGCGGGTGAATTTTTTGATGCCCTCTAGTTTTTTCAATTCCTCTTTTATATACTTGTAGATATTTTTTTTTTAAATCTTTTTAAATTATGTAAATATTAGCCATGTAATTAATGAAATTGATATAAATAAATACCCCTAAACAGATTAATATTCAAGAAGTCGAAGTTACCGTAACAGGCAGTTCCGTCCGAGACCAGCTCGTAGTTGGGCGGACACCTACAGACGTAGGAGCCCTGGGTATTGATGCACTGTCCGTACTGACACGACTGCGGAGACTTGCACTCATCCACGTCCGTACAGTTGAAGCCGGGCATTACTGTCATCAAAGGAAAATCAAATCTTATCTTACATCCAAGTAGAAAACCCGCATTTTTATGAACCACCCTAAAAAGAAAATCTTCGGTCAAATATTTAGTGATCTTTATTTTTGTTTTTGAATAGTAGTTTTGAAATTAGAACAGAATAGGATACTCTTTATTATGTACACTATATAGATTACAGAAACATAAGTAAAAAGATGTTACAAAGGGTGACACAATGGGCGGTCTTATCGCTAAGAGCGATCTTTTACAGACAACCTTTGGATGGAATACTAAGGGGAAGGAATATACATATAATGGCACGTTTTAGATATTTTACTGACGGAATGATCCACGGTCGCTTATATACCAGCGTCCTAATTACGTAGCACAATATTACTATCAGTTGGAATTATTTCGAAGCATATTGCTAATTCATTGCTCCATACGTTTGAAAATGTGTCTGCTCAACAACGTAAATAACGCAATGTTGAACTGGCAAAATAAAACCCATTGCTACTGATAGCGTGTTACGTAATTACTTACGCTGCAGGTCACTAATAAAACATGTGTTAATTTGGACCTTCTCATAGTCATCTGTAGTAAATTAAAACAAAATTAAGCAAGTAAAACTCACGATCATCAATACTGTCAGACTGGTACCCTTTGTCGCAGATACACTTGAACATCCCGTACGTGTTCACACAGCGACCGAACACGCACACATTGTCGAACGTCGCACACTCGTCCATGTCTGGAAAACATAGGGTTAAGTCGAATATGAGTCGAATACAGAAACAGATTGCATTATTTTAACCCACTTCTGATGGAGTTTTTTTTTTTTTGTTATCTCATAACTATTCGGTCCGAATGAAGTGGTCCCCAAGATAGCCTATCTTAGATAGAGGGTTTACTTTTTAACAAACGGGCTCCCCAATTGTAAAATTGGTTCGGTCCTTGGCTTCTCTAGTGTAGCTAGCAACCCTTAGGGAACATCATCACTGAATTATAAAATGAAGGGTTCTATTATAGCCTCCTAGAAGATACTTACCAAGACAGGACCTGCCATAAGGTGACTTGGTGAAGCCGACGTCACAGTCGCATTCGTACCCGCCGGGAGTGTTCGTGCAGTGGCCGTTCTCACACAGAGTGGGGTCGTTCGCGCACTCGTCGATGTCCACACAAGAGTTGAGGGATTCTATTACAGCCTCCTAGAAGATACTTACCAAGACAGGACCTTCGATCAGGTGACTTGGTGAAGCCGACGTCACAGTCGCATTCGTACCCGCCGGGAGTGTTCGTGCAGTGACCGTTCTCACACAGAGTGGGGTCGTTCGCGCACTCGTCGATGTCCACACAAGAGTTGAGGGATTCTATTTCAGCCTCCCAGAAGATACTTACCAAGACAGGACCTGCCATCAGGTGATTTGGTGAAGCCGATGTCACAGTTGCATTCGTACCCGCCGGGAGTGTTCGTGCAGTGACCGTTCTCACACAGAGTGGGGTCGTTCGCGCACTCGTCGATGTCCACGCAAGAGTAACTGCGCAGAAAAAATCAGTAATTGTGCAATTTTAAAAGGAAACGAACGAAGTCATATAAAAAATTCTAAACAGAACGCTGGAGTATAAAACCTTTTTCGTATTTCTAATTGACACTGAGAAAATAAACTTCAAAAATTAGAAAACACATCAGCTTATAAGACTCATATTTTTATCGTACTGACCCATCTCCCTTGTATCCAGTATCGCAGAGACACATGAAAGATCCATCAGTGTTGGTACAAGTAGCGCGCGGGTGACAACCGCCATTGTTGGTGAGGCACTCGTCGATATCTTCACATTCAGTTCCGTCTCCTCGCCATCCGTCGCGACAGCGGCATTGGAACGAACCCTGAGACAAGATAGCCCAATTATATTGGTGTACTAACTTAGTGATATAAAAAGTAAACAAACTAAAACCCAACTACGACAAAAAACGACGCTGAAAAAGTATAAAACAAGATTTTCACAATACTGAACTGAACAAAGTTTCTAATGTGTAAAGAGATAAATGTTGTCAAGGTGCTACGGTAGGTAGGTATATGTAACGTGTGACTACGCCTTTCCAAACATGAAAATTTATCTCTTTACACATTAGAAACTTTGTTCAGTTCAGTATTGTGAAAATCTTGTTTTATACTTTTTCAGCGTCGTTTTTTGTCGTAGTTGGGTTTTAGTTTGTTTACTTTTTATTATTTGTACTATTTTGGTGTTAAAGTGTATTTGTGGCACATAATATTAAGAAAATTTAAATTGTTGAACTAATTATCGCTCATATTTAACATCATTAATGCATTCTTGTAATTATGTACAAGCTTAAAGTACTCGTGAAGCTCTTTCAAGTGATACCAAACACGGTATATTTATTTTAATTTTATATTAACATAGAACTTTTTGTCCGCTAGAGGGCACAATACTAAATTTGGTGACAAGCTTTATAGCTCATACGCAACGGAATATCAAGGCTCTTCTAATGGTACTGCAGTGGTCTTATCCTGATAAGTAGTAAAGAAGCTATGAACGAAAAAATGTGAATTATATGCAATCAGCCCATGAATACAGGTAAAGTCACAAGCAACTGTTAATGTGCTAGTAATATATATATATATTTAATAAAATGTACAAGTAAAGCGCTATCAAATGATACCAAACACGGTATATTTATCTTAACTTAATTTTTTTACTATGTATGTTTTGTCCGCTAGAGGGCGCCACATTAGATTTTGTGAAACCCCATATAGCCTATAACCAGCGGACATTTAAGACGCTTCTAATGATATGTCATTTGTCGAATTCTGATAAGTAGTTTAGAAGTTACGAGGGAACAGATGAACATACATACATACATACATACATACATACATAGCCTGTCAAAATCATAACCCTCCTTTTGCTTTGCCGTAGTCGGGTAAAAAATAGTAGTCTCAAGATTTATTTAGGAGTATCTAGTTGGAAAGCTGTGATAGAGATCTTTTTCCACCAGTACGACAATACAGGTTATAAAAAAATTTTATATACAGAGTGGTGCTGATAATACGACAATAAATGAAAACACGAACATTTCTGGTTCATAGGAATAATTCTAAACCATAGAAAAAAAGTTAGCATCAAAAATAGAAAAAAAATAAATTTCAACCAAACTAAATCGCATAAACGGAATAGAACATCCTCTAAACACACACATCAGGAATCTGTCAGTAATTACGTATTCAACTTTATCTTTAAAGCAATAAGGCTCAAAGTTGATTGGGAATATCTGACAGTTTGAGGTAGCTTGACTTGCTGTCATCCGTACATCATGTAGAAAATGTGGAAAATTAAAAATGATTTCCTGTGACTAAACTATTGGATATATTTATATGATTTTTTATGGGTAGACTGAGAATGTGTTGAGGTACACGACGTTTAATTTATTGTCGTATTGCCAGCACCACTTTGTATATGGTATTGTACTAGAATAATTACCTACTTGGATCATTATAAAAATAAAAAGGTCCATTTCTATATTATTACTAGAACACAAAGGAGGAAAGCATTCTTGGTAAATAATAATAATCAAATATTTTGGTGCCAATACCTTTATAACTGACTAGCAGATGCCAGCGACTTCGTCCGCGTGGAATTAATTATGATCCGCTTCTATTAGTCGCAGCGTGATGTTATATAGCCTAAAGCCTTCCTGGATTAATGGGCTATCCGATGCAAAAACAATTTTTCAAATCGGACCAGTAGTTCCTGAGATTAGCGCGCACAAACAAACAAACTCTTCAGCTTTATATATTAGTATAGATGGGTACGGAGGTCAGTGAACCAATATTTTAAAGGATGTTCTATTCCGTTATTTTATGCGATTTAGTTTGTTGTTGTAGTTGAAATTTTATTTTTTTTTATTTTTGATGCTAGATTTTTTCCATGGTTTAGGATTATTCCTATGAACCAGAATTGTCTATGTTTGAAAATTTTGGTCTTTAGTTGGTACTAAAGTCCAAAACCTTAGACATATCCACCATAGTTTTCTTTTTATGATTGGTAACGAAACAAATAAGATTTTATATAAACTATTGACTTACAGGTAAGTTAATGCAGTCAGCAGCAGGGTGACAGTCGCAGGTGCCCAGCTCGCACTCGTCATCATCAGTACATGCAGGACCTTGCTCCGGCTTCACGCTATAGCCGTCAGGACAGCGGCAGACGAAGCTACCGATCGTGTTGTGACATTCACCAGCACCGCAGAGGTCGGGCACCTGTGGAGTTAACCCATATATTGATAATCATGGGGCTAAAATTACCTTTTACGTACGAGGTACCTGGTTTTAATCCTGAGCTTTAACAAATAGCTATAATGTCACCAAGTTTTAATGGGTTTTCAGCGGCGTATATCAACACTATAACTTTTACTACGATATCGAAAAACGTATGCATTAAAAATATTAAATAAATTACAGTCACCTGTAACAATCATTTTCAATAATAAAAAATTTAAAGACGCGATAATATCTATTTTTTTTTTAAATTCCTTCTATAGCTTTAGTAAATTCTTTATTAGTGATTTTCGTTTTTGTAATATTTCAGTCAATAGACAAAAATATATGCTTTTTTCCCTAGAGATGCCATTTTTTTCTCGCTCTGGTACGATACAATGAAGGCCTTTTCGAGAAAGAGTTGCAAAAAGAATATTTTTAATACTGGTTGTAAGACAGGCCTTATTATAAAAAAAATACTTTAACTGACGATTTAAACGCGACGTTTTTTTTACCACGCACGACAATATCATCAGTCAGCTTAGCGTCTAAAGTAGACAGTGCTCATCTCTAACGCACTGGGAATGTACTTACTCTATTGGACTCACAACTGTAGCGGTTCATACAAACGGACTATTGGACTCACAACTGTAGCGGTTCATACAAACGGACTATTGGACTCACAACTGTAGCGGTTCATACAAACGGACTATTGGACTCACAACTGTAGCGGTTCATACAAACGGACTATTGAAGTCACAACTGTAGCGGTTCATACAAACGGACTATTGGACTCACAACTGTAGCGGTTTATACAAACGGACTATTGAACTCACAACTGTAGCGGTTCATACAAACGGACTATTGAACTCACAACTGTAGCGGTTCATACAAACGGACTATTGAACTTACAACTGTAGCGGTTCATACAAACGGACTATTGAACTTACAACTGTAGCGGTTCATACAAACGGACTATTGAACTTACAACTGTAGCGGTTCATACAAACGGACTATTGGACTCACAACTGTAGCGGTTCATACAAACGGACTATTGAACTCACAACTGTAGCGGTTCATACAAACGGACTATTGGACTCACAACTGTAGCGGTTCATACAAACGGACTATTGAAGTCACAACTGTAGCGGTTCATACAAACGGACTATTGAAGTCACAACTGTAGCGGTTCATACAAACGGACTATTGAAGTCACAACTGTAGCGGTTCATACAAACGGACTATTGGACTCACAACTGTAGCGGTTCATACAAACGGACTATTGGACTCACAACTGTAGCGGTTCATACAAACGGA
>JADWQK010001775.1:0-12218 GCA_017933935.1 Sesamia nonagrioides
TATACACACATCAAAAGTGTCTAGGGATCAACATATATTTTTGCAATAACTTTTCTCCTGATTGATATTAATTAAAATTTTCTTTAAGGATTCATCAAATAAAGTGTTTTCGTTTGTCACAGTAACGATAAACCAAGTCACCTTTGCATTAAGGTCGTACCCTCACCAAATGACCTCGACATTTGCTCCCTCTTCACCGCGCCCCACCTCTACAATACTTCGCAAAATATTACTAGCGCCGTCTGGCGGACGAAGTACTTACAAATACAAGTTAAATTCATAGACCACAGAAGTAACAGACATGGCACTTTTATTTTTGTTTATTGGTGCGCCCAAATACTTTTGGTTATTATGTACTCAAACCAAATGTTGACGATACTTCATAATAAAAATTCTGCGGTGTTTATTTTTTAACCGACTTCAGAAAAAGGTGGTTCTCAGTTCAATTTATTGTCGCTGATAACTTTATGGTTAATGAACCTATTTAGACCATTCTTTTTTTATATGAAGGGATATGCTGCCTATGTAATCCCATTGTTACCACGTCAGTGTCGATAATGGAAATTCTGAGAAATTTAGGCCAATTATCGAAAATTGTAGGCACGCTTCGGGTGACAACTTGATACTCGTGTTTATATCGGATGATACTATAAAACCGTGAAGATTTGGGCCTGACCTGATGATGGAGATGACAGAATATCAAGGGAATCCACATCGGAAGCAACTGTCACGTGTTTGGGCTTATTTAATGTGTATTGATTAGACCTTTATAACTAAATATGTTATGACTGTAACTTCAGGGTTGGAAGTTAGTTTTGTAGATTGAAAGTTAGCTAAGTCAGATGGACAAAGGGATAGAAAAATAATATAATAAAGTTTAATTTATCATTATTTATTATTTTAAGGGAAAACGTAATCAGGGTCAAATAAATTTCTGCAGAACTGACACATTTAAAAAAAAAAATTCATGTTTTTTTTTTGGGACCAGGCAAGACTGTGAAATTATATTATTAACTTCCGAAATTAGTTATTTTTCACTTTGTAGTGGTTTTTGAAGTCGGTTGTTTTTTTGTAAAAAGTTTTTATTTTTATGTTTGTTTGCGGATAACTTCGCCTAAAATTTGGTATTTCGATGAATTTTTGGGTATTTCGACATGGGTGTCGTGATAGGGGTTTTCGGGAGTGCAGATCACGAATATGACGTAATTTTTGAAATCCAAGATGGCCGACACCAATTTTATGATATTTTGACATGGGTGTCGTGAAAGGGGTTTTTGTGGGTGCTAATCACGAAAATGACGTCATTTTGGAAATCCAAGATGGCCGACACCAATTTTATGATATTTTGACATGGGTGTCGTGAAAGGGGTTTTTGTGGGTGCTAATCACGAAAATGACGTCATTTTGGAAATCCAAGATGGCCGACACCAATTTTATGATATTTTGACATGGGTGTCGTGAAAGGGGTTTTGTGGGTGCTAATCACGAAAATGACGTCATTTTGGAAATCCAAGATGGCCGACACCAATTTTATGATATTTTGACATGGGTGTCGTGACGGGGGTTTTCTGGGGTGCAGATCACTAAAATGACGTCATTTTTGAAATCCAAGATGGCTGACACCAATTTTATGATATTTTGACATGGGTGTCGTGAAAGGGGTTTTCGCGGGTGCTAATCACGAAAATGACGTCATTTTTGAAATCCAAGGTGGCCGAAATTATATTTCGTGATATTTTGACTTGGGTATCGTGACGGGTTTTCGGGGCGCTGATGACGTCAATTATAAGCTGTGGCATAGCTTCTATTTCTTTATCAAAGTCAAAAATAAAACATCAAATATAGTTTAGTCGCTAAATCGCCACCATTTTTCGCACTCCTTCAATGACGTCACTGGTAAAAAATAAATAAATAAATAAACTACAAAAAAGAAAATACATACTTATACAAATGTATACGTTAATTGGCAAAATAAAAAAAATACTATGTCATAAATAACTAATAAAAAATTTCCTACTAACTACATACTGCGGAACTCGGTGTGCACACCTTTGCGATTTACCCCGCAGCCACGCGCAGGATTGCGTTTTTTATCTGCATTTTCACGCACATCTGCAGCCCTGCGCGTGAGCGCAGATTCAATGTATAGTACCATGCGTTTCTCCATACAAAATTTGGTACTAGCGAACATCTATCTTATATATAAAATTCTCGTGTCACAGTTTTCGTTCCTATACTCCTCCGAAACGGCTTGACCGATTCTCATGAAATTTTGTGAGCGTATTGAGTAGGTCTGAGAATCGGCCAACATCTGTTTTTCATCCCCCTAAATGTTAGGGGTAGTCCACCCCTACTTGTTTTTTTATTTTTACACAACATTTTTAGTTTCTATTTTTTTACAACATACAAAAATACATACAATCCTAAATTTTCACCCTTTACGATCAATCCTTCAAAACTGATCAATCGTCATTTAATTAGTTTTATTCCCATGGGAAATCTAAAAAACGCGATATAACCCAATTCCACGCGGGCGAAGCCGCGGGCGGAAAGCTAGTACTAATATAGAAAGCTGAATAGTTTGTTTGTTTGAACGCGCTAATCTCAGGCACTACGCTTCCGATTTGAAAAATTCTTTTTGCGTTGGATAGCTCATTAGTCCAGAAAGGCTTAAGGCTATAAAACATCACGCTGCGACTAATAGGAGCAGAGCATTACTAACTCAACGCGAACGAAGTCGCTGGCGGCCGCTAGTATAAAATAGCTTTACCGCGGCAGCCCCGAGTGCCACATGTTTTTGTTTTATTAGAAAGACGATATCTTCAAGGTAGTCTCATGTTTAGGAAATTAGGGTCTGATGATGGAAGACTAGGTAAATCTAGAAGAAATTTAAAAAATCAAAGGGGCGTCTAGGGCTTTTCTAAGTTTTTTTCATTAAGTGTTTTAACGCACTACAATTTAGTAAAGTTCGGAGTTGATGATGGAGCCGGGAGACAGCCGAGGGAACTCCTTAACGATTCACATCAGCTGCCTCGTGTTTGTGCTTAATAAATTTGTATTGATAAGAACTTTACACCTAAATGAGTTGTGATCATCATTAAAGCTCTGATGTTGAAGACAAAGGCCAGTTAAGGGAACTCCTTAAAGGTTTACAATAGTTACCTTATGTTTGGACTTATTTCTGTTCATTTATATTGATGAAAACTTTACACCCATATAAGTAGGTTAAAATGAATGTCTGCAATAGATCTGATGATAGAGCCGAGAGAAATTCGAGGGAACTCCTCAACGATTCACAGCAGCTACCTTGTGTAATATCTTGATTAATTTGTATTGATAAGAGCTTTACACCTAGATGGATTGTTATGATCATTAGGAGTCTGATAATGAAGACGAAGGACAGTCTGTTGAGGGAACTCCTCAAAGGTTTACAGTAGCTGCTTTGTGGTTGGACTTAATTCATTTATATTGATGAGAAATTTGCACCCATAGCCTTAAGCTTTTCTGGATTAATGAGCTATCCAACGCAAAAAGAATTTTTCAAATCGAACCTGTAGTGCCTGAAATTAGCGCGTTCAAACAAACAAACTCTTCAGCTTTATATATTAGTACTGGCTTTCCGCCCGCGGCTTCGCCCGCGTGGAATTGGGTTATATCGCGTTTTTTAGATTTCCCATGGGAATAAAACTAATTAAATGACGATTGATCAGTTTTGAAGGATTGATCGTAGAAGGGTGAAAATTTAGGATTGTATGTATTTTTGTATGTTGTAAAAAAATAGAAACTAAAAATGTTGTGTAAAAATAAAAAAACAAATAGGGGTGGACTACCCCTAACATTTAGGGGGATGAAAAACAGATGTTGGCCGATTCTCAGACCTACTCAATACGCTCACAAAATTTCATGAGAATCGGTCAAGCCGTTTCGGAGGAGTATAGGAACGAAAACTGTGACACGAGAATTTTATATATAAGATAGATGTTCGCTAGTACCAAATTTTGTATGGAGAAACGCATGGTACTATACATTGAATCTGCGCTCACGCGCAGGGCTGCAGATGTGCATGAAAATGCAGATAAAAAACGCAATCCTGCGCGTGGCTGCGGGGTAAATCGCAAAGGTGTGCACACCGAGTTCCGCAGTATGTAGTTAGTAGGAAATTTTTTATTAGTTATTTATGACATAGTATTTTTTTTATTTTGCTAATTAACGTATACATTTGTATAAGTATGTATTTTCTTTTTGTAGTTTATTTATTTATTTTTTACCAGTGACGTCATTGAAGGAGTGCGAAAAATGGTGGCGATTTAGCGACTAAACTATATTTGATGTTTTATTTTTGACTTTGATAAAGAAATAGAAGCTATGCCACAGCTTATAATTGACGTCATTTTCGTGATCAGCGCTCCGAAAACCCGTCACGATACCCAAGTCAAAATATCATAAAATATAATTTCGGCCACCTTGGATTTCAAAAATGACGTCATTTTCGTGATTAGCACCCACAAAAACCCCTTTCACGACACCCATGTCAAAATATCATAAAATTGGTGTCGGCCATCTTGGATTTCCAAAATGACGTCATTTTCGTGATTAGCACCCGCAAAAACCCCTTTCACGACACCCATGTCAAAATATCATAAAATTGGTGTCGGCCATCTTGGATTTCCAAAATGACGTCATTTTCGTGATTAGCACCCACAAAAACCCCTTTCACGACACCCATGTCAAAATATCATAAAATTGGTGTCGGCCATCTTGGATTTCCAAAATGACGTCATTTTCGTGATTAGCACCCACAAAAACCCCTTTCACGACACCCATGTCAAAATATCATAAAATTGGTGTCGGCCATCTTGGATTTCCAAAATGACGTCATTTTCGTAATTAGCACCCACAAAAACCCCTTTCACGACACCCATGTCAAAATATCATAAAATTGGTGTCGGCCATCTTGGATTTCAAAAATTACGTCATATTCGTGATCTGCACCCCCGAAAACCCCCGTCACGACACCCATGTCAAAATATCATAAAATTGGTGTCGGCCATCTTGGATTTCCAAAATGACGTCATTTTCGTGATTAGCACCCACAAAAACCCCTTTCACGACACCCATGTCAAAATATCATAAAATTGGTGTCGGCCATCTTGGATTTCCAAAATGACGTCATTTTCGTGATTAGCACCCACAAAAACCCCTTTCACGACACCCATGTCAAAATATCATAAAATTGGTGTCGGCCATCTTGGATTTCCAAAATGACGTCATTTTCGTTATTAGCACCCACAAAAACCCCTTTCACGACACCCATGTCAAAATATCATAAAATTGGTGTCGGCCATCTTGGATTTCAAAAATTACGTCATATTCGCGATCTGCACTCCCGAAAACCCCTATCACGACACCCATGTCGAAATACCCAAAAATTCATCGAAATACCAAATTCGAAGTTATCCGCAAACAAACATAAAAATAAAAACTTTTTACAAAAAAACAACCGACTTCAAAAACCACTACAAAATGAAAAATAACTAATTTCGGAAGTTGGTGTCTTTCGTTTGGTATATTCGTTTTAGACACCGAGTTCCGAAATTAGTTGGCATTTCCCCTAGCCTGACTGGCTGGGTAAAAGACTTCCTGACTGAACGGTCCCTCCGAGTTGTTGTCGATGGATGCTCTTCTGAGCCCATGTCAACTAATGCCGGTGTTCCTCAGGGGTCTGTTCTCTCTGCAACTCTGTTCCTGCTGCATATTAACGATCTGCTGATGCCTGGTATCTATGGGTATGCAGATGACAGCACAGTTGTAGAGAGATACCTGCCGGGTGCTCGGGCTAGTAGGGAATCAATCCGGTCCGAAAGAGAGGCCATGGTTGAGCGAACGAGTGTTGCGCTGCAGGCAGTCTCCGAATGGGGCAATGCCAATCTTGTAGCATTCAATGCCGCCAAAACACAGGCGTGTCTTTTCACCGCCAAAAGGAGCCCGTTCACCTTGGCTCCTACTTTTCGGAATAATAATAATAATAATAATAAACGTTTATTTGGAACAAGTTTTAGGACACAAGTTTACAAATTGAAACGAAGATAGCTGCAAAAGTTAAAACTGTGGCGCAGCTATCGACGCCTAGCTAAACAATAAGTTACATTGCAGTTCCAGACTAGTAATAAATTTAATAATTAATTAAACTACATCCCTATGTGTGTATGTGTATGCGTGTGTGTGTATGCGTGTGTGTGTGGGTGTGTAGGGGTGTGTGTGTGTGTTTGTGTGTGTAGAACGCGTAAGTGGAGGGGTGGAAGGTATTCAAGTAATAAGATTGATGTTATGGGAATCAGGAATATAAGTATTATGTTAGTATTATGTTACCACAAGTTGTTCTGTTGCTTCGTAGGAGAAGGATTTAAGCAATTCTGACAGTTTTTTTCTGACTGAGGCTCTTGTTAATGGATAAATTTGAATAATCCTATTTATGGTATTGTAGAGTTTAGGGCTAAGGTAATTGTAGTGGCGTTTTACTAATGCCAGTCTGGAGAAAGGTGTCTTACAAATTAGGTCGGAACGTCGCTTCTTGGAGCGGCATTGTGGATCATATTTCGTGCGATCGTGTTTCTTAAGAACGGTTTGAAGTATAAATAATTGTCTAAAAGTGAGGACATTACAGAGCGAATAAAGCTCCAACGTCGGGAATCTAATAGGTTTCTTGGCCAATACCTTTAGTACCGCTCTTTGTGCTCTCTCCAAACGCAAAATCGTAGTCTTGTGAGTACCTCCCCATACTGTAACGCAATAACCAAGAACTGACTGGACGAGTGCCTGGTATATTAGTATAAGGCATGGGAAATCCACAACCGACCTTAGCTTTTTGAACACATATATAAGTCTTCTTACACGGACCACCACTGAGTTAACTTGTTTTTTCCAGGTTAGGCAATTATCTACTACGATTCCAAGATACTTGATGTTGTCGGAGCGTTCTATTTGGTTGGCACAGTTACAGGATATGGTAGCCACAGTATGGGAGCAAATATGGGTTTTAATTTGAAAAGATGTTGGTGGTTGCGTAAGAGTTCCTGGTGTGAAGGGAATGAACTTAGACTTTTCGATGTTGAGTGTGAGTAGGTTTGAGGTTAACCACTTCATGACTAAACCTAGTGCGATCTCCGCACTCACACGAGTGTCAAGCCAGTCCCTACCATGCGTCACAAGAGCTGTGTCATCCGCATAAGCAATTATTTTTGTGTTTGGGAGTTTTAGCTGACACAGCTCATTGACATAGATAAGGAAAAGAGTAGGTCCTAAAACACTACCCTGAGGCACACCAAATGCAATGTCTTCCAAAGAACTAATGAAACCATCGACTTTGACAACCTGTTTTCTCCCCGTCAAATAACTGCGAAAGATTTCGAGAACGTTTCCTCGTATGCCAACTTGTTCCAGCTTGTCAATTAACCTAGGAATAGACACAGTATCGAATGCCTTCGATAAATCCAGGAAGATACCAATTGCTTTTTGCTTATTATTAAGCTGTTCAACTATAGAGTTTGTAAGTTCCAAGGTAGCATCCTCCGTAGATTTACCTGCCCTGAAACCAAACTGGTTGACGGCCAAAATATTAAATTTGTTAAGGAATTTTACCAGTCTCCCGTTAATGACTTTTTCAAAGATCTTTGAGAGGGTTGTAAGTACGGATATTGGCCTGTAATTAGTAACGATGTACTTATCTCCTCCTTTGTATATGGGATGTACAATGGCAGTTTTGAAGAGATCAGGAAATATTCCCTGGGATATGCACAAGTTGAATATGTGAACAAGTATCGGAATAACAACGCCCTTGGTGGCCTTAATGATTGCGGGTGAAATTCCGTCATATCCAACAGCACATTTATCTTTAAGGCTCAGTATGATGCTTTCGATTTCGTCATCGTCTACAGCATACAAAGCCATGGATTGTAGTGGTGAAGAGGAAGAGTTAACTGTATCAAAAGGAGAAGATATTGAGATTGGGAATTTGGACGCAAGATTACTACCTACATTGGCAAAATAGTGATTAATAATATTGACAGAATGAAGAGGATTGTTGCCACACTTTAACAATTCGGTGGATGAAGATTTACTCGTATCCAAATGGGATACTTGCTTTATAAGCTTCCAAGTTGCCTTCGGATTGTTTTTGGCCCTCTGGAACTCATATTTCTCATACTCGCATTTTAGTTTTTTTAGTAAATTGTTACAGTAATTTCGATAACGGACAAATATAATTTTATGAACATCATTTCCTGGGTGCTTTTTGAAAGTTTTGTTGAGTTTGTCTCTATGACGGATGCATCTCAGAAGGCCAGGTGTAATCCAAGGTTTGATGATGCGTTTTCTACTTGATATAACAGAGGAAGTAGTATGCCGGGTAACGGAAGAAGATAAAATAGACACAAGGGTTTCAACAGCAAGGTTAGGATTATGAATTTGGAGTATATGAGAAAGGTCTGTATTTTCAATGTCATTTCTAACTTTAGTTATGTCAATTTTTGATAACAAACGTTTAGGAGCAGTTATTAAAGTATCAGGATTGAAGAAGAGGAGAACTGGAGCATGGTCTGTTAGATCACAGTCTAGGACTAAGGTTGTGGCAGTGTGTCTGGATTTCAAAATTACATGGTCGAGGCAATTTGCTAGTCTAGTGGGTAAAGTATGTGCGGGAAGCATAGCGTGTGACGCTGCAATATTTAAATATAAGTCTGAGTTTGGGTCCAAGCAAGTAGGAGCAATATTTATGTTAATATCTCCCACCAAAGCAATACTGTTAAATTTTCCTAGCTGTTGCAACAATGTATCTAGACTAGTGAAAAATTGAGTGAGATCTCTAACTGAAGGAGATCGGTATAAGGCAATAACTGCAGCTTTCTCAGAAAATTTAATTACTAGGCAATTTGCATCACTGAAAGTAGGAGTTTCAAAAGAGCACCGAAGATCATTTTTGATGTAGGCTACAACTCCATCATTCTGGTTAGTAAATGAAGATGAATAAGCATTATAACCCGTTAGAGAAGGACAGTTAGGGCATTTACTAAGCCAACATTCAGATAAAATAATGACATCTAGTGTGTAATGAAGTCTAGCCAATAATAACAACAATTTGTCAAAATTGCAATTTATACTACGGATATTGACGTGTAGGATTTTAAGGGTGCATTCAGGTTTGGATAAATAATTACAGCTGGACTCCGGGGTGCAGACAAAACAGTCCGATACAGAAATTTTCTCAATATCTGAGTTAATTAAGTTTAGGTCATCCATTCATAATAATTGGATTATCAAAATGTGATCCAATTTTGAAGCGCTGCATAGAGATAATTATACCTTGCCCCTGAAGGTCATTAGCATAGTATGCAATAACATTGTTTGGTTGTCTATTAGAAGTAAAGTAGAAATTTGTATAGAGCAACTTGTGGCTTATGTGGTTTAGTGTAATGAATTGAGTGGGTGTCAGTGTATATGTGTTGGGTAGTATGATAATGTGTGAGGGATTATAATTAGTGGAGATAATTATAATTAAAAGTGAAGAACACAAAACAAAATAATGTAAACAAAAATTGTACATATGGGGCAAAACCCGTAAGAAAACAACAATCTGTAGTTTAGTTAAAGGTAATTTGGGGTTAAGTCATGCGTTAAGATTTTTAACGGTTGAGAGGTCATTCTCGTTCTTAATTTCAAAATGTTTACTTCCTTCTTTTTCTCTCATAAAGATCTTGCCGTGTTTTATCCAGCAGAATTTGTAATTGTTAGATTTTGCTGCGTCGCGGGCCAGGAAGAATAGTCTCTTTTTTCTTGAGGTTAAGTTTTCAGAGACAAAGATAGGCTTGGCAGGGCCACTAATTTTAAGATGCTCCGTAGTTATCTTGTAACTGTCCCTGTTATGTTTCTGGAACTTTCCCAAGAAATCATCTTTGCGTAGGACACTGGTAAAGTCCACTATGATGGTTTTGTTAGCTGGGTCTCTAGTTTTAATTCGATAAATGTCTTTAACGTCGTAAGGCTGGATTGGTAAGTTGATCAGGTTGCCCGTATTAGTTACAACTTTTATGAGAGAAGTCTTTGTTTCGGATTTGGAAACCGGAACGTTGCGTATTTCTAGGCAAGTTGACCTGGAGCTCTGTTCAAAATGTTCCACTTTTTCCTCTAAGTTGTGGATATAGGACAAGTTTTCCTTACGTTCGGCTTCCAAAGTCTCAACTCGTGATGTTAGTTCCTTAAAGCTGGTAGCCATATTTTCGACAGTGTCGCGAACGTCGTTTATCAAAGAACAGAGGCTATCATACCTCTCCTCCTGCTGTTGTTTAAGTTCACGAAATAATTCCTTAATATTAGACATAAAGTTGGACAGCCTATTTGCCTCATCATCATGTTGTCGTTTGCGCTTCACGTTACGGAAGGTTACAGCAGGAGAGTCCGGGTTGTCCAAATTGAGGTTTGGTTCTGAAGAACTGAGGGGTGAGTGTAGCAAAGGCTGCGGAGGGCCAAAAAGCGGCGTCGAAGGTTGCGCTATGGGTGTAGGTGGCGGTGGCGGTGGCGAGTGTTTAAGAGGCATTTTATGTTTGTATGAATTATAAAATATGATCTCTTACTTGAAAGTACCAGGCGTCTAACAATTATTAGGAGGCCAAGACTCGCCGAGCTAGTTGAGTAACACGCAGGTCAAGACAAAGTGGTCGCTATCGACAGATGAGAACAAAACAGCTTTCCGTCAATGTTAACTTGACCTCCGTTTGTCTTCCACTCTCGAATACATCCGTCCCTGTCGCGCTTCACAGGATGGGGTGCACACACACTTAATGACCACTGAGTTCATTAATAAATTGCAATAGTGGTAATCATTTGTAGGCGGGGTCATTAAATAGTATATTATAGTTATGGTTGCATGTGTGACTCACGCTCAGATATATGTGTGTCCGACGAATTGCACGACGCTGTGACCTCTTGAACGGTCATGCACTCCTAATTTTTTGACAGAATTTATTTCAGGTATATTTTAATTTTAAATAAAAGATAGGAAATAAAATAATAATGTGGTTGCTTTAAAACACGTCTGAACTGCTCAGAGGTCCGGGGGGGGATGAATGTGTCCTTGGAGTGTTCCGACCGCCTTCAGCTTTTGGGAGTTGAGATTTCCTCGGACCTTAACTTTGGGCGGTTCATTGAGTCCAAGGCTAAGGTGGCTGCCAGGAAACTTGGCGTTATCGCAAAGGTCCGCCAGTACTTCACACCTGGGCAGCTTCTAATGTTATACAAAGCACAGGTCCGTTCGTGTGTGGAGTACTGCAGCCACATTTGGGCTGGTGCTGCCAAGTGTCACCTGGCCACTTTGGATTCAGTGGAGAGACGCGCAAAGAGGCTGATTGGTGACCCTGATCTAACTCGAGTTGGTCTCCAAAGCCTAGAGCACAGGCGTAGAGTAGCCAGCCTTTCGGTGTTCTATAGGATGCATTTCGGGGAGTGTGCGATGGAATTGCATGATTTAATTCCCCCATCTCCGTTCCACCAGTGGACGACCCGTCGTACGGCTGGTTTCCACCTTTACGTTGTTAACACCACTACGATCCGGACGAAGCGTTTCGCCTCCTCCTTTATACCGCGTACATCGAGGGACTGGAATAATTTGCCAGCGGCGGTGTTTCCGTCGGACTACAATTTGAGTGTCTTCAAGGCTAGAGGGAATAGGCTCTTAATAAACTAGTGCGCTTTACCATCAACGATTGCGTCACTGCTTACCATCAGGCAGGATTGCGGTCAAGCGCTAGTTTATAATATATATAAAAAAAAAAAAAGTTATTTTTCACTTTACATAGTGGTTTTTGGAAGTCGGTTGTTTTTTTCTAAAAAAGCTTTTATTTTACATTTTTTAGTTGTTAAAAGTACTATGTATTCAGTTGCATCCGGTCAACCTGGAAGCTGACGCAAATATAGTTGGGAAATGACGTACTTTTGTTTACTTTAATTTTTACCCGTAAGTACCTATTCCCTCAACTGCCTATGGTCTTCATAATTAAATTTACTGTAGACTATTATTTTAACCTAATCGGAGTAAAGGTCTTATTAATATAAATGAATGAAGTCCAACCACAAAGTAGCTACTGGAAACCGTTGAGGAGTTCCCGGAACTGGCCTTTGTCTTCATCATTAGAGCTCTTATGAGAGTCGCAAACTCGCAACCCATCTAC
>JADWQK010000370.1:0-92991 GCA_017933935.1 Sesamia nonagrioides
TTTTAACCCTTTCCTAGCGAATAAAACAATAATAATGAAAAATATAGTTTTTATGGTTTTTTATGGGTAAGGGGTAACAAATAAAACTATTTTCTTTTTTTTCAGATTTTATTAATATATCTATTTAGTATTTCTATAACCTAGACTTACAGGTACCGTCAGGAACTTAGTGTTACTAATTAAAAAAAAAAACTAGTAAACTAGGAACATGAAATACTTCTTTTTGACTCAAATTAATAATAAAATTATAAATTAATTATACATTACATCATGGCAAATCATTTTTTTTTTTCATTTATGCACAAATATATTGCAGTGTGAACATTTTGAGTGAGGTTTTGACTGAACTTTCTTCATGCTGCATACATCACACCTCCCTCTATTCGGCACAAACTTAGGCCAATGTACACCACGGTTTGCTAAATGAACATGTTTCAACTTTGAGAAGCTAGTTTTGCGCCTCTTAGATAATCCAGGGCTAGGCAGACTCTCTTGAAAACCTTTTCTTCTTGTTATCTTTGATGTCCTTCATAATCATCAACCCTTGCGCAATGGATTTCCTAAATTTCTTTACAGGTGTCTTTTCCATTATGAGTTCATGAATAATATATGCATTTACAAATGCTATGTCTAGAATACCCCAAAAGAAACTATGCTACTATTTTGGGGATTTCTTGTCCCAGCAAAATAGTGCTCTCAATCTATCTGCTGTATCGATACCCTCATGTAAGAGTTGTAGGGTTTGATGGCCTTTGGACTGGTGACTGTGGGTGTAGCTTCATCATTGCCGTGAAAATTAAGGCCAATTGCACAACTTTATTGTCCTTCCATTTATAATATGCAATATTCAAATTAGAAAATCTGTAATCATATTGACCATGCCTCAGTTTAGAGTCAGCTACTAGATTGTTGGGAATGCCTTTTTCATTAGACCTTTTAGTTCCACATGCATAAGTCCTTCTATTTTAAATTTTTCTAATAAAGCAATAGATGTATATTTTATTTATACATTTTTTTAAATTCTCGTTTTTAAGTCTGTAAATTATCTGGAACAGTGTTGGAAATAGAATATACCTCTTGGTCTATTTCGGCATAAGGATCATCTTCCTCGTGTTCTGTATTAGGTTCGGCTTGGCTCTGTATATATTCTTCTAATGCTGCCTCGAAATTTTCATCAAAATTGCTAGTCGAGGGTAGTTGTTCTTCAAGAGTATTTTCTTCGTCAGACAATTCCACTTCTGAAGTATCGGCACAGTCTGGAAAATTTTCCATAAGTAAGGCTTCTATCAAAGCCATTATTATTGGCAATATTCATTATAAAAATCTAAAATATATGATAAACCAATATCATAATATATTCGATCTAATTACCGTTTTTTGTCAACCAAAGTCACTGGCGGTACTTATAACTTTATAAGTCCACATTCATTTTTATGGCAATTTCTAAAACAATACTAATTGTATAGTTGAAACTATAATCTAGTATAATAATATAAAACAATAACACTTACCTAGTTTATTCTATTTTTAAATATTTTCTAAAACAAAACCAATCCGCAGTTCTCAAATCCAAGACGGGTAGAAACTTGAAACTGTCACTGGCTGGTAGTAAGTAAGCAAAATGAAATAAATCACTGTGATTGGCTAGCGTAGTGGTACTCGAAAAGATCGTCTACGTCCGATTATGACCAACGCTTGTCCAGTCTTCGCACATGCCAAGCCACGTCATATCCATAGGATGCAAGTAGTCCAAAACCGATTCCTCCGTAAAGCCACAAACGCCCCTCGGTTCGTCCGTAATGAGATCCTCCACCTTGATCTCAAAATCCCCACCATCCAGCAGTTCATGAAACGTCTCTCCAAACGCTTCTTTGATACTGCCACCAAGCACCGCAATCCTCTTATAGCAGCGGCCGCCAATTACACTCCCTCCACCATCTCCCGACTTCGCCGCCCTCGGCATGCTCTCACAGACCCCGATGACCCCATTACCCTCCTCCAAGAGGCCAATAGGGCCACCAGCACATTACACAAACACAGACCGACCTACCGACCTCGCCGCCGAGGTCCATCGCGACGCGCTCCACGTAGTAGTCCCCTCCCCCGTCCCTTGTCCGATGAAGGCCAGCCCGCGCCGCAGCTGAGCCAGTAATTATAATAATGTCCCAACAATGACCTCTGAGTTTGTTTCGGCGTTTCTTCTCAGAGCTAGTACTAGGAAACGCCGCGGTCATCAAACCATTAAGTATAACTTTCGATCCAGCCGTCCCCTGCTGTCCTCTCTAGCGACGCCCTAAGCCAAGGTTCGTACCCCACAGGGGGTGCCCTTAGTGCGTAGTCGCCTAATTTTAAGTTAGTTTTAAGTGCCCCTGGCTGGAGGCTTTAATTTTTAATTAAGGCATCCACAGGAAAGTCCGGTTAAGTAGTTACGGCCTCTAATGGCCACCTACGAGATGCCATAACAAAAAAAAAAAGATAGCAGTCAGTAGCAAATACGTAATTCGCGCTCGTATTGTCGAAATAATGGACGAGGAATGACCTGGTACAAATTAGACCGTCAGATAGGAGAGGGTTAATCTAGTTAGTTTATAAAGTTGTGAAATTAATGTTTCTGGAACTAAAAATATTAAAAGTAGGGTAACGCTAAATTATAGTATATCACGCTCATTTTTCAATTTCATTTAAAATGATTTATAGTGTTGTTTACTAAATAAAAGCGTGTGATTTATGTAGTAAAAAGTGCATTCAGTGAAAAATTTATAAAGAACATTGAAATATTGTAGCATAGTGGCCACATAAAGACTTTACCCCAATCCCCTCCTAGTCGGCTCACGCGGGTAACGAAAGGAGATAGGTTAGATTCCTCTCCCTCGGCTCCGTGCGCACGTGACAGTAGGAGTCTGACAGACCCAGTCGCCCACCCCAGGGCGGCGGACATCCATTAAGGATTTTCCAAACAGAAACAAAAAAAAAAGTTAAGTTAGGATAAGTTACGAAGTTAAAATACATTTATGTATTTGATTGAAGGACTTGTATCCAGGGTCATGAAATATATTATTTAAAAAAAAAGTATATCGAATGTCATCGGATCACTGACCCATTTGTACCACTGGACAGGCGGCTGTCAAAATGTTTTTGTGCCTGTTTGATAATCGCCATTTTGGCGCTGTCGAACGTATAAAGCGAGTGTCCGTGGTAATAAAATTAGTGATGTCGACATCAGCGAACAAAATATATCGATAACTCTTGATATTAAGTTTACAATTATAAATAAACGTATTATCATAATTACTTCCTATATTATCGTAACAATTTACAAAACACTTCCTAAATATGAGTAGTTGCTTAACTTTATGTAAATAAAATATTAAAAATAATGATTAAAATCTGACCTCAAAAACGATATTCATATTCTTCAGTCAGTGTTTTTACAATTTGTTTTTGATGTGAAACATCTATAGCCGCACATAAAACCAAACTCATGCCGTGGCCACGCTATATGATGGTATACATGTTTTACAAAATAATGTCGATGTTTCACATCTGACTGGCGTCCCGTGACGGCTCACTTTTTTAAACAGAATAAATTAGTTTGTAGTAGTGTGTTCTTAGGTTTTTTCAATGTGTTTTTTAACATTTCATCTTATTGTTTTTAGCTTTCTTCATTAAATTTGCAATTGGCCTGTTGGTCTAATGGTTAGTGACCCTGACTGCTATGCCGGAGGTCGTGGGTTCGATTCCCACCCAGGTCAAATGTTTATGTGCACGATCATTTGTTCTGTGTCTGGGTGCAATTTATCTATTATATATATGTATTTACCAAGTCACGCTACAAAGCATCGGTGGAAAAATCTAAGGGTAACTTGTTGCGGAAAATCGTTGATAAACTTGACAGGGAGGGTCCGTGGTCTCCCTTATATCACGAATTTAAGGCTAACAGATCGGTCGACCTTGCATACGTTCAAAACATTAAAGTCAATGATAAGCATACCACGGGCATAGAGGAAACAACAGAAGTACTAATTAATACACTTATCCCTGATGATTCACCGGCTAACGATAGCGACTACCACCAACAGATTCGAGCGTGGGCTCCTGTGCCACCTGAATCACCAATGTCAGACGTACCATCTAATGACGAATTTATAAATATTGTTAGAAAACTACCGGTTAACAAATCATCAGGGGAAGATAAAATATCTAATAGGATGATTAAAGAAGCGTGTAAAACAGCGGGTGATGCCATCTTAACTGTATATAACCGATGCATTGCTGAAGGCGTTTTTCCTCGTAAATGGCGACGCGGTTTCATACGAATAATACCAAAGTGTGGTGATAAACCACCGGATGATCCGAAGTCATATCGGCCTATCACACTTCTACCATCTTTGGGGAAACTTCTGGAGCGCCTCACCGTTCCACGTTTACTACCGAACGGTCCAAAATTTCATAGTAATCAATATGGCTTCACCATCGGTAAATCAACAGTCGACGCGGCGCTTTCTGTCAGAAGAACCGTTAACCAATCGGAACACAAGTACGTGATTGGTATCTTTTTGGATATTTCTGGGGCTTTTGATAACGCTTGGTGGCCTATGCTGTTGTTAAAATTAAAAACCCGCGGTTGCTATAGAAACATATATAATCTCGTTTACTCCTACTTTATAAACGGTTCCGTGGTACTTAAGCTCGGTCATTTTACTAGTACTAACGCACTAACCATGGGATGTCCTCAGGGTTCAGTTGTCGGTCCTTATTTATGGAATTTGGGTTTTGATGATAGTTCACTTACTGGTTACGCGGACGGTGGCCTACTGCTCATTCAGTCAAGTACCCGAGCTGGACTTGAGAACTTGGCCAATACTTGCCTAAATCTAATATCTCAGTGGGGTGATCGTAACATTCGTAACCGCCTAGCGTTTGCGCCGCATAAAACCTATCAACTTCTACTAAAAGGTAATCTTAAATCATTGCCTACTATTAAATTTAATAACGTTCCCGTTAAAAAACAGCAATCCGTATGCTACCTTGGTATGGTCTTAGAAAGGAATTTTTCATTTATCGAACATATAAAAATAGTTGGCGAAAAAGCTAAAAGGAACTTTTATGCCCTAACTAGAATATCCAAAGCAACTTGGGGTCTATCATTCCTAACTATAAAAATTATATATGGAGCTACCTACTTGGGATGTATGTGCTACGGTGCACCTGTTTGGGCCGATAGGGCCAGCATAGGGGCGGCGCGACGTAAACTACTTCAAAGCCAACGTTTGGCACTGATATTTTTGTGTAAGGCGTATAGAACAGTCAGTACTGAAGCCTTACCCGTTCTGGCAGGTGTACTTCCAGTCGATCTTGAAGTACAGCGACGTGCTTCAATGTACTACTCCGCAAGAGTGGAGGCCATGGACACTAACTTTGTTACACAACGCGACCGCAATAGAATTTCTAGATTATTTAAACCTCAGACTGGAGTCTGGGAGGACCTCTTATCCGAATGGCAAAGTAGGTGGGATAATTCCATCAAGGGCCGGCACCTCCATCTGTTCTTTCCATCCGTTGGCGATCGGCTGGCTAAGACATGGCTGGAGGTTGACCACTGCGTTGCCCAATTTCTCACAGGTCATGGCAACTTTAAAAGTAAACTGTATTCTTTTAAACTTGTTCTTTCGCCTTTGTGTCAATGTTCTACAACAGACTGTGAATTTGAACAGTCCGCACATCACATATTGTGGTAGTGTATTCTTTGGCAGAATGAACGCAATATTATGTTGGATAGTGTACAAGTTACATCCGGAGTTGTTTATTATACGGACCTTTTACAAACTAGAACTAATTTCCGTGCGTTCAGGCGCTTTTGCCATACCTATTATTGGAATCAATTGTAACAGCACATACCTACTTAGGACCCATTAACTTAATCAAATTTTATTCCGTGGTGCTTGGCAATCTGGGCTTCTCCCAGTTGCAATAATATCCCTTTGTGCCGATTGGCCTAGTTCTGTTCTGTCTCCTGCTTGTTATGGAGGGAAGTGGAAAAAATATTTTTTTTCTTACTCCTCCGCTATTCTTTTCTGATTAATTTCGTTGCGGGACCTAAGACAGTTGAATCGTTTCTCCGGGACTCGTCGAGCTTCATTGCTCGGCGTTTTTCTGGCGGTCACCACTGTTGATTCTGGCTTTCAGGAGTTGCAGTGGGTTGGGAACAGTGTGGCGGGTTTTGTCCCAAAAAAAAAAAATTGTATTTAGAAATATATATCTATTTTTATCAGTTGTCTAGTATAGTACCCGTAACATAAGCTCTGCTTAGCTTGGGACTTGACGGCGTTGTGTGATAGTTGTCCAATATTATATTAATTGCATTGTTCCCCAAGTTAAACTACCAACTAAATGAATTTCAGCAATATGTACGCGGTCAAGCGTGCATACACAAAAATTTGGCACACATGTTAAGACGCTGGTATAGACCATGGATCAAATATAGAGAGGAGGTGTTGTAATGAGATTTCTCTAAGAAACAACGTGTGACAATTTGCGGGATGAAGGGTACAAAAAGTGGGCGGGATCTTGTTAGATCCCGCCCCCTTTTTTGTTTTCCGTCTACCGGTGAAAAGCAAAATTGCTTGCTTCGTTCTGAATCGAAGTTACTACGTAGTTTAACTACCTCGCACTAGATGTCATAACATCTACTACTACAGGGACGTACTCAGAATTTTCGTACCATTACCTATTATGTAAACAAGTAATACTTTCCTAAATCAAAAGTAGCATGATGCGAATGAAGTTGTGTGTGTGTGTGTGTGTATGTATGGCCAAGTAATGTTAATTTCAGAGGCATAACAATTAATACACAAATTATATTGAACTAAATTTATTGACAAACACTATTATGTAGGAATATACTACAGATGGCGTGTACAGTGTTATTTACACGGAGCGCCGTGTACCGAAAACATGGAATCCTCACCCCCCAACTGTGACGGAACCTACCTCATATAAATATATAGTTCAGGCAATATACAACTATAAATTTCGTTTACACAGGCCTGTGAGCGTCTAATTTATTTATCTCAGTTAAACCAAGAATCAAATTTTGTACCAGTACTTATTTGATTTACCTAAAGCAAAATGTTGTGTTGTGTATAGATTCATAACGTTTATTTTTAACTAGTTATATGAATGCTGATTATTGACTAATGCAGTAACCTGATCGTTAACTGTATTTACTATTATGAATGATATTAAAAGACTAAGTTATAATTATTATGGTTCGATTAGACTCAGATTATTGATATTGTTGCAGAGATTTTACTTCTGTATGACAATGTTTTTTTTAAATTTTACTTATTTTTATCATTTTTTCAGTTTCGTACTCGACACTTTTATTATCGAGCAAAAACTCGGCCTCGCTACAAAAACAATAATTAGGAAGTTGTTCTTTTACTTTTTCTTTCTTTCAAAAACTTTTATGATAGTTGTCTGACGAAGAGGAAGTACTTTCAATAATGTAGATAGAATATTTAATTTAAAGGAGACTTATTTTCATTTCCTGAGTATTAAATATTTTATTAAAAGTACTTTCCATAGCCGTGGAACACTGTATAAAATAATTTGATTCCAACAACGACCCTGTCTTTTTGTTAAATTCAAGGGATGACGATAGATGGCGGGCATGTATAAAAAGGTGTATATAAACCCTAAAAATTGTATTTTGGCGGCTAAAAAGTCTTTATAGATGTCAGTAGAACAAATTTCAGTACGTATGAATATTAAAGTATATTAATACTGCTCTAATTACCTATTTATTTTAATTTCTATGACAAAGTGTCGCCATCTATTGTCAAGTAGAATAAGTATATTTGAAGATGCCAAGACAAGAGATTTTTCTAGAACTTTTCTATTAAATTATGAATAAAATTACTTACACGTGAAATGTGATGCCTTTCGTAGCATCAGAACGTCCGTCCCAGTAATTTTTACAAGTTAAAACACAACATTTCATCCTTTTTTACTTAATAATATGAAAATAACATGAAAACCTCCGTTGTGCACAGAACGAACGACGACAGTACACTGAATAAGGCCACGCCCACTATGATGACGTCAGGGCCTATTGAGAATCACAGTGCACAGTTACTTAGGCCATCTCCTCTCTATATTTGCTCCATGGTATAGACTAACACAAACGTGTATGCAATTCTAGTGATATTAGATAGGGCAGAAAGGATAACCTCCTTTTTTGAAGTCTTAAAAAACACGATTTATGTCTTAATCAGACTGATTTTATACTTTTAGACATTGATAAAATATTAAACTAAGGTAGATATGTCACCAGCGCACTAAAAATGAAGCGTACAAAAGGAAGTAAGTCCTGTATCTCGCTTTAGTCACTCTCGATACACTCGTAAAAACAAACGACAAACACTAACAGCGCAAACGACAAACACTAGCCATCTTTTTCTTCTCTATGCTTTAAATTGCGCCCCATCTCACTCACACTGTACCAATGTATGCCGAATAAAAATATGCATGTGTGCTGCTGCTGTGTTCGGCACATTTTTTTTTGGGCCAGTTTGTTAGAATATATCGTATCTGTTTAATATTTTATCAATGCTTTTAGATAAATATTTGTTACAATTTCATTTATGTCCGTATTCCAGAAGGGTACTCAAGCATTGACCTCTGCTTAAACATTTTTAAACTAGTTTCAACCAATCAAATGGCTTGAAACTAGTTTAAAAGTAATGCTTGACTTTTGAGTGAGTTTCTGGAATACGGGCCTTAGCTACATAATCGGACGATATATTTGGCACATGTTAGATACCTGGATAAACAAACCGAAAGATATTTTTATCGGTCGGCTACGAGAAGCCATGGAATAATCAATTATATTATATATTATAATAAGTAACATAGTCGAAAAGTTAAAATAAAACACGTTTTATAATCAAAATCAAAGCTCATTTGTTGAAATTAGGCTGAGAATCAGCACATTTTGAACGTCAATTTTACATAAGACAGTCCCCCAAAACGCCCACCCATCGACACTTCCTAGTGCTTTCGCTGGGAAGAAGAAGTGGCGGAACAAACTCCCCAGCAGCACAGCTGTCTGTTCATTTAAAAAAACACATGACTTTATACAATACTATGTATAGTGATGAACACAAGAAAATACAACAACAATGAAATTATTTACCAAATGCCAGCTACCACGCCAAAATACCAGCAAAGCAAAATAAATATATATATTGTTAGGAACGAGCTTAAATTTAATCTAAAAAAAATTAACACAGATTACAACGAAAAGATAATACTTAAGATAGACAAATTCTTTATGACAATAATAAAAAATATTAAACTAAAACAACTATAGAATATCAAGTAGCGAGGTCCGTTCGGTCCCGTGGCTCCGGCCCGAGAGAACGCCCGCTCGTGCCTCGTGTCTGCATCATCGCCTGATATGACACTTTTGAGTTTGGTTATTTTTAATTTCAACCTCCGCACACGTTGGCTTAAAGTTTTTGCTTTTGAAATTTTTAAGGATCTTCACCATTGTTGGGCAAGTTTTTTTGATGACCTTGGTGTAATTTCATAACGATGGTCATGTAACAATCCAAATCTAGCCTTTTTAGGAGTTGATGAGACATCATAATCATGATCAGTTAGCTGTACATGATCCCTCTTTGACTTATCAAAAGTCTCATAGATAAGTCAGTCCACCTCTTGAGGGGAGCCACCGCGTCCATCGTGGACCGGCCGGTCCGAAAGCCGTATTGGCAGTCCGCCAACTGCGGCCCCCTGCTTTCCAGGTGCTCCTGGATGCGAGCGGCGAAAATCTTCTCGAAACACTTTCCGCTCTCATCCAGGAGCACGACGTACAGGGGCTACAGGCTTTTTTATAAAATGCAACTTTTTTACATTATTTTAATAATATTTATTGTTTATCTTTTATATTTTTTTCCAATCGAAAGCATTTTGTCCGAAGGGTTAAACTTGACACTGCCGCCCAGTTTTTTAATCCCTTCCCTTGTAGCCATTAATGATACTACAGTATCTGTATTCAATCTATTGCGGTTTTCAGTTTTTAATTTTTAAGGACACTAAATTTGCGCTCGACTGATGCATTTGAAAAAGGCAATATCAGCAATAATAATATAACAATTTTTATGTTTGAGAACAGGTATTCTCCCGCTACGATTTTTATGCAAAACACTTTACTCCAGTAACATTCAGCATCAATGTTATCTCCATGAACTTCAAGCCCGTGTTGATGAAAATCCAGCATAGCGTGAGCTCGCCAGTCATAGTCCAATTTTTGTGCTGTTACAAATTTATAAAGCAATGGAAATCGCTTCAGTACAGGCACCAGTGATTTAAGTTTAAACTGTTGAGCTTCTAATGGATTTAAAACAGATATAATAGAAAATTAAGGTTATCCGAAATCAAATTGCTTAATAATGTCCGACGTAAATTCCCTATGAAATTCTTGGCATGTCTTATAGAAATATGCACGAGGTACATTTTCAACTTTTTTCAAATCTTCCATACTTTCTCCAGCCTGTAATCCAATATATATTTCGTCTAAACCTAGCAAGTGTGTTGAATTTCTGAAGTCAGCATTTAAAATATTACCACAGGACTTGATGTAGCTCATTTTCATGAAATTAGCAGACAGTGTTTTCCAAAGATTTTTCGTCACGAGACCATCATAAGTAATTGAGCCATACTTAGTGATTCAAAAAAATGTTGTTATCGTTAAAACGATGAAATATTTTCCGATGAGAATATGATGTCAAAATCCCCGCATTTTCCCCACATAATGCCAATCCCCAATAAATCCCCAACCAACTTGAGATTCCCCGCAGTTTGGGGAATTCCCCACAGATTGGCAACCCTGGGTCGGCTGCAGATGAAACTTTTAAATTTTGAAAACCTTTATGAGGATATATTCTGATGGAAAAATTAAAATTCATTTTGTAATTTAGAATTTTAGTTATCTAACGATACAAAACTTACTACTTCTCTAAGAAATTATAGAGCTTTTTTTTTTTTTGGTTCATTTCTTTCCGTACGGGCGAATGGAAAAGGCAAAGGCATAGTACGCTATACAGCCAAGTCTTCAGTAATTTTTTTCCTTCATTAAATATCTATCCTAATTTATCCTAACTTATCCTAATTTATCCTAACTTATCCTAATTTATCCTAACTTATCCTAGCATAACTTAACCTAAACTAACTCCTTTAGTTTTACGCGTTTGGACGATAAGGAGCGGTTTAGCGTAAAGACATGATGAGGCCACTATGCTACAATATTTCACTGTTCTTTGAATTATTCAGTGAATGCACTTTTACTACATAAATCACGCGTTTTTATTTAGTAAACGACACTATAAATAATTTTAAAAGGCCAATGAAAAATGAGCGTGACACTCATCTTGACATTCCCGCCAAACTCATCGAAATTATAGAGCTATTTTTTTTTTTTTTTTGATATGGCATCTCGTAGGTGGCTACTTTAGAGACCGTTACTACTTAATCGAACTTTCCTGTGAATGCCTTAATTAAGAATTAAAGCCTCCAGCCAGGGCATAAGACTACTTAAAACTAAGCGACTACGCACTAAGGGCACCCCCTGTGGGGTACGGACCTCGGCTTAGGGCGTCGCTGGAGAGGACAGCAAGGGACGGCTGGATCGAAAGTTATACTTGTTGGTTTGATGACCACGGCGTTTCCTAGTACTAGCTCTGAGAAGAAACGCCGAAACAAACTCAGAGGTCATTGTTGGGACATTATTGTAATTACTGGCTCAGCTGAGGCGCGGGCTGGCCTTCATCGGACAAGGGACGGGGAAGGGGACTACTACGTGGAGCGCGTCGCGATGGACCTCGGCGGCGAGGTCGGTAGGTCGGTCTGTGTTTATGTAGTGTGCTGGTGGCCCTATTGGCCTCTTGGAGGAGGGTAATGGGGTCATCGGGGTCTAAGAGAGCATGCCGAGGGCGGCGAAGGCGGGAGATGGTGGAGGGAGTGTAATTAGCAGCCGCTGCTATGAGAGGATTGCGGTGCTTGGCAGCAGTGTCAAAGAAACGCTTGGAGAGGCGTTTCATGAACTGCTGGATGGTGGGGATTTTGAGATCAAGGTGGAGGATCTCATTACGGACGAACCAAGGGGCGTTTGTGGCTTTACGGAGGAATCGGTTTTGGACTACTTGCATCCTATGGATATAACGTGGCTTGGCATGTGCGAACACTGGACAAGCGTAGGTCATGATCGGGCGTAATTATAGAGCTATATTTTATATATATATATATATATATATTTTTTGTAGTGTGGCACTAGCTACGACTTTGTGCATATTTCTATCTCAATGCTTTGTGCCTATTTCAGGTAAAAGTATCTATATACTTACTATACTCTTTGGGTAAAAGCTTCGAGCAACACAGGGTAAAAGGTAGGGAAAAGTTTATGAGGAAGTATCGGAAAATTAGGAATTTTGAAAGGTTCAGGAAAGGAAATCATTTATTTTCATACGGGTAAAAAAAGGATACCAAAAATAAATACAAAAGTATAGAAGTCAGTAATAAATACACTACTTATAAAATTACACTATTATTTCAAGCAAGAATACAGATATCAAGTTGTAACCAATAAGGCCACACCGCCATATCCGTCAGCTCTGTGATCTGTCATAAATGTCATAATCAATGCGTAAACATTAAACAAACCTAAAACCGTCTCTGAAACCCGTTGTTTTGGAAATATTATAATGTTTTGTTTATTATGGTAGACAGATTTATTACTACTACTTGGAAGTGTGTATATATTCCATTTTCTAAGTACATATTGTCATTAAAGAAGGTATATTGTTTCATATGAATTACTTAGGAATATGTTACTAATAAAAATGTGTTGTGTTAAACTGTTTTTAATCTAGGTCAGGCTGGCGCAACTTAGATCAAAAAAAATAGAAGTATGACATTCATGGAAATTTTAATGGCGGCAGAACCCGTCAAAGTAGAGAAGTAAGTACACTTTCAAATGGTTGCTATGACATCTCTTGTTCTCTTGTTTTAGCCGTATAATACCGCGGCCATCTTTGCAAGCGATTCGTTGCCGTCAATGTCAAAAAGTAAAATAATGTCAATTGTCAGTTCATTACGAGCTCACAGAGCAAGTAATCACTACGTTATAAGAGACGGGAGTCGGGACTCCCTAACAAAAAAAAAACTTAAACGAATGTGTGACGAACATGGACTGCCTCAATACCAACCTAACTAAAACTACAGATAATTTATTAGTAAGAATTTTATTTCCACGTATCAATGTCGCCAACATGAAGAAAAAAAAAATAGTGATGCTAACGTTATCGATAAAATGGGTTCGATAATAGTAATAATTTTTGATATTCTAAAATTAAAAAAAATATATGTTAAAAAAGATTATTTTATTTTTATTACATTAAAATAAATAATAATATTTAATGAATTTACTACTGCCGTATTTTCCGCCGCCACTGACTGATCTGGACTCCGAGTGTGTTGTTTCTGGAAGTTCTGCAACAAATTTGGAATTGATTGTACGTTTGTATTGAATAGGCTTCGAAACTGCTGAATCTATTTCATAATTCATTGAATACTATTATTAAAATTAATAATATTTAATGATTGCCGACTGACTGAGTGTTCTGAAGTTCTGCACCAAATTTGAAATTGATTGTGAGTATGTTTGATATCTTTTGAATTGAATATTTGAACATAGGTAGTGACTTTGTTTTATAATATGTAAATAATGCAAAAACTATTTTTATTGTCACAGCTCAGTCGCTAACTGTTTTAATGAAAACGAATTTAATGAGTTGAACTTAAAATACTGACAGTGATTTGTCGAGCTTGCGATTGGCCATAGAAAACATGTATAGCATGCCTTAGCGTTCACGATCTTCATCCAATACCACTCCTGTTTCTGACTTGTTCTCATATCTCGCACGTTACAACTGGCACACAAAAAGTACACAAATGAAAAATAAATAAATAAATATAATACGCAACTTAAAAATAAATAAATATAATACTTAAAAATAACAGATTCAAACAATAACAGATAGGTAGCTCATTATCTCGTAATGAACTGACAATTGACATTATTTTACTTTTTGACATTGACGGTAACGAATCGCTTGCAAAGATGGCCGCGGTATTATACGGCTAAAACAAGAGAACCAGAGATGTCATAGCAACCATTTGAAAGTGTACTTACTTCCCTACTTTGACGGGTTCTGCCGCCATTAAAATTTCTATGAATGTCATACTTCTATTTTTTTGTTCTAAGTTGCTCCAGCCTGACGAGCTAGTGAACTACGTATCTGTTATTGTTTGAATCTGCTATTTTAAAATTAAGTTATTCATATAATTTGCGTATTATATTTATTTATTTTTAATTTGCGTATTATATTTATTTATTTATTTTTCATTTGTGTACTTTTTATCTATAAACATGCCAGTTGTAACGTGCGAGATATGTGGACTGAGAACAAGTCGGGTGGAAAACAAGAAACGAACTTTTATGGCCCAATTTCCATTGGATGAAGATCGGTTAGTACATTTTACGAATTAACTATACTCTAAATCAACATAATTATCTTATAATATATACAATCATAAGACATATTTCCGAAAATAAATCTGCAAATATGTTTTTCGTTGTAAACACTAGTGTGGTGCAATTTTTTATCGACTATCTATAAATCCTTTTTTGTATCAGTGGTATTTATAAGTTCATAACATCATTAAATTCAGTTTTCATTAAAATCAGTTTAGCGAATGAGCTGTAACCTGTGACAAATAAAAATAGTTTTTGCATTATTACTACATATTATAAAACAAAGTCACTTTTACTTTCCCTATGTCGCTTTGTATGATTCCAGCCTATTCAATTCCAAGAAGCCTATTCAATACAAACATACAATCAATTCCAAATTTTTTGCAGAACTTCCGGAAACAACACACTCGGAGTCCAGATCAGTCAGTGGCGGCGGAAAATGCGGCAGCAGTAAATTCATTAAATATTATTATTTATTTTAAAGTAATAAAAATAAAATATTCTTTTTTAATATATATTTTTTTTTAATTTGAGAATATGAAAAATTATTACTATTATCGAACCTATTTTATCGATACGCTAGCATCACTATTTTTTTTTTCTTCATGTTGGCGACATTGATACGTGGAAATAAAATTCTTACTAATAAATTATCTGTGGTATTAGTTAGGTTGGTATTGAGGCAGTCCATGTTTGTCATACATTCGTTTAAGTTTTTTTTTTTTTTTTTAGGGAGTCCCGTCTCATAAAACGTAGTGATTACTTGCTCTGTGATCTAGGTTTTACATAATGCTTATAAATAAGTCAGGTTTTTTATGAATTACTGATCGGCAGTTCCATTGAACTATTGTGCCCATCGTTTCGGTTTTTATTAATTGATAAAAAACTACGTATGCGCTCTACGTCGTACGGTTCTAAAGATATGTTTCTAAATAATAACATTTTTATTAAGTTTATAATAATATCAACAACTTGCTCATTCTCGGGTTCCATAGGCTAAGCACACCCATTGACAGGAGACGGGAGTTGAAACTCCATAACAAGAGCATTATGAGCCGCTCTGTCATACCCCAATGATGACTTGGGAGGAGTTCTTGGTTTAAGAAAGACAGTCTTTTTGTGTGATGGAGAAGTTGATGCTATAGCTTGTGAACTGTAGTAATTATTTCCGTTATGAACACCTGAAGAAGCACCTGTACTGACAATATTTGCATATGATTTTGAGACGGCTGGTTGTGTTTTGCTTGCCTCTGCATATGAAACACACGAGTGAGCCATTGTATATTTTGTTTTTTTGTCTCTGAAATTCAGGGCAAGTCTTATTTGTTGCATAAAGTACGATTCACACTAACCGGCTCGCATCGGGCCGGGCCGGGCGACATTTTAAGAACATTGAAATGTATCAACAGTTATTACAGTTCATATTTGCATGCAGCTTACGCATAGTTACCGTCGTTGGACGGTAACGAACGAACGTCGAACTATGCGTAAGCTGCATGCAAATATGAACTGTAATAACTGTTGATACATTTCAATGTTCTTTACCGCATTGTAAAATGTCGCCCGGCCCGGCCCGATGCGAGCCGGTTGGTGTGAATCGTACCTAATGCAATCCGGAACAATTTATACAGAATGCAGAATCTTCTTCAACAACACATGTTTCAGCTAAGTGGTTTTGACCGCATTTAAAACATCTAGGTGTAGCAGATCGACATTGGATTTTAGTAAGTACTAGCCCCGCACGATGATATTGCGATTGGCGGCCATCTTGGTGACGTAGTCGAACTCGCACCGTCGGTACCGTTCGCAAGTTCAGTCCGCGCTTGCCCACTTACGCACATCGAATATTTTTGTTAGCTTTTTGTTTTTGTTATCCTGTTTTATTGTTGTTCTTGAGTTTTGTTGTTTAGTTTTGTTAGCTGTTACTCGTTAAAATGAGTAAGAAATTAATTAATAGTCGTGCTCGTGAAATTATAATTAAAGTGGACAATTATTTTGTTAAAGAGAAAGAGGACTGTAAGTTAGTTCTTTGAAAGTATAAACCGTGCTTTAAAAAGTGCTTCGGACATTTTAATACCGAAGCAACTGCTTATAGTTATTAAAAATATTTTGCAAAATTCTATCAAAGTCACGCAGTGTGTGGCATGTGCCACAGGCGTTGCAAAAAATACTGTGACGGAATTGATACGAGAGCATGAGTCAGCAACAGCCAGTGGCAGCAAAATGAGAACTCCTACTAAAGGAAAAAGACAAAAGAAGAAATAAATTTCGACGGGTTTTCCTTAACAGCTTTAAGAAATATTATAGATTCAATGTATATGGTGAGGAGAGAAATACCCACAATGCGCAAAATGAATCTTGGCGGCTTCAAAAGTAGACCTTAATTATACTGGTAGTGAAACTACATTAAGAAAAATAATTAAATGTGATTTAGGCTACCAATTTAGACGATGCTACCAAAAAAGACTGCCCCCAATTTAAAGACCCCAAATTCAAGCGTGGAGGGCTAAATATTTACGACGTATGAAAGAAAATTACTCGCTTGGTGAAAAATAAAAGACAAAAGACCCGTTATTTATCTCGACGAAACGTGGATACACGCACACTACACGGTAGAAAAATGTTGGCAAACGGCAACCGATGGAGTGAGATGGAACGACAGCCCCGGTCGCCGATGGATAAAGAAGTTAATGCGGTTTTGTTGACTATGCCCTTTTAATTTTTAAAGCAGATACCAAAACAGGGGATTACTATGATCAAATGAATGCTGAGAATTTCACCAAGTGGCTTACAGAAAAATTAGTACCCAACATACCACGCAACTCCAAAATTGTGATGGACAACGCCCCTTATCACAGTAGGGATGAGAATAGGCCACCAAGTATGAACAATAAAAAACAGTTGATTGTTGAGTGGCTACAAGATCACAACATCGACTTTCCCAACGACAGTACAAAACCTGAACTGTATTTATTAATTAAACGGCACAGACCGCCGAAAAATTATAAAATTGACAATTTATTAGCTGGCAATGGCCATGAAGTCGTTAGATTACCACCTTACAACTGCGACCTCAACCCCATTGAGTACATCTGGAACCTGGTAATGACGAGGGTGTTGGAGGCGTCGGAGTCAATAACTCCAGATGACTGACGAAAGGAAGTCAATCATGTTAAACGGCTTGAAAAGGAATATTGGGATAAAGATCGAATAACTGACGTGTTATTTGTCATAAATACGGCGACGACAGTGAATCGGAAACGAGAGACACAGAAAGCAGTTCTGATTCGGAAGACTATATACATTTTTTTTACATATTATCCTGGTTTTATTTATAAGCTGATAGATGTAGGTAGTAATTAAAACATGACTACTACACAGTGGACTCTGGTTCAATTCCCGCTCGCAAATTAACAGAAATGTAGTTAGAAAAAAATAGTTTACATGTAAGAAAGATATACGAATAAGTATATTTTTCTTACGTCTACAAAAATTATTTCCTTGAAATTTTTAATAATGAAAGTTTGTTTGTCAGAATATGGGTGAGTAGGTAACCCTTAACCCTAATATTAATTTATACATACTCTTTATAAAGAGTGTAATAAAATTATATAATACAAATAAACCCTTAACCCTAATATTAATTTTGCATTTAACATTCTTTTGCTAGCTGTCCTTTTGTGTGACAGATGACGTCACAACGCTGTTATTGTGACAAGGTTCCATCGCAATATCATCGTGCGGGGCTTATATGACCATAACGGCAGCACCGGAAACATTGAATGGTTGGGTATACATAAATCTCCACAGTTAATGCATTATAGCATACATAGATACGTTTAGGCAACACTTGGCCATCAAAAGTGATGACCACAGTTTGGGAAGGTTTCCATGTAGATGACCCATTCACTTGAACTTTTTAATTTAGCCGCCTATCTTTTAATACTGTGCCAGTACCTGTGGGAGTAGTTATATTTTCTTTAATTTCTTCTTCACTCCATTCTGATGGGACACCTCTAACTAGGCCCATCCGAGTGACATTGTATGTGGGAAGAAAAGCTTTAAATCTGTCTATTGACAATAGATTACTCTTCAAAAATAAGTTAGCAGCCATTGGATTAGTGAATGCCACTACACATTTATTTCTGCCAATTCTTTTTACACTACCAGAAACAATATTTTCAAATTTGCTATTTTTTAGGAAATTCCCAAGGCAATAGGGTACAAAATGGTGCCACTGTTTGCAGTATCAGTTATGCGTTGCACATGAACTAAATAGGGCCTTGAATCAGAACCAATGTATTCGTTCCTACCTACTGGTTGACCAGTATGTGTTACAGGTCGATCTAGCTGTGAGTATGAAGAGTCAGCAATTTCAACAGGTTTAAATTCTGGAACGGTTTCATGATTATTTTGAGATTCTATATTGAAAGTGCATGAACAATCAGTCTCAAGAGGAGTTCCCTCAGGAATGATCCCCTGCCTACTTTTTTTAATTTTGTTGCACTTTTTACAAACTTTATGTTTGAGTGAGCGCCTCTTACGAGCAGCACTAATTTTACGGGACGCTGACGCGTCGCTTGCTGTGGCTACAGACCCATCTGTGTCCATACCACTCATGATATCTGTATTCGCTGCAGATATAGTACCATAGTTGCTAACAGGGGGACTTAAGCCAGGGCCTAAATTCCCCAATTCAATTATAGGCTGGTCGTTCATACGACCCGGGATTCGTCTTCACTATTTTATAAATATGTACAAAAACTTACCTATATACAGGAACTATCTACAGAAATATATATTATTTACACCAAAAAGAAAATATAATTACATAAAAACCTTAACTGAACCTATTTTTAGTTAAATTTAAAATATAAAAAATTTGCCATAAAAAAAAAAAAACACCCGGTCCGACCGAAATTTCCCGCGCTTTTTCGGCTTTATAATTAAATGTATTACAAAATTGCTAAATTCCAAATCCTAAGTTTACAACAGCAATGTTGAATTGCAATTGTTTAGCGGCACTGTTGGCCAATGCCACAGGTGTCAACTTTATGGGCACTCCCAGGCTCACTGTCACGCCAAACCCAGGTGCGTTAAGTGCCTAGGCGATCATAGCACGGCAGAGTGCCCCCGCCCGAAGGACCGTGCGCTCTGCAAAGAGCCACCTAGTTGCGTCCTCTGCGGCGCGACCGGCCACACGGCCAATTATCGTGGGTGCCCCAAGGTCCCCAAATCCTCCTCCTCCAAGCTAGCCAACCGGGCTAACGCACGCCAAAAGCGTGAATCCCCAGGGAGTCAGATCCCAAAGCGACTGAGCCCTCAAAGGCCCAGTCCCTGGAATCAACTAAACCACCAGAGGGCCTTTCCGGCCCTCGTGGCGTCCGCTCCCCAGACCCCCCCAACCACCCCCGCCTGGCATGACAAGGATCCTCGTTTCCGTCCTACCACGGCCCAAAAGGCGGCCCCGTCCCCTCCTGCCCCTGCACCTATGGCTGCAGCAACAACCCCCTCACCCCCTCCCTCGACCCCAATGTCAGGAAACGGTCCCACAGATGCTTTTAATATCATCTCGGGGACCTTTCTTATTTTTATGTCGCCTCGCGCCAGACAGATGGCAAACGACTTAAAAGTCGCTATGGCAGCTGGCAATCTGCAAGCCATTATTAACATTTACAATGCGTGCCCAGAAATTACGCACGCCCTTTCCTCCCTTGCATCCAATAAGTAATTTAAGGATAATACGGCCAATCAGAGAACCAAGCCCCGATCCCTCAAGCTGGTTCACTTCAATGCCGACGGCATTAGAGATCAGAAGTTCGAGATCTCAACCTTCCTTCGAGAGCACCAGATAGACATCTTCCTCGCTCAAGAGACCTTTCTCAAGCCTAGTCACCGCACACCCCTAATTGCTAACTACCGTGTAGTTCGCAACGACAGGCTGCGGTGCCACAAAGGCGGTACCCTTATTTATGTATTTCAAAAGGGCTCTTCATTGCATCCCAATGGACCCCCCACCCCTCTCACGACTCGAAGTTTCAATATGCCGTCTCGGCATGACAGGCTACCGACCTATTACTATAGTGTCGCCTATCTCCCACCCATCTCCGCTACAGAGTCATCAACTCTTAGCAGACGACATTGCCCTACTTCTTGGGTTGAGTGACTCCGTTATAATAGCGGGCGACCTCAATGCCAAACACACTGCCTGGAATAGCACCAGGATCAATTCCAGAGACAGACTCCTGTTTGACCTCTCCACCCACTTAAACTTCGATGTCGTGGGCCCTATGACCCCCACTCACTTCCCCTATGAACCCGACCACACCCCAGACGTCCTCGACGTGGCGCTCCTAAAGAACGTCAACCTACGCGACGGTTAGACTCTATAGAAGCGCTATCAGAGCTTTCGTCTGACCATCGCCCAGTCATCATTCGACTGGTTCCCCGTACTGGCCTCTCTGACCCAGGTCAAGAACCCCAGACGAAAGTGGTAACGGAATGGAGGAAAGTAAGCGATCGGCTGAAATCCACCACATCCCCCCACTTGGACTCCATACCTGCACGCCCCGACTCTATCGCTGACACGACAGCCGCGATCGACTCGTTCACGGATCACGTACAGTCAGTCCTGAACGAATGTTCAAGGGAGGTTACAGTGACAGAAGACTGTCGCTGGAAACTCCCTGCTGACTTGCGTGAACTGTTGACCGAGAAGAACGCGGCGGTCCGTGCCTACAGCAACTTCCCCTGCGCGGCTAACAAAACCCATATGCGCTATTTACAGAGAACTGTAAAAAGACGCATATTGGAGTGGCGTGAGGCTGGCTGGGATAAGATGCTGGATGAGTTAGAGCCCACCCATCAAGCCTTCTGGAACCTTCAGAGGAAACTAAAATCCAATGAAGTTGTGACCATGCCTCCCCTAGTTCGTCCTGACAATTCCATCGCCTTCGATGACGATGACAAGGCTGAATGCCTCGCCTCCTGCCTGGAAGCCCACTGCTACCCCAGCCTCCTACCAGTAGACCAAGCTCATCTACTTGAGGTTGACGCTGAAGTCGAACGTAGAACCTCTCTCCCACCCGTTAACGACCCTGAGGATCCCCTGCCTTCCATCACCCCTGATGAAGTGCAGGACATCGTCAAAGGTCTACAACCCAGGAAAGCGCCCGGCTCTGACGGCATCACCAACAGAGTGATCCGCCTCTTCCCTGCCCACCTAATCATCCTCTTGACCACCATCCTCAATGGTGCACTGGGGAATAACATTTTCCCACAAACGTGGAAAGAAGCCACAGTCATAGGCATTCCCAACCCCGGTAAGCCTAAAGCCGAACCGTCCAGTTACCGTCCCATCAGCTTACTCAAAGTTCTCGGTAAAATCTATGAGAGGCTTATATATAAGCGTCTCAGAGCCTACGCCGAGAACAAGGGCCTTATCCCATTAGAACAATTCGGGTTCCGTACCCAACACTCCTGTCCGCAACAGATCCTACGCATCACTGAACATATTCACGCAGGGTTCCTGTGTGGTATGTACACAGGCGTAGTTTACTTCGATATAGCGAAGGCGTTTGACAAAGTCTGGCACAACGGCTTAATCTATAAGCTGTACCAACTCGGTGTGCCTGATCGTCTCGTCCTCATCTTACGGGACTTTCTATCAAACCGCACCTTTCGCTATAAAATCGAAGGAGCGCTCTCCTCCCTCCGCCCCATCCGTGCAGGTGTTCCCCAGGGCTCTGTATTAGCCCCCCTCATTTTCACGCTTTCCACCAGCGATATCCCGAAAAGCAGTAAGGCTCAACTCGCTCTGTTCGCAGACGACACAGCCATCTACTGCTCGGGACGCAGTCCAGACTGGATTCGCCTCCATCTTCAATCCGCGGTCAACAAGCTCGCTGACTGGTTTATGAAATGGAGGATTGAAGTCAACCCCCTAAAAAGCCAAGCGGTACTCTACAGGAAACCGCGGGTCAGTGTCACCCTTCCACGACCCATCACCTTGGACGGCAAGCCGATCCCTTGGGAGAAACAAGCCAAGTACCTAGGTGTGATTCTCGATCAAAACCTCAACTTCTCAGAGCACATTGAGACGGTCCGCGCTCGCGCCGCCTTCGCTCTAGGTCGACTCCACCCCGTCCTCAACCCGCGTAGCAAGCTATCGCTCAGGTGCAAAATGCGCTTGTACAAAGCTTGCATACGCCCGATTATGACCTACGCTTGTCCAGTCTTCGCACATGCCAAGCCACGTCATATCCATAGGATGCAAGTAGTCCAAAACCGATTCCTCCGTAAAGCCACAAACGCCCCTTGGTTCGTCCGAAATGAGATCCTCCATCTTGATCTCAAAATCCCCACCATCCAGCAGTTCATGAAACGCCTTTCCAAGCGTTTCTTCGACACTGCTGCCAAGCACCGCAATCCTCTTATAGCAGCGGCCGCCAATTACACTCCCTCCACCATCTCCCGACTTCGCCGCCCTCGGCATGCTCTCTCAGACCCCGATGACCCTATTACCCTCCTCCAAGAGGCCAATAGGGCCACCAGCACATTACACAAACACAGACCGACCTACCGACCTCGCCGCCGAGATCCACCGCGACGCGCTCCGCGTAGTAATCCCCTCTCCCGTCCCTTGTCCGATGAAGGCCAGCCCGCGCCGCAGCTGAGCGAGTAATATCATAATGTCCCAACAATAACCTCTGAGTTTGTTTCGGCTTTTCTTCTCAGAGCTAGTACTAGGAAACGCCGCGGTCATCAAACCATTAAGTATAACTTTCGATCCAGCCGTCCCCTGCTGCTGTCCCCTTGCTGCTGCTTGCTGGGTGCCCTTAGTGCGTAGTCGCCTAATTTTAAGTTAGTTTTAAGTGCCCCTGGCTGGAGGCTTTAATTTTTAATTAAGGCATCCACAGGAAAGTCCGGTTATGTAGTTACGGCTAGACGTGGTCGTTATTTCACGTAACTAGTTACAATAACCAGCGACGCGATGTGTAACTGAATCACTAGTTACGAGCCAAATTAAAAAGTAGTTATTTTTGTAAATGCGTTATTTCATACACACGTAGCGGGTAGCCGTATCGTGCATCACACCGGCGGCACGCGTCGCTGGTTATTGTAACTACTTACGTGAAATAACGATCACGTCTAGACGACACGCGCGCGATCGTGGCTCCCCGTCGCCCGCCGATCTGCTCGGCTCGGCTCGCATTGTCACTGATACTCGAATAAATATAAAATTATTATTATTATTATTGTTCGGCTATGTCACATAAAGAACGAAAGATGGCAAATAGAAAATTTCCGAACCAGCGAGGCGGGTGACACGAATATTTCCGAAGTCGCACGTGCTGTGGTATACGACAGAGACAAAGAACGGGATAACATTAGAGCAGTGGTCTCGAACCAGTGATTTCGAATCTACCGATTTTTCGGATTTCTACCGATATGGGCTCTGTTCTACTGAAATACCGAAATGCAACTGTTTTGCTACGATTTCAGAGTATACAAATGAAAATTATCCCGATTTCTCTACCGATTTTTCACTTTTGACATGGCAGCCTCTTTCAGTTTTTTAAATTTTACGGGCATTGATATAATATTTACATCAATGATTAATGTTTAATTATTTATTTTTATTATTTTCTAATTGCCAAGCAATCGAGTTGGATTTTCTATTTTGCATGATGTTATTAATATTTTTGATTATTTGTTTATTTAATGATTGTTAATTGTTTTTATATATGTGTTTTGTATCATTAATGTGATATAATTAATAAGAGAATTAATAAGATACCTATTACCTATCTAGTGGCACACATTAACCTATTTTTTGTTAATTTAGTTTCGTTTCGTGTGTAACTGTATAGTTTGTGGTTATATTTATGTAAACAATAACAGTAGCTGAATTAGAATAACTAGCTACAAAAATAACTTGTTTTATATTAGGTTACGCCGGTCAAGTAATCGGTTACGTTACGTTTCTTGAAAAAGGCGTTATGACCCACACCGGCCACACCTAGTTGCGGCCTCTAATGGCCACCTACGAGATGCCATATCAAAAAAAAAAAGGTTGCTACATGTACGACCGCAGCGGCCTCATTTATTTTAATGACTTTATAGACACAGTATATATACGCTAGTTGAAAATCGACTATTTGAAAAACCGTTAATTACTAAGCTAATACACCGTCAGTCTTCTAAAGGTTCAAAATACTACCAAATCCAATCCGAATTAAAATCCTAATTTAATAGAATAGAACCGTATAACTACTATTTCTACTGGTTCCTATTGTAAACACCATCATTATTTGGCAACCGGAAGTTTGAGTGTTGTCTGTTAGCAGTAACGCCAAGGACTTTTGTTTGGCGCCTTTACGGGGCCGGTTGGTTTTACATAGAAATTCATTAAATTACATCAAACAAACACAGGTTTCTGTTATATATAATGGCTGACAAAGGTGACGGAGGTAATTGTATACTATATCAATGTTTCACCTGGCAGTGCTGCTGTTCTTTGCTGAAGCTTGAGCTTGACAGCCAGTGATTTTTTGGTTATCAAAAAATACTTCTTAAAGAATCTGTAATTTCTGTCGTTTGTAGAAACCTTTGATGATGCGGTTGAAGAGAGGGTGATCAATGAGGAGTACAAAATATGGAAGAAGAATACTCCGTTTTTATATGATTTGGTGATGACACACGCTCTGGAGTGGCCCTCGCTTACCGCCCAGTGGCTTCCAGACGTGACCCGGCCTGAAGGAAAGGATTACTCAGTTCATAGGTATGGTAATTCTGTTCGTATTTTGAATAGTTACTCTACTTATGCTTGATTCTGAATGATACTCCTTTGCACATCATGTTGAGGAAAGCCATATTCAATAATAAAAAAATACATCCTTGTTATCTTCATTGTTTAGATCTAACAATAGCCGGTTGCATTTGCTTCTCCAAAAATATTTAGAATAAAAATCTTGTTACAACTTCTTTTGTTCCTTCTCTTTTTGCTGTAGTTAGTTTGGAATTGGGTAGTTGACTCTGCGATACTGTGAAACACACCAATAGTCATTATACCAATTGGCGAAAAAAGCAAGACACATAAACTGTGTTAGTTCATATCTGTGTAGGTACCCTACATTTGAGATTAAAAAAACTTTTTGTTTATGTAGGTTGATCTTGGGCACACATACTTCAGATGAACAAAACCACCTCCTGATTGCTAGTGTCCAGCTTCCGAATGAAGATGCACAGTTTGATGCAAGTCATTATGACAATGATAAGGGAGGTATGTATTGAAAGACAATGTAATTACTCTAATCCAGGGCTTCCCAAACTTATTAGTGCTGTGACTCCCTTGGGCTTTTGCTATTTTTTTACGACGCCCCTCAACGCAGTCCTCCAAAATACTAACGAGTATTTGTAGGTACTACTCTACAGGCAATCAGGAAAACATGAATTTGCAAATTATTTTTTTAATTTAATGGGAACATAAAAAAAATACATGAATAATAATAAAAAGAGATATTCATAAATTGGCTGGCTCCTAATAAGATGGATGTGCTTGCTTTTCTGAGCATAGTTTTTGAAAACGGGGCTCCAGTTTGGAAATTGAAACTCTCATTTCTTTCTCTATTTCTATTTTTGACCTGTACTTGTTCTTTATTACTGCAACTGCAGAAAAACCTGTTTCACACAAGTATGAAGTGGCAAATGGTAACAAAACCTTTAAAGCTGCAGTTCTGATGGCATGATATTCTTGAGATACTGAGCTCCAAAATTCAAATAGTTTATCTGTGGCATATTGAAGCTTTAGGTTGGAATCACAGGACAATTCTATTATTTGTTCTTCTTCCTCTATTGAAAGTGTCGATGGTGTGAGTGACTGGAAAGGATTTCTGACCCAATCATGTTGCTGCAAATCATCGGGAAAATATTTTTGAAAGTGTTCGCTTAATGAAAGTAAGTGCTGTGTAAATATTGTTTTTAAAGAAGGGTCAAGGATTTTTATCGATTTTTCTTGTAGAATACTTTCTAAAGCAGGGAAACAGTCAATTACTTGATCTTCTAATTTTCTTTTCCATAAGAGCAACTTCTTCTGAAACCCAGTAATTTTATCTGCCAATTGCAAGATATGGGTATTGTTTCCCTGCAAAGACTTATTAAGATCATTTAATTTGTTAAATATGTCACAGAGATATGCCAATTTTATAATAAAATCTGTATTATTAAAATTTTGCGCATCTTCATGTGATTCTCTCTGTAAATACGTGTAAAACTCATTTCGTAATTCATACACACGTGCGAGAACGTTACCTCTGGACAACCAACGAGAGTTGCAGTAATAAATTAAATTAGTATGCTCGGCACCCAATTCTTCACAAAGTTGATGGAAAAGTCTTGCTTTCACCGGTCGAGTTTTAATGTAGTTTACCACTTTAATAATGCAATCCAACACATTACTTAATTCAGGTGTAATGTTCTTTGCTGCTAAGGCCACCCTATGTATGACACAATGTGTCCATTTTACTTTTTTAGCCTTGGTTTTGATAAGAGCTTGTAATCCTTCATACTGCCCAGACATCGCTCGGGCACCATCGGTGCACACACCCACACAGTTTACCCAGCTAATATTATTTTCAGTCATATACGAGTCCAAAATGTGAAATAAATCAGTAGCTTTACCACCTTCACATATTTTTTTGCAAAACAACAAATCCTCACACAGATTATTTTCTTGTATGTACCGTACGTAACATATCAATTGAGCATCGTCATTACTATCTGTCGCCTCATCCAATTGAATAGCAAATAAACCTGAAAGTTTCCCAACAATTTGCTCATTAATATCTTCGGCCATGTCGTGAATACGGCGACTAATCGTATTGTTTGAAAGAGGTATATTTTTTATTTCTTTAGCTGCCGATTCACCAATCATCACTGATACCATATCAACCGCGGCGGGCAAAATCAGTTCCTCAGCAATGGTGTGTGGTTTCTTACATTTTGCAATACGGTGAGATACCATGTAGGAAGCGAGCAATGACAAACGACTGACGAATGACTCTTGAAACCAAAGACATGGACTGATGTTTCAATTCTCGCAGTTCACTCGCGCTCACTCAACTCAGTCGCATCGACGTATTGACACGCGACGCCCCTGGGATAAAGACGCGACGCCCCAGGGCGTCGCGACTCACAGTTAGGGAAGCTCTGCTCTAATCTATACAAAAGCATAAAATCAAGGTTTCTGTTTGTAACATCAACAGCTTTTTACTATGAAAATTAATGCATTTGTGTATAATAAAAATAAAACTGTATTTTTTTTTATGAAGACATGTCATAATCTCTGGCCTGATCTTATCAAGACTGAATCTTATCAAGACTGACTGACAAACTTTACTACTTATTTTTTTCATAAATATGCATGGAAAAGTATTTGTTATATTTTATGGGAGAAACAAGCCAAGTACCTAGGTGTGATTCTCGATCAAAACCTCAACTTCTCAGAGCACATTGAGACGGTCCGCGCTCGCGCCGCCTTCGCTCTAGGTCGACTCCACCCCGTCCTCAACCCGCGTAGCAAGCTTTTGCTCAGGTGCAAAATGCGCTTGTACAAAGCTTGCATATGCCCGATTATGACCTATGCTTGTCCAGTCTTCGTACATGCCAAGCCACGTCATATCCATAGGATGCAAGTAGTCCAAACCGATTCCTCCGTAAAGCCACAAACGCCCCTTGGTTTGTCCGAAATGAGATCCTCCATCTTGATCTCAAAATCCCCACCATCCAGCAGTTCATGAAACGCCTTTCCAAGCGTTTCTTTGACACTGCTGCCAAGCACCGCAATCCTCTTATAGCAGCGGCCGCCAATTACACTCCCTCCACCATCTCCCGACTTCGCCGCCCTCGGCATGCTCTCTCAGACCCCGATGACCCCATTACCCTCCTCCAAGAGGCCAATAGGGCCACCAGCACATTACACAAACACAGACCGACCTACCGACCTAACGGCCGAGGTCCACCGCGACGCACTCCACGTAGTAATCCCCTCCCCCGTCCCTTGTCCGATGAAGGCCAGCCCGCTCCGCAGCTGAGCCAGTAATATCATAATGTCCCAACAATAACCTCTGAGTTTCTTTCGGCGTTTCTTCTCAGAGCTAGTACTAGGAAACGCCGCGGTCATCAAACCATTAAGTATAACTTTCGATCCAGCTGTCCCCTGCTGTCCGCTCTAGCGACGCCCTAAGCCGAGGTTCGTACCCCACAGGGGGTGCCCTTAGTGCGTAGTCGCCTAATTTTAAGTTAGTTTTAAGTGGCCCTGGCTGGAGGCTTTAATTTTTAATTAAGGCATCCACAAGAAAGTCCGGTTAAGTAGTTACGGCCTCTAATGGCCACCTACGAGATACCATATCAAAAAAAAAAAAAAATATATTTTATGGATTCTGTAGAGTAATTGTGTAGAACAGCATCAGTACCATTGACTTTACTTTTGAAAGTTCAAGAAAAATCATTGCTTTATTTACATTGTTAAACAAATATGTCTTTTGAATATATGGAGCAGTGGATTAACAATATGCCACGCAATATGTATGTTACATAATTTGGGTGCTGGACATGGATCTGTTAACATATTGCAATGCTGACCTGCACTGACTTCAGCTTAATACAGTCAATATTAATTTGCTTGTTTTTGTTCTCAAAATTTTATCAATTTGTAAGTTTTTATTAATAACACCTAAGTGGTTTATTTTACCTGTGCATGTTAGATTCACATCTAGTAGGTGTCAATCAGATCTATTATGTTATGATAAATTTTTGGTATGCATGATTGTACACCAGTTTTGTGAACTACAAATAAAAAAAAAAAAATGATAATATTCAACTTAATCTAGGATTGGACCTGCCTATAATAGAGCTATTATTGGATTTGTAATATAGTTTCAGTATGCTATGTAGCCTATAATATAATACAATTACATCATCATTAACCTTTTTATAGCCCCACGGTTGGGCACAGGCCTCCTCTCATACAATTACATAGTACTAGAAATATACAGAGACCTGCCTATAATAGAGCTATTATTGGATTTGTAATATACTTTCAGTATGCTATGTAGCCTATAATATAATACAAATACATCATCATTAACCTTTTTATAGCCCCACTGCTGGGCACAGGCCTCCTCTCATACAATTACATAGTACTAGAAATATACAGAATAAGTTTTTCAAACTAAACAGCAGCCATGCTGCTTTAGCTGGGAACAAGGGACACAAACACTCCCAGTGTGTTGCATCGCTTCTTCCAAGTTAAAACACTTGAAAGTGGTATAACTACAAAAGACTATCTTTTCTAGTTTTGCCTTTCGAAAAGTACTGAAGTGCCTATTTAGAAGAAATTCTAATTAAATAATTAAAAATAAAGTTATGTCTTGACATGTAGAAGTATTGAAAGGATTTAAAAAAAAAGTTCTCATTTGGCCTTTTTAAATCTTTCTAAAACCAAACACAATCCACAAGTCTTGATAGGTGTTCCACAAAACTAGCATAAGCAACAAGGAAATAAAATTATTTAAATGTTTTTATAACATTTTCTTCCGTACATTTTCCATTTGCAACCACCATAATGATTATGCATAAATTAGAATCTAATTTCACAGTATTTTTTTTTTCTGTGAAGTCACACCATATTGTTAACTTTTCAGAGTTTGGTGGCTTTGGCTCAGTGTCAGGTAAAATTGACATTGAAATCAAGATCAACCATGAAGGTGAGGTGAACAGGGCACGGTACATGCCCCAAAACCCCTGCGTCATTGCCACTAAGACCCCTTCCTCCGATGTGCTGGTCTTTGATTACACTAAGCATCCGTCAAAGCCTGAACCTTCTGGTGAATGCCATCCAGACCTCAGGTATGTCAAGACTCTATAAATTACTGGACTCATTAGTGTAAGAATATTAATAGTAATGTACACATTTAAAGTATTGGACTTGATTGACTTAATTAATTAAGGGTGTATGCTTTGGTAAATGTGTGACCAATTGATACCCAATGGATTTGTTTAATGTACAATATAATAATAATTATGTTATTGATAACTTACTACCTTATCCGCAGGTTACGTGGTCACCAAAAAGAAGGCTATGGTTTATCCTGGAACCCCAACTTAAATGGCTATCTTCTGTCAGCCAGGTTAGTGTTGTCTGTTGTTGTCTATTCTTTTTTTTTTGTCTGTTAATAGCACAATTAATTTTAAAACTTCTATGGATCATTAAATTCAGCAATGAAAATACCATTTATGGTTGAGCTGTTCCTATTGGTCCTCATGACCAACAGGCAGGCAGGTGTTCTGACCCTACTATCTTCATGATGGTCTATAATGAAGCTGCTCATTTTCTCATCATCATTTGATAGCTGATTCAGTAACTGTAATGCAGTTAACTTTTATTTTACAACACAAACAGCTAGCAACTACATAATTGTTAGACAATTTCAGAGTAATTGGATGCTATAAGCAGCAGCTACCATGGAAATAAGCAGTGAAAAGTTGAATCCTTTACTAAATTAACATCTAAATATATAAAGCTGAAGAGTTTGTTTGTTTGTTCGCGCTAATCTCGGAAACTACTGGTCCGATTTGAAAAATTCTTGTTGCGTTGGATAGCCCATTCATCCAGGAAGGCTTTAGGCTATATGTATAACATCACGCTGCGACCAATAGGAGCGGAGCATAACTAACTCCACGCGAACGAAGTCGCTGGCGGCCGCTAGTTTATTTATAAATAACATATTATATTTATTTCAATTAACCTATTCACTACTTGCTTTTAAACAAATAGCTGTGCCCCCATCGCTCGTCTCTTAAATCGACAAGTAAATGTTTGATCTACCATTATTCCTGATCCCGCAATTAATTAAAATTAAAAAGATAATACGACATAATTTATTAGTCGTATAAATGCGGCTGAGGCGGCACGGCCACAAAAACATTTGTCGTATTAATCTGACTATGGCCATCAATACTCACTAAGTTAATAACATTATTCTTTAATACCAGTGATGACCACACAATCTGCTTGTGGGACATAAACGCAACGCCCAAGGAGGGGCGCGTCATCGAAGCCAAGTCGGTGTTCACGGGACACACGGCCGTCGTAGAGGACGTCGCGTGGCATTTGCTGCACGAGTCGCTATTTGGCTCCGTCGCTGATGATCAGAAACTTATGATTTGGGATACAAGGTAAGAGCGCTGTTAAAATATTTCTTTACTTTCTTGTGTCTGTACAAAGGGCATGAAATTGTCGTGTCGCCGTCTAGAGACGTCATTACTACCACTACGTCGAAGGTGGTTGTTGGAAGTCACAATTTATGTCCTATTCAAAGTTCAAAGCAGTCAGTTTCTATACGCTATATGTTAAGTAAATACAAGTAAATAGTGACACGCTTGGTTTGCATGGTAAGTGTTGATAGTTCCGCCTGCAGCAGCAGTCGCCCTGGCCTCTCCATGCTCTTTGTCTCTATACATCGTGCGACTACAATGGCGACATTAACTAGACCACATTAGGCGACATTACCTTAGAATTGGGAGGACCCGGTACCCCGGAAAGGCAGATGACGAACGCTTATGCGTTTTTTTAGCCGGTAAGAGTCCGGCACACCCCTCCGCGTCTCTGAGCGGAGTCCATAAGGATTTTTCCACCATAGACGAAAAAAAGGACTAGTGGCTAATAATCATAAAAAAAAATAGCTACAAAAAATAATTGTTTATAATTCGAAAAGTACCGTCTACGCCAACAGAGTTCTCTCTCTTTCCTTCAATTCAACTCTTTGCACGTTATTCGTTTTAATTTCAATGATGCAATGTTATGAATCGTGACCCCGGTTAATGACCCTTGCGCTACAGTTAAGTACAAGTTGGTCCGAGATGCTATTTCACAAAATTGAAAATTAATAATAAAATGAAACATTCCATAAAAAATTTATTCCTTATGTTCATAGAAATTGTAAAAATTACTGTTGCCATTAGTATCATGCTGTATGATAATTTTACAATTCTGCAATAAAAAACCTTCAATTAAAAAAAACTCAAATGATTGGCATTATCCTATTTATCTTCTGAAAAATATATTCAATTGAATGAAATCAAATTGTTTATTCTATTAATAAGGTTATCAAATCACCTTTTATCTTCATATTATTTAAAAATAAGTTAGATGGAGTCGACATTTTTTTTACTACCCCTGAGAAAAAATAGCAAAACAAACTCAAGGGCCAAAAACTATAAATCTATATCAGATCATAAGAAGGTAGATACTAATCTACCTTCTAGTCTTTGGAGGACAAGGATGTGAGTAGACCAGCCCCCTAATCGGCGAACACATTTTTGTCAAATGATTGCGACTAGTTGGGATCAGTTGGTATCGTTCGGGCCGCCCATTGGTCCATTCGGTCCAAACGATCCCAACTAGTCGCAATCATTTGACAAAAATGTGTTCGCCGATTAGGGGGCAGGCAGTGCGAGCATTTGTCAGTAATTGTGTAGAACCATGCCACCATCCAGTACAACAGACTCTCAGTTCTTATCAAAAGATAATAGATGGCAGCATAGGTTGCGGTTCAAAACTTAGGAACGATTTTAAACCTCTTACGTGCAGTTTGTAGCCGTTTTAATATTTTAAACAATTTGAATTTACTTATGTAATGCTACTCCGTATGTTTACACGTATAAATAACGTAATTAAACAAAACGGTAAAATGGGCTCAGTAGTGACCATATAGAAATAATAATAATTCATAAATTAACACAACTGGCGATACTTTATTTCCATTACAATCTAGCTTATTAGCTAATAAATAATTTAAATATAACTTAACTAACTATACCTACATATAATTGAGAACTCGTCCAATAACCTCTATCGCTTGTTTTTTATAAGATGTGATATGATATAAAGTGGCCTCCGTGCCGACAGCCTCCGTGGCGTAGCGGTAGCGGACGCGGCCGCTGCGCAAGGTGGCGCGGGTTCGATCCCCGCACAGTGCAAGTATTTCTATGCATGAATATGAATATTTGCACTGGTCTGGTCGTGCCTCGGAAAGCACGTTAAGCCGTTGGTCCCGGTTGCCATACGAACATGTAGTGGCAGTCGTTACAGGTTGTTGGAGCCCTCAAAAGTCCAACAATTGGTCTAACTGCAATGCTTCGATGTCGCCTTCGGGTTGTGGAGGTCAGACGGCAGTCGCTTCACGGAAAATGTCGAAGTTTAGCCATATCAGCAGTTGGACTGGTAAAGCGGACCCCAGACTCCAAAGCTGAAAAGGCTTCGGATGCGACTGGGATTAACGCTGGGATGATGATGATGATGATATGATATAAAGTGTCAATTTCACAAATACTAGTTAGCTCCATAAACACAATTTCAAATTATGTCTCATTGCAGATGTAACAACACTTCAAAACCGTCACACACAGTGGACGCACACACAGCTGAAGTTAATTGCCTCAGTTTCAACCCTTACTCCGAGTTCATACTAGCTACGGGCAGTGCTGATAAAACGGTAATTATCTATTAACTTTAAGAAAACTGGAGGCAAGACATGTCCTAGAAACAAATATTAAATTACATGACATCCACGGATTCACATAAGCTCGCGTAGTAATATTAAAAAAAAAAAGATGTTTATTACCACTGGTTTGAACATAACAACATAAAATATTAATCACTAAACTTATAACACCGCAAGTGTTTTAGATAAACTCTGGCACCCAATTTAGGATTTAACTTGTGTTTAGGGTGCCAATATTCACTTTCTTTCATAGAGAAGAAGCTTGAGCAGCATCACACAGTTCTAATCTATTATATTAATTACTAGCGACCGCCAGCGACTTCGTTCGCGTGTAGTTTGTTATGCTCCTATTGGTCGTAGCGTGATGTTATATAGCCTAAAGCCTTCCTGGATTAATGGGCTATCCAAGGCAAAAAGAATTTTTGAAATCGGCGCCGTAGTTCCTGAGATTAGCGCGTTCAAACAAACAAACTTTTCAGCTTTATATATAAACTAGTTGCGCCACGCGGTTTCACCCGCGTAGGTTTCCATATCGACGCTTGAAAGGCAATCATATCTAAGCGACAAAAATTCGTAAATTGAGTTATATACACCAAATGACGCAGAAAAATCTGGTGGTTTGAATGGTGTATATAACTCAATTTATGAATTGTTGTCGCTTAGATATGATTGCCTTTCAAGCGTCGATATGCTCCGCTCCTGTTGGCCGCAGCGTGATGTTATATAGCCTAAAGCCTTTCTGGATTAAGGGACTATCTAACGCAAAAAGAATTATTCAAATAGGACTTGATGACTAACGTTCCTGAGATTAACGCGTTCAAACAAACAAACATACAAACAAACTTCAGCTTTATATATTAATATAAATATAGATTAGTCCTGTCAAATTGAGATGACATATTTTTAATCAACTCTTAACTGTTTATGATTCCATAGACAGTTAAGACATGATTATTGTTGGATACGGGACACGGGAACAAGTAAAACCACAGCTAGCCGTAAACGCACTGACGCTTTATTCATATAAATGTAGTTGCGCAGGAGCGCGGCGGTGCGGGGAGTGGGGCGCTGCGCGGGGCGCTCCGCGGTGACATCCGCGCACTATGCTTTATACCCAACATCTCCCAACCCTATTTCGAAGATAGGTACCCCTTCCAAATAACTTATTATTAGCTACACATACAAATCTTAATGTTATCAGCTAGGTACACATACAAGTCTTAATACTATTAGCTACACACAAAAATCTACAAAATTTCAATCTTAATTATCTTTGCCCAATGCGAGCCTTCGGTAGTCAACCCTTGGGAGCTGTCGCAATAATATTGGGGAACGTCTGGGCGGCGAGGGTGGTGACGCTGGTGGCGTCGACGACGTTCTGCTAGCCTGACTCCCTTCCCCCCCATCGTTAGTTTGCGTTGTGGGTTGAAGATTCGGTAATGCCGCTGGTGACGTGTCGTCGTCGTCATCGTCGAATTCTACTCCCGACGACGTCCCAGCGTGGTATGCATTGGAGTAGCCCTTATATAAAACAATTTGATTTTTATGTTTCTTTAACACCTTTCCCGTTATAGGATCGTTAATTAAATAAAGAACTCTACCAATTTTGTCTATTATTGTGCCTCTGCACCACGTGAATTTACCGTTTAAACTAAACTTTTTGAACAGCACTTCATCGCCGTGTTTAAAACTTTGTTTATTTTTGCCACCACTGTATTTACTCTGCAAACACTGCTTTGATTTTACTACACTGTCCAGTGACGCGTTTGACGGTGACGACAATGGTTTGGACAACAGATCTAACCTTGATCTCAGCTTGCCCCCAAAAACTAATTGTGCCGGAGAAAAACCCGTGACTGAATGTATCGAGTTTCGGTAATCAAAAAGATATTTTAATAGTTTGACCCTTCTGTCTTTTTGGTTGTCACTAGATAAAATGCATGCTTTTATACCTCTCTTAGCGATCTTTACGTAACTTTCGGCCTGACCATTGCTCGCTGGATTATAGGGCGGTGACGTCACTTGCTCAATCCCGTTAACTGAGCAAAAGCGTTTAAAATCCTGCGACGTAAAAGCCGTCCCGTTGTCACTAACGATTGTATTTGGTACCCCAAACCTTGAAACAAACTCATATAGTTTGTCAATTGCAGCTGATGCGGTCGTTGTACCACACATGTCGTAAACTTCCACCCATTTCGTGTACGCATCCACTATAATTAAATAATTCCTATTATCTAAGGGACCCAAGAAATCAATGTGAACGCGGTGAAATGGTCGTGGTGGGTATTGCCAAGGTGCCAGGGGGGCCCGTGGGGGGGTAGGTCGTAGATGAATGCAAACGCTACACGAGTTAATCATCGTTTCAATCTCCTTATCAATACCCGGAAACCAAAATCTAGAACGAGCTTCGGCTTTTGTCTTTACGATTCCCAGGTGGGAAGTGTGCAGTTCATTCAATATTTTATTTTTTAAAACTTCGGGTAAAACTATTTTATGCCCTCTCATAATACACCCGTCTTCATATGATAACTGATTCCTACATGCGTGGAACGGTTTTAATTTTACGTCCGTTATGCTTCTTGGCCATCCCTTGTGAAGAAAATTAACTACCTTCGTCAAGGTAACATCTCGGCTGGTTTCCTTACGAAGTTCGTCCCGCGTTACTGGCATGTGTCCGTCTATTACGAAATGAACATACGAAGCGCGGTCAATGGGAGCGGCGGCGGCCGCCGCGTGTTGCGCGGTTTTCGTGCCCTCTCGGTCCGAGGTCATTGACCGCTTATCAATATCGGGCAAACTCGCGCGGGATAAATAATCCGCGCTGTTATTCTCACTACGTACGTATTCTATTGAATAATTATATGCACTGAGGAACATAGCGTATCTTTGCAATCGGTTTGCCGAAACTTCCGGTATACCTTTGTGTGGTCCAAAAATCGAAATTAAAGGCTTGTGGTCTGTGCGAAGGATAAACGGATCTGCCCTACCATACAAATACTGATGGAATCGGCGAATTCTGAAAATAATGGCCGTAGCCTCTTTTTGTATCTGTGAATACCGCTTTTCGGCTGAGTTTAGCGTACGGGATGCAAACGAAATAGGACGCTCACATTCGTCTTTATCAATTTGCGATAATATCGCACCTAACCCATTAGGAGAGGCGTCCACTGTGAGGATTAATTTTGCAGATGGGTTGAAATGTGCTAGGACTTGATCCGACGTTAAATGTTTTTTTATAACATCGAATGCTTCTTGATGTTTATTGGACCAATGCCATTTGACATCCTTTCTCAATAGGTCGTATAAGGGACTAAGGATTTCAGACGCCTTAGGTACGAAATTGCGGTAGTAGTTTACTAACCCCAAAAATGATTGAAGTTTACCTACATCCGTGGGTACTGGAGATTTTTCAATGGCTAAAACTTTTTCTGAAGATTTTTTCAACCCGTCTTTATTTATTACGTAACCCAAATAACTGATTTCGTTCTTAAAGAATTCACATTTTTCTTTTTGTAGTTTTAGGCCTGCATCTTGCAGCCTCTGTAACACTTCCGTTAACCTTTGCAAGTGCAACCCCGGACTATCAGCTGTTATAAGTACATCGTCTAATAAGCATAACACGCCGTCCATACCGGATAGTAGATTTTCCATGGCACGTTGAAAAATGGACGGCGCGCTGGTTAGACCAAAAACCATGCGCGTATATCGAAATAACCCGCGATGAGTGTTAATGCATGTAATCTTTTGAGAATCTTCATCTAAAACGAATTGGTTATAGGCCATGGACATGTCTAATTTTGAAAACTGTTTCCCTCCGTGTAATTTTGAAAACAATTCGTGAACCGTGGGCAGCGGGTACTGTTCTACGACCAGTTGTTTATTTATAGTGACAGAATAGTCTGCACACAACCTTACACTTCCATTGCGTTTTAAAACTGGCACTATGGGTGAAGCATACTCTGAGTGGTCAACTTGTATAAGTATCCCTAGGTTTACTAACCGGGCAATTTCGTCATCTACCTTGTCTCGTAACGCAAAGGCGATAGGACGTGCCTTGAAAAATATTGGTTTAGCATCGTCTTTTAAACGTAATTTAACCTCGAATTTATTAAACCTACCTAATTTATCCGAAAAGACGTCTTTAAATCTATTTTGTAAGTCATCTATTTTCGCTTCATTACGTATAAAATTACATGGCCCCAGTTTCAATTTAAAAATGGATAAGAAATCTCTACCGAGCAATGGCGGGCCGTTGTTGCGAACTACGTAAACATTGAGTGTGTTTGTACTCTGCCTATATGTGACGGGTAAACGAATTATACCTAGACACACGATATTACTACCTGTGTATGTAAATAATTTTTTCTTAGGCGGTAACAAGGGTAAACTGTTAAAACAACTGTTGTATAAATTATAGGATATTACTGTAACTGCTGAACCGCTATCAACTTCAAATTCGAAAAGCGAACCGTTTATCGATATCGTTTCTGTCATAGGTTCTCCGCGCCATGAAGCGATGTTACGACAAAAAGCCTTACCATCATCGTCCCCCTCACTCGCGTCACTGGTCACAACAAACTTAACCTTACACATTCTACGTAGGTGACCTTTTGTGTTGCACTTCCTACAAGTAAAACTCGCGAAACGGCATTGCGCCGACGTATGGTTTTTTCGGCCGCACACGGAACACTTCTCTTTATTCGAGTCCTTCTCAACAGTTCCACTTTTGTCCTGCACCTTGAACACTGAATTTTCTTGCTGAACGGTGGACATCATCGACGAAACGGCGACCGCGGCACCTGCCCGCGCGCACCTGATGCTCTGTGCCAACTCCACTGCCTCCGCCAGGGTCAAAGTTTCTGTGTCCTTCGTAAACAGTTTGTCCCTCTCTGGTCCCGCTAACATGCCCATCACGAACCGATCACGAAGGGTTTCGTCCACATTCGTGAACTTACAGTATTTTGTGAGTCCACGTAGGCGTGCAGCCCATTGCGCATGCGTCTCACCGTCATTTTGCGTTGCCGCGTAAAATGTGTAGCGTTCTCCGAATCCGCACTTTTTCGGAGTAAAATGGTTGTCCAGGAGTTCATAGATGTCGTCTATTGGAACCTCCTCCAGTTGTTTAGGCAGAGCCAAGTCTGCTATGAGTTGGTAGGTCCCGTCTGTGAGTGCGCTCAGCAAGATGGCGCGCTGTCTTGAACCCGTTGGGTCGTTTTTTTCCGAAATATCGTTTGCTACGAACCACTGCCGCAGGCGACTTTTATACGCCCGCCATTCGTGCACTGTGTGGTCAAAATTACCCAGAATTCCAAAACTAAATTGAGCCATTGTAGCGCGTGGGTGAACTCGTCGCCACTGTTGGATACGGGACACGGGAACAAGTAAAACCACAGCTAGCCGTAAACGCACTGACGCTTTATTCATATAAATGTAGTTGCGCAGGAGCGCGGCTGTGCGGGGAGTGGGGCGCTGCGCGGGGCGCTCCGCGGTGACATCCGCGCACTATGCTTTATACCCAACAATTATAAACATGGCTACTAAATTAACAAACTAATCCTGCCCCCTAATCGGCGAACACATTTTTGTCGAATGATTGCGACTAGTTGGGATCGTTTGGACCGTACGGCCCAATGGGCGGCCCGAACGATCCCAACTGATGCCAACTAGTCGCAATCATTTGACAAAAATGTGTTCGCCGATTAGGGGGCTGGCTGAATAAGACAATTTGCGTCAATAATTAATTTAAATATAACTTATACTGCTAATAGCGAGGCCCCAATAAGGTGGACCGCTAACCTGGTGAAGATCGCGGGAAACCGATGGATGCGGGCAGCACAAGACCGGTTTTTGTGGAAATACTTGGGGGAGGCCTTTGTCCAGCAATGGAACTCTATAGGCTGCGAAGAAGAAACTGCTATATTATTCTAAAATAGGGATGTTTCCTGGGTGAAAAAAAAATGATTCTATTTAGTCCATCATTCAGATTATAGAAAAATATTGGATACGTATATTTTGTTTTATCAAATCAATAAAAATTGACAAATATAAAAGGCATCAAAGATCAGGAGTGGTGGCTGGTGACACTGCTCGCTAAAAAGTGTAGCGTGCAGGGACGTCACAAGAGTTTTCAACGCACTGTGTCGTCTTCATTTTTTGTTTATATGAAAAAAGAAAAAAATACGTGTCTAGTATTTTTTGGAAATCTGACTGACGGACTAATTAGTTTATTTTTAGTCAACTACCCTATTGAGAATTTGTCTAATATCTTATTCATTATAGCATTTGCACTACAGTTTATGTTCACTTACACTGCACAAAAACTAACCATACCCTTTTTAGTCTTCCAAATAATTCAGTGTTGTTAAGGAGAAGGAGGGTCCCCTTGACGTTCGCGTGAGGATGAAGTCTGTGTTCAAGAGCTATTCCTAATATACCATGACGCGTTATTTATATCCTTGAGTATTTTGGAAGTGTTGCATAATTTGAAAATTGCTGGAATACCGTAGCAAAGAGTGTCTTTAATAATATACATCTGCCCTATTGAGAATTCGTCTAATATCTTATTCACTATAGCATTTGCACTACAGTTTATGTTCACTTACACTGCACAAAAACTAACTATACCCTTTTTAGTCTTCCAAATAATTCAGTGTTGTCAAGGAGAAGGAGGGTCGCCTTGACGTTCGCGTGATGATGATGTCTGTGTTCAAGAGCTATTCCTAATATACCATGACGCGTTATTTATATCCTTAAGCATTTTGGAAGTGTTGCATAATTTGAAAATTGCTGGAATACCGTAGCAAAGAGTGTCTTTAATAATATACATCTGTACAGGTGGCGTTATGGGACCTCCGCAACTTAAAGCTAAAACTGCATTCGTTCGAGTCGCATAAGGACGAGATTTTCCAGGTGCAGTGGTCGCCGCACAACGAAACCATCCTCGCCAGCAGTGGCACGGACAGGAGGTATTACACAAAACGACATATTTACTATGAAAAAGGAAGTTATACAATTGTCTAAAAATAGTTACATAAAAACAATTATGAGAACGGTCTTTGATGAAACTGTGTGGATGCTCGATGTTTACAGTCTAACAGCAAAAGCACTAGCAAGTTGCGTTTTCGGGGAGTGTGTTATATAATTTTGTTCATAAGTTCAAGAAATGCTGATGTTTAGCCTAGTTTGAACAATTGGTTTTTGATTTTGACTAACAGTCAAAATCTAATTTTACTGACACTTAAATATTTATGTCGCACTCAAAGTACCAAACTGAAATTTGATAAGTAACGAATATTGTTGCAGGCTTCACGTGTGGGATTTGTCAAAGATAGGGGAGGAGCAGACTGCTGAAGATGCCGAGGATGGTCCACCAGAGCTATTGTTTATTCACGGAGGACACACCGCCAAGATATCAGACTTCTCATGGAACCCCAATGAACCGTGGGTTATCTGCTCTGTCTCAGAGGACAATATTATGCAGGTATGTTGATTTGCTGTTGAAAATTATGGCTAACAATCATAATCATTTTAGAGCAACCAAAAATTTGTTATGTTCAGTGCTCAAATATTACGTCCATAATATGTATATATACTAGCGACCCGCCCCGACTTCGCACGGGTGCATGTATAACCTTCCTCTTGAATCACTCTATTTAAAAAAATCTCATCAAAATCAGTTGCATAGTTTTAAAGATTAGAGCATATATAGGGACAGAGGAAGCGACTTTGTTTTATACTACATAGTGGTCGCCCGCAGCTTCAGGAAAGACACCGACAGTAACATCGACTACGCAGTCATTATCCGCAGGCTGCATAGATTGTCTTTATGAGGATGTTAAATGAAAATATTTAAATGTAATTAATACTAAGTTTTCACATTCGCGAATTAAATTTCTTAAGGTTGGTATGATGATTGATCGCAACGATAGCTGGTCTGCATCCGAAATAAAATATATTTGTAAGAATTGTGAATTTTGGCCTGATGGTGGTAAAAGGCTACCAATGAGATGATACACCTGTCTTTCAATTTTAAAAGTGGGCATAAAATTACCTACACTAGTATTATTTTGCGCCAAAAGTATTCATTTGAAAAAGACTTGTATTTACGTACATTTGTTAAAAAATTACAAGATAATGGATGGTTCTTAGTTAGAAGATTTTTTATTTGCTGTTGCGGCTCCTGAAGGCTAGAAAGAAAAACTTTACCTGAAGCGCAGCACATACCATTAGGTTCGTCCGCCCATTTCTTGGCAAAGCAGTTAGAGCAGATCTTATTCATGACTCCGATTTGGACTGACGCTTGTTGTGCATAATCAACCTGCGGATCGTATCTGAAAGCCAGTCTTGCTGTTTGCTAAAATTCGATTGCGAACTCTATTTGTGGACAACTGCTGCCTCTTTGCCTAGTTGCTGCAAACGCTCGACACTCGACTCTCTTTCGCGCAACGGAGAGGTCCTTACATTTTGTTCATGAAGACGCTGGAAACGCTCCAGCCTCAACTCTTGAGCGCGTAACTCAGAGGTTCTCAGACTTTGTTCGGCATGGCGTTGCGAACGCTCGACACTTGACTCCCGTTCGCGTAAATCAGAGGTGCTTACATTATGAAGACATTGGAAACGCTTCAGCCTTGACTCTCGTGCATGTAACTCAAAGGTTCTCAGATTTTGTTGTGCAAGGCATTGCGACCGTTCGACACTCAACTCTCGTGTGCGTACCTGAGAGTTTCTCTGATTTTGTTCAGCAAGGCGTTGAGAACGTTCAGGTGAAGATTCTCCCATATGACGTACCTATTCTTGCGGCCCGTGCGAACTATGTTTAGAAAGTTGAAACCTAGCTCTCTTAGGCATTTTCAAATGTTAATAGCGTGTAAGCTCTGAAAAGGACTGTTGTTTAGCTCTGAAAAGAACTGTAAGTTAGCCCTGAAAAGAACTGTTGGTTACCCCTGAAAAGAACTAAAAGCTATGAGAAGAGCTGTTGTTTAGTTCTGAGATGAACTTTTACGTACGTGTAGTTTTAACAACGAAATCTAAAAAAAAATCGCACGAAAATTAGACTTCGCGCACCACCGCTGCGTAGGGAGCCGACCTCGCGTTTGAGCCGCTCGGGGACCCTTACTCATAGATGTAAACTCCACTCCCGCATGCGTCGAAAGAAATCGTAATATTTTAATTTCGCCATAACTTCAAAACCAAACGTCCAATTTTAATCATTCAAAGACATACACGAAATAATTTATTTTGATAACGATAAATAGCATGAGTAAAATAAATGCGTTTAAATGTAGTCAAAATAAATTCAAGATTTTTAAATAAAAAAATGGTTGTTGTGTCTCACTCGACATAGACAGGTATAGTGTGTCACGGACTTTTTTTTGTAAAAATGTATAAGATCTACAATTAATTAGAACATTTTATGTTTATATCTTTTATAGTTTAGGCAGCGTACGCAAAATAACTAACTAATATAATAAAGTAACTTTTCTGGTTGATTTTTTACACCTTTTGTTCAAAAAACCCAAATATCTTACGGAACCCTATTTTTTTCCAAAATAAAATGTAGCCTATGTTACTCAGTGATAATGTAGCTTTCTAAGGAAAAAAGAATTATTAAAATCGGTCCAGTACTTTTTGAGTTTATTCGCTACATGCAAAAATACAAATCTTTCCTCTTTATAAAATTAGTGTAGATGTAGATTTAAATAAAATCGTGGCAATAGCTGTTTTAGATTCAGTCAGATAAAACAACACAAAGCACGTGTGCAATGGTTTCCTCAGTCCATGCTAGTCCCGCATAAAGGTGTTTCTTCTTTGTTTAGACAGAGATGTACATATATGTATTACGCCCACAAGTCATCGGTATATACAATATGTAAAGAAAACCCTGTCCGACCCATAAGGATAATAAAGGTTAGGTAAACACTTGACGAAATATAATATAAAATTTTACATAATCATCATAGTAACAATACTAATGAATTTTGAAATAATCCTTTTTTCCCGGGAATTAATTCCAATTTCCCCGAAATTTGGTAATTTTAAAAAAAGTGACAACACCGGCATTATTATAAGCGAATAGCGACGCGACCACGTCACAGGTGCCGCGTGCCCTGCCCCCCGCCGCCCGCGGAAGGGGTTGCTTACCGCACATGTATTAAGTTACCTCTTTTTGCGAAATAATATTTATTTTTTTAGGGGGATTTTTTTTTAAGTTTAGCCTGTCTTTGTGGGCATTAGTAGAATCAGTTATCGATACCTAACAATACCTTCACGGATCGGACAGGGTTTTCTTTACATATTGTACAAGTCCCACGTAATGCAAGTACATAGATATATATTTTTATCCAGACTCCAAGCTACTTCTGAGAGATTTCAAACGGGAAACCCCACATTGCCGACGTTTGGACATAGTGACGGCTGTTGTTATCATTTTACATAAAAGCCAAACGTATACTAACACTACGACACAGATTACGTTTGGCTTTGAATGGCGTAAATGACTACGTCGTACGTATGTTCTACGTCCAATACACTGCATGCTGAATTTACACTAAGGTAAGGTGGAGTACCACTTTTGACACTTATTGTTAATGCAATAAAGTTCAAAAGTGGTAATGCACTTTTGACCCTTACTGTACATACTATCGCCAAAATCTATATCTGACGACCGAAGCATAGTATAAAGAGGGACAGAGTAAGCTATCTTCATAGAAACGGACCGCGCGCGGCTTGTATGTGTGCGCCTTAGTATCTATGGGTCGCCGCACGCACACCTAAACACAATATTAGAGTGCTATCAGTGCGCTAGTCGCGGCTAGCACCGGACGAGGTTCGCGCGTCACGTGGTCGTCACGAGGATTGCGAACAACTTAAATCGTATTTAAATGCTAATCAGCAAGTTTGCAATTTAAGTGCAGAATCTAGGTATCTTCACTACAAAAAATATTCTAGAAACCAAATTTTATTAGTGGTTCCACCTGACGACTTTGTAGAAAATATTATTAAGAGGATGGAGCAGATGTTCCAAAAAGCGTTTAAAAATGATCACATAAACCGCAAAGTTGGTACGTCTGTTTATGAACAAATAAATAATAATAATAATACTTTTATTAAAAGATTTATATTTTTCAAATTATATTTCTAAAAGTTATTTACAAGGATACGGACATATTACACATTAAAGTTTAATAACAACTCGTTTCGTAATAGTCGAAACCGAAGAAAGTAGGTATTTTTCTGTAGCTAATTTGTAACTTTGTATTAAATGTGTGATTCAATAGATATTATGTTTGTATTATTTATATTTTTATTAAAAAATAAAAATAAATATGGTTCTTTATGTGTACCAAACTAAAAATAAAAGTTACTAAAAAAACTGACTAGTATATGTAAACTAAATACTAAGCAAATAACTTAAACATAAGCTTTTAGTCTATAAATATTTGTTAGCGGTTTGGGCGACAACCGTAATCGACGAAGCGCGGACAGTCGTCAACCCTAAGACAGTAGGCAATTAAATCGCGGATTGGGTCGGAGATAACCTACTTCCCCTCTTTATTCTATGATCGAAGACTACCTGCAGCGCATATTTAGTCGAGCTAATAAGAATGCCCCTTTTGTTTTATTTACGGACGCAACAATGGCCGTGCACGTGATGCACGGGATTTTATTGTGAAAATGGTCAGATTTAGTACTTTCATGTGCTGCCGACGTGACGTCTTCATGCTCTGTGGGTAAATCTAATATTTGAGTGGCTCTATGGGCAACATACATAGGTACTAATAAAAATTTGAATTTTTTTTTTTTTTTAATAGTTATAAACTAGTGCTTGACTGCAATCCCGCCTGATGGTAAGCAGTGATGCAATCGTTGATGGTAAAGCACACTAGCTTATTAAGCCTATTCACTCAAAAAAACTGAGTGAATAGGAAGGAAGACGGCAGTTGAGCGAGGTGATGCAATGTTTAACCCAACAACACGACCAATCAACAAAAAATCAATCGGAATCAATCGGATTGATTCTGTAAAAATCTCACCATAAAAAGTACGGTGAAGTGAGTTTAGAGTGGGTTATTAATAGTGTTGATTCCTAACATTACTTGAATCATAGCTCACTCCATTCTTATTTCACTTAAGTTTCGCATCGTATTGCTGTTCAACGAATTTTATAAATTTGGAGAACTTCAAGGAAATAAAATGGTATCCTAGGGAAGGACATGTTCGTTTTTTATTCCGGTAGCACGTTCCAAAAATACATACAGTTGCGTCAACCAGCGTGGATGTCTATACAATAAATTCATAAACATTACTATAAATTAATTAGTAAATGTCATTTATTTCGGAAACAAATAATTGTACATTAAACAAATAGTAATACAAGTGTCAGGTGTGTCAGTGGTAGGTTAGGGGTACTAAAACACCGGTTAAGGGTTTCGAAGTTTATTGGCAACGAAGATACAGTCGATCGTAGGCAATGACAAGTAGAACGTAGCTGATGTCGCACCGAGGTCTTCCCTTACGTCCACGAAGTCCGTGTCGTAAACACTCAATAACCCTACAGATGTTACTTCACGTAGTATTCAAAGTTCTCGTTACAGTTGTTGCAGTAGGTATTCTCAAAGATTGCTTCTTATCTGTCGCTTGTTCTCGTATCGCTAGTCGAATGCAGACTGACTCCTCGCTGGCGTCACGACGCTATAAATATAGGTCAGCAGAATCTGGAATGTTCGATCACATTCCAGATTCTTCTAGACGTAATAATGATAGCGCATAACTTCGAGTACATTCCGTAAGGTACCTACGGTAATTCCCGGAAACGGGTTTCTAGAAATTTCGATGTCGTCACTTCGTTGACAAAATTGTTTGAACCTGTACCATTCACCAGCCTAGGTCTAGCAATGCGTTTTTATAATGTACCCCGACAATGTCTAGATTTCGAGTTATAGGGCTTAAAAAATGAGCACTGCACGTCTCGCGATATTGAACCTTATGCCATCGACATAAGGTGCATTCGTAACACAAGCATAGTATGAATACAGGGTGATGAACAATTAATGGCGGAATTAATTATGATTATGATACAGTGCACAGTAAATACAAACTAGAAAAAAGTACGATTCTTATTAAGAATTTGAAACTAAGAACAAATGATAAATGTCTACATTAGTATAATATTCATCAACTAAGCATCGTTTATAAACAAACCTTTTAATAACCTTATGTAATGACTTATGACATGTGCGCAGGTATGGCAAATGGCCGAGAACATCTACAATGACGAAGAACCAGAGACGCCTGCGTCGGAGTTGGAGTCCGGGGTCAACGTGAATCACGGCTAGCGCTCCGCCCGCGGCCAGCCCTTGTGAGTGTACTGCCACAGACTGTATACTTACATGTCACTAGTTAGCACCGGCCTCCACGACGATCCTCAGCAGGTCAATTCTCGCACATAATCACACATTCAATATACAGTCACAATCTCTTCTCAATGACAAATTAATTTGAAAACTCTTGTCAGAAATGCAAGGAAATCAGCAGTACAGTTTTGGACAGACTGAGATAACAATACAAATGTTCGTTAAAGTACGGGAATTAGGCCTCCTGATTTCAATTATGGATGATTCTGGTAAAATGAGCTCTTTCATATTTATACTATATCTGCACCCTAATAGGGATGTTTCATGGGTTTAAAAAATGATTATATTTAGTCCGTCATTCAGATTATAGAAAAATATTGGCTACGTATATTTTGTTTTATCAAATCAATAAAAAAATGACAAATATAAAAGGCATCAAAGATCAAGAGTGGTGGCTGGTGACGTCACTGCTCGCAAAAAGTGTAGCGTACAGTGACGTCACACGAGTTTTCGACGCACTGTGTCGTCTATATTTTTGGTTTACATGAAAAAAGAAAAAATACGTGTCTATACCAACGCCAAGCTCCATAAAGAATAGACGTAAACAACAATTTAGGGTTATTACAACTCACGTTCTACAAATCTCCTGTTATTTACATGATTGTCGACTTTTACATGCTAGCTATTTATTAACAATTCCTATTGCACCATATTTCAATAGAATCACTAAAATAACATGCATGATAACTTGGTATTTCGATAAACCATTAAAAAGTCGACATTAATTTTACGCGATAGCCCTACAAAAAAACAAAGATGGACGAAATCCAGGTATTAAACACATTTTGTGGAATTTAACCAATGATAATGATGAATATCTAGAAAACATCTATCTTTTAGGTGTAAACTTCTCGTTGCCTAGCAACGGTTTGTTTACCTCTATTCTTTATCGAATTTGGCTCAAATATAGTATTTTTTTGGAAATCTGACTGACGGACTAATTAGTTTTTTTTTTTTCAAATACCCTATTGCGTAACAAACTATTACTATCAATTGGAATCATTTCGAAGCATATTGCTAATACATGTGTTCTAAAATGTGTTTGGTCAACAACGTAATGACGTAATGAATGTTGTTGAACTGTCAAAATGAAACCCATTGCTACTGATATTGTGTTACGCAATTAATCTGCTGTTTGTATTTTTGATACAGTGATGGTTTATAAAGTTTTACATGAAGTCACATTGGGAATGCGCTAATTTAATCCACAGTAATGTGTGGCTCGGTTAATTGTTTTGAAGGTCCCAGACACACTTATTAATTAGCACGCCATGTTTCGTTAAGTGGTCTATTACTTCTATTTAAAAGTAAAAAAAGTATTAGGTCGTATCTTATTACTTCGAGATTTGGCGCCTTATTTCATGCTCTATTCATAATAATTCTGTATGTAATTCTGCTACACATAATCAATAGATACAAACAAGCGGAAATACAAAAAATAGTTGCTTCATTTGGAGACCTAAACCAACATTAACCCCTTTATTCATAAACGTTGCTTAAAGTTAAGTAGTGAGTAGCTACTGTTTAACCAGACATTTTTGACGTTTGCACGTCACTTAACTTTAATCATCGTTTATGAATAAACCTCTTCAATGGTTAACAGTATGGCAGTTATGGTGTAACAGTAGCTAATCACTAGTTAACTATAAACAACGTTTATGAATAGAGGGGTTAATAGATAATGAAAGAGCTCTCAATACATTTTAATTTGGATCTTATGTCATTTAAAATATATGTAAAAATGATTAGTATGGTCATTAAGTACATACACTGTACGATATTAGGAGTTAAGAGGTAAATGTATTGCGATCATTGTTTGGGGTGGGTGACTTTGTTGTTGATACGAAAAAGAAATTAAATATTTGCATAATTTGAAAATTATTATATTTGAGTCCATATTTTGTATTTTTAAATCACACAGTTTAAGTGCTCAAAGTGACGGGGTTCCATCGGTAGAAACTAGATGTAATAATTATTATTTAGTATCTGTGGTGATTTAACCCTCTTCCTAACTCCTAAATAATAATAGATCTCGTTTTTGACTGAAATGTGAAAGATCTCCTGCTTACCTTTTTTGTAAACTAAGCTCAATATTTAAGGAAAGAGCATGCAGTGGTACTAAGCTATGGTTGTTTAAAATCTTAACGTATTTAGTAGCCTGTCAGTCGTATTACTCATAGACTTTAAAAATGTTAATGCTGTGCCTAGCTTGGTTTGTGGCTAATGCGATTAACCACCGAGATCAAACTTTGTACTGTAAAGGCCAAAAGACAAATTAGAGGGTTGTCATCACAAATACAACCATTTAATTGTATTTAGAACATTCTACCTTTGGATTGGTCAATAGAAAATGGTCCAACTATATCTGGTTTGTATGCACAAGAATCTCACACTTTCAGGTGAAATGAATTTTGTTCTTTTTTTAAGTATTTAAAGTGAATTTATCTATTTTATTTTAAAATACATGTGCATACAGACCACTGAAGTGCTGGTACTGGTGGAATTTGAAGCCAAAATTCTGTAACACACTTCAATCATTACAGACACTTCGCTAGCTGTGACATGTTAATTCCATTTTAATTTATTGTTTCTTATCCAATAAGTCACAAGAATGTGTTTCTGTTGTAACTGTCATTATAATTATTATATTAAGGGCGTCTTTCACAGCCAATTCTTATTGCATGTAATGTATAATTGATATGATTTCAAGTTTAAAATACTTAGTATATAGCGTTTGATACCTTAGCTATCATAGATTATATGTAATATGTAAACAATTCATACCTGATGTTCATGATAGGCTAAGCTATCGAATCATAATGATGTCACATGCATGTTCAATATTTACTACATATATCAAATCTGTAATAGCACAAAGTGAAAGATGCTCTTACACGTGAGACGCGACTGACCGATGGTATTTTATAATTTTAATGCAGTAATGGAATAATTTTAAGCTCTGCTAATTATTATTATTAAAAGTATCGTAATGATTTTTCTTGTTTTTATATACCGACAAAAGATCTACGCTACTTGTGGAAGCATGAGGAACAGGGAGTAAAGTTCACTCATCCTCTATAGAAAAGGGAGGACCCTCCGACCAGACGGGTGTTGTGTCTGGCGGGCACTTGTCCAACGGTTGATTTTGGGAAGTGTATGTATGCTAGTTGCACGGTAAACTCTGCTTGCGAGATCTAGAATTCGCGTGACGTCAATATGACGCGTTTTTCGCATGTGGCGGTTGCAGATACCGCTACACTACTTATAAATCAATTTGTCTAATGCGATCGTGTCATTAAATTTGTCCCGATAGCATTCTGAAACTCGACGCTGTCGAGATCTGGGTGGGTCGCGACCCCTGCGTGCCGTGTACATACCGCGCCCACTGCGTCGTGTTTAATGTGATTGTTTTGTGACGGGGAGTGACCACATCGTCGACACTAATTTAGTTCTATCCAGTCACTCGCGACGATAACATGAGACTTATTTTAATAGTTTTGTTTCTCGCAACGTCCACAGTTTCGGCCACAGTCTATGGCCGCAGCCATGGCCGCTCCAGCCACGGTGGTACGTCACATAGCTATCCTGCGTCGACCGGATATTCAGGATATGGTTCGGGCGGTGCACGTTCATACCCAGCCTCGACCGGACATTCAGGATATGTGTCAGGTGGTACACACTCATATCCTGCCTCGACGGGATTATCTGGTAACACGAACAGCGGCCAAGTGCGGCAGACATACCATCAACAACATAATGTGGTCCACAATAACTACAGCCCGAGATCAGAAGTTCATCACCACTACCACTACAGTCCGCCGCAGCAAATAAACTACGGGTCAACCTACCACCCTGTGTATCAAGGACACCCGCCCGTCTATGTTTACGAGTACCGAGATTCTGGCAGCAGATTTGATAACTTGCTGACTGGACTAGCTCTGTACAACTTGGGCCGCAACAGTCACTCTCACCATTATAGCTCCGAGAGGCAGTACAGCAGCACCCCGGGAGAGATATGTAAGCTGGGCATCAGTAAACGAACTGGCGAGTATGAGGAGACGCGCATCGACTGCAACCTGATGTCGAGTTTTATTTGGGAGGACACGTCGAGCACAACGCGAAACGAACAACATGTTGTGAAGAACACGACAACGGTGAAAGTTACTCAGACAGTGATCGGAACTGGAAACTCTTCAGTGACCACAGTGTCGGTGACAAGTGACACTGTACAGGACGCTCTGAAGGTCAAGGGGCCCTCTATAGCGGTGACCCCGGGCATGACATGTTACATGATCAGAATGTTCAGAGATACCACTGCCTTACGGAAACCTGTGGATTGTGGACTGTTGCAAGAGTACGCGCGTAGCTCACTATATCGAAGTGGTGCACAAAGTTTGATGCCCCTGAAGGCTATAGTAATTAATTTCCTGATACTATATTTAATAAGATATTAAGGGTAAATTAATAAAGTGTACTCAATTAATTCAAGTTTTTCAATGGGTACCTTGCAATGTCACAGTGGTAACTGTTTACGACTCTACATGCAATAGGCATTCTTTTCATTCTTGCACAGGGTAAAATAAATATATACGGACAAATCACACAGATTGAGCTAGCCCCAAAGTAAGTTCGAGACTTGTGTTATGGGATACTAACTCAACGATACTATATTTACAATAGATACATATACTATAGATAAACATCCAAGACCCAGGCCAATCAGAAAAATATCGTTTTCCATCATGACCTGGCCGGGGATCGAACCCGGGGTCTCCACGTCGCAGGCAGGCGTGTTGACCGCTGCGCCACGGAGGACGACAAGAGGAGGTTCTCCAGTTAACATGGAATCCTAGTTTCGCCATGTCCGTCCGTCTGTCTGTCCGCGGCTTATCTTGAAGATTTTTAGTAGTAGAGAGCAACGTATAACCCTGTTTTCGATTCATGCATCAGTTTGCCAAATAAGGTTTGAAGTGCAGTGTCAAGTATCGAGGAGGGTGAGCCTGGAGAAAATGAAAAACAATATTAACACAAAAAACAACAATATTGTTTGTATGCAATTTATGTGTGTGTGTGTGTGTAGTTTTTTTCTAGGGATTAATTATTTTCAACTACGGAACTCTTTTTATCTGCACTTTGCCTGTTGCAGTTTATACAAGGTTTGTTATATTCCATTAACTGCGCCCCGCGGCTTCATCCGTATAAGTTTCGATGTCGTGGAAATATGGGGATAAAAAGGATCTTATATATTAATCCCGGTAATAGCCCACCTGTGGGCCAAACTTGATGCCAATCAGTTCAGTAGTTTTTGCCTGAGAAAGTAATAAATATCCATATACCTATTCCCAAAACATTGTAACTTTCGCATTTATTATATTAGTAGGATAACTGAGTTATATACAGCAATACCCCGTACTTAGGCCGCGTTTCCACTGACGCAGAGCTGGGCGGAGACGAGCGGTGAAACGTGGTCAGTGTTTTCACTGAAGCGGAGCGGAGCATACTTTTGAACTACTCATCCATTTTGATACGTATGCGCCTAATGACGTAACGATGCTAACTGAGGCACTGCGCGCCTGTCACGCACCGCTCCGCTGTCCTCCGCACAGCATTGGCGCGCTGTCCTCCGCTCTGCACCCCAATGCTCGTTGTCCTCCGCACCGCATCGCCTCGCTGTATTTTTATTATGAATATCTGCTTAGCTCTGCTCCACCCCGCTCGTACTGTTTCCATTGAAGCAGAGCGGAGATTTCGAGCATAATGTTTGGTCAATTCGTGCACCACTAAGCTCCTTTCCGCCCAGCTCCGCGTCAGTGGAAACGCGGTCTTACGCGATAGATAGATCCGAGATATTGCCGTGTAATGCTTTGGCTGCATTAGCGGGCTACGGCGATGTATGTGGCCGGGTACATCGTTGCAACGCAATGTACCTTTTCGTGCGCAGACGATGTAGCATCGGGGCACTGTCGGAAAGTGGCGCGCTTCAAAGCACTAGTCGCGCCAATATTCGCTTGAGTTACACCTACGTCACTTCAGTGTCGTCCTGACTTTGAAGCGGGATTGGCGTTCTTTTTGCATTTTGTTTCGTTGTTTTTGTTTGTTTTACAAATGTAATAAATTAAAATTTACTATCTTATAATGCAAAGCCACTGCTTCCTCCATCGTCTCGGCCGAACAAATAAACAACGAATATGCGCCGTAGGCCGCTTTCTGAATATTCTCCCGCCAATGTAGACAAGAACATTGTGTATGTCCGACAACGGATGTTTTGCACGCTAACGCGATGCGAATCTTCGTCCGCTAATGTAGCCCCGGGTATTAAGTCGAATTCGCGGTAGTCGGGGTTCAACTTTATTATGTATAGCTTTACATATGTACATATAAAATATGTTTTTTTATCAGGAACAGACTCTAAAGAAAATAATTGAATAGAAGAAAAATATTTAATAAAATGGAAGATAATAAAATAATTTATATTGTCATGCATAGAGTAACCTAAACCGAAGTTATTTTAATGTAGAAGGCTTCAGATATTTTAACTTTAACAATTTCGTCTGACAAGTTAAATTTTTCTTCTCACGTAATATATCCTTGTAGCACACCAGTAATTTTTTTATTTCCCGTTCAGTAGCAGAAACGTGTTTTTAATAGAATCTATTTTTTCTAAAATTTGCCCTCCTTCCCTCCCCCTTTCAAATAAATTGAGGCCTTCTGTTAGGTTTACAATTGTCATTTCATTTTCCGATTAAACAGTATCTGGAGAATCAATTTGTTCAATGTCTTGCTGATGCTTACGCATTTCTATAAGCTATTCAATTGTTAGCTGTTGATTGTCTGAATCTAGCAATTCTCGAACGTCATCATCGACCGGTTAATTTAATTGTTTGGCGATATCGACCACTTCTATTGTGCTATCGATTTGCTCAGGATCTGACACTGATTCTCCTTGGGTTTCGGTGGTGAAAAAATGAACACAGATTTTTTCAGACGTCATTCAAAGATTTATGTGACACCTCATTCCAAGATTGTCCATTATTTCTTCTAGCATTTAAAACTTTAAATTGCTTCCAAAAGTCTTCGACAGAAAGCTCATTGTTTTGTCTCATAGCTTCATGTAGATGTGCAAATGATCGCATTGTGTAGTAAGCTTTAAATATAATGATTCCCTGGTCCATTGGTTGAAGCAAGCGTTAGTGTTTGGTGGCAAAAATACAATTTCCAACCGTGGAGTTGCGGGAGAATTTCTTTTAATTGGCAGTAACGTATACCTTTATAAAATGATGATCAAACTAGTCTTCAAAAAGAGAGGTTGTTACCCAAGCTTTCGGATTAGACTTCCAAATGATAGGCAAACCAGTTTTGGATTTATTTTTGAAGGCCTTTGGATTTTCGATAAACTAAGAGAGATTTCAATTTACAATGCTGCCTGCTTACGCACCAACCATCACTGTCAAATGATCCTTGGCGGCTTTAAAACGTGAAAAAGTTTTCTCTTCACGCACAACAAAAATGTTCTTAAGCCATGTATGTAGCCACCTTCTTCTATCATTGTTTTGAGTTTTTGTGAAGAGAGAGATGCAGCTTCTTTATTAGTGCTTGCTTTATTGCGTTTTCACTCTCTGCGATGATATGCCAATTAGAAGATTAACCAGCCGTTACTAGCCTTAAACTAAACACTTCACTTTTAGCCGCCTGCCAGCTACTTTTTTTTATTTTTTCATAAATCTGCATTGCATGTAAGCATACAATTTTTCACTCTTACTTGATTATTTTAGTACAAAAGTAAAACAATTTCACGCGGAACATATTCAAATTAGTTGCAACCAAAACACAGAGAGCGGAGTGAGAAAGACGATCGCGAGCAATCAAAATAAAAACGTCGGAGTATTTTTATAAGTAAAATAGCGACCGCCCCAAGCTCTCACGTGGAAAAATGATATAGGTACCTAAGCCTTTCTTAGGAAACGGTGGCCCTTCAATAAAAATAATGTCTACTGTGCCGCCCATCAACCAATATCTGACTCTGCAAGATACATCGACCTTATTTTCCATGGATAACCAGTTCCACCACCTTCAAACAGAATGAAAGCCTACCGGGGTAGCAAGTTTGTTCGAAATAATGGTCTCCCGCTCCGGCCCACTCCCTCCGCGGTTTAAGCAGAGAAAGACTCAAGTAGCAGGCGGCCGGCAAGGGCGCGAGTGGTTCGCGGATTTTTTCGGGTGTTTAGTTTTGAATAAATCGTGATATCTCCTGAATGAAACAACGAACTCCAATAATTCAAAATGAGATTTGCTGCTATTGTAATTACATTTGATATGACGTAATTTATTTGGATAAGGATTAATAATTAGGAACAAATAGTGGGCTCTGATTTCGACTGGCATTTTAATTAACTTTTCAAACATAAAAAAGTAGTCATAATGAAGAAACTATAGTAGGTAGACATATGGTGTCGCAGACTTTTTTGTAGGCATTTTTAAGGTCTACAATACTGTAGTACATTTTTTTGATCTATTTAATAGGGTTCAGTCAGCGTTTACAATGTAAGCTCAAAAAATGGGTTTACTTTGCGACATGTGTTAGAAACCTCAAAAATTATCAGTGTTCCTCTTATATATTACCTATGTATGTCATATACATAAAAACCTTCCTGTTGAATCACTCTTATCTATTAAAAAAACTATCAAAATCTGTTGCGTAGTTTTAAAGATTTAATCACAAAGCGACACAGGGAAATTAAAAGTGACTTTGTTTTTATAATATGTAGTGAAGTAACACAATAAGTAAGTCCTGGAATATGTTACCACATATTCCAGGGCCACTCCAGCAGAACTAGTAAATTATGACTTACCAGTCATAATTTACTAGTTTTCCGAAAGACACAAGAAATTTCATTTGTGCCATTTATTTTATTTAGATTCTGGATAACGCAACCGTGCGTTATCCGGAATTCAGTTGTATAGTACTTAGTAAAAGTCATAATTAAGCGATTGACTGTGCTGCTCTGGACTTGGTTGCGCCATTTCTTCTTCCCAACGAAAGCACTAGGAAGTGCTGAAGGGTGTAGACTCTGACGCGGCGTCTTAATTTTTTATTATAGCTTTGTAAACATATTTTCCTATTCCAAATCAGTAATTTCAATTTAGGAGCACATTTAGACTAAAAGGTATTTTTTTTGCTTTTTAGTTTATTTTTTCGTCGGTTTATTTTTTTTTGTTAAAGTGATGTTTTTTCGCTTTTAAGGTTCCTTTTCAAATAAGGACAACTAACAGCTGTTTACACTACATAGGTACAACTTAAGGTACACTACCTAGGTAAACGCAATCGTCTAAAATTTTCAAATATACAACATTATTTTTTGTATACATAGGTAGGTATGCGTAATCCGAAACACGTGTCCAGTATTGTAAGTAAAGAATCTTAAGAAGAAAATTTCAAAAAGATATCATTAAAATTCACAAATTTAAGTGAGCATTTTTTAGTTTAGTTATCTTACCTGGTTGTCCCAACAAAAATATGGTCAACGCACCGCTCGCCCGCCCGCGGCTGCAGCGGTGCGGCGTCGTCTTGCATTTATTCTTCATCAACCTTTCTTTTTTTATCGTCCCACTGCTGGGAACAGGTCTCCTCTCAACAGAGAAGGATTGAGCGTAATCACCACGCTTGCTCAATGCGGGTTGGCGATTTCAGACTTAAAATCCAGGTTTCCTCAAGATGTTTTCCTTCACCTTCAGTCATTGGTGTCCAAGATTTACTTAGAAAGTACAGTCAAGACCAAAAGTCGAGTTGCAATCTCACAAAACTATGGCCAAGCAATACTAGTTGTAGTTACGACCTTCTTCTATAATAAAGTTTGATACACACTCATACACTTGCTGCCCGCTTATGATTGTTAGGTACTACTTACTAATTTCAACGTCTACAGTAAGTGTTTCAATGGCCTAACGGTTTTCGCCTTGATAGGCCTTCAAGGTGGTTCGAGTTCGAATCTAATAACTTACAAAAATATTTTTCAAATGTTTATTGGTGAGTTATGAATGCTGACAACAAAAATATCTAAAAATACCGATCTGCAACTTAAAGATGATACTTTCTTTTAAGATTTTTTCTATATTAGAGTCATTATAAAAAGATGACGGTAGACTTAAAAGAATCTGAATCACTACTTCACAAAAAATATTCCGCTACCTACAATAACTATTATTAGCTACAATAACTCAAATAATATTACTTAGCTGTTGTTGGTTGGTGAACATATAGTTACCAGTTTGTGTTATTAGTTTTACTTTTTAATCAATATGCAGGCATATGCAGCAATATATCTCAAATATCATATGAAACCGGCTTTTGTGTAAGTTGTTTTTATTATTATTTATGTAAGGTGCAAACCAATCGCTTGTAGCAAGTGTGTAATAAAATTGTTATTGTTTTAGAGAAATACTGTAAGCCGTTGGAGGTCAAGGTCAAGAGGTTGGAGGACGAAGGTAGCTGTCGAGACAAGTGAAACGAAATGACAATATTTACCGTTGAATAAACTTTTAAATCGTGCGAAGAAGATAGGTTGCATTTGTGGTTTAAAAATAAATTGGCGAGGCTGGTGGAGTCTTATCGAGCTAAACAAAAAAAAAAAACTATTTATAACAAAAACAGTGCAGAAGTGTCCTACAGAGTGTTTTAAATATATACCAATAAATATCTTAATAACGGACTCTAAACCATCTCTAAAGTAATTTAGCTAAGTGACAGTAATATTTAAAGTTTAAAGCATGCTGTCGGGTACTACACAACCAGAAGGACGCCGGTGTATGCCTGCTTCCTGGACCTCTCAAGGGCTTTTGATCGTGTGTCATACGACCTTCTGTGGGACAAGCTGGGAGGCGCGGGTGTGCCCGGGGAGTGCATCTCTCTCCTGAGGTATTGGTATGCAAACCAGAAAAACCATGTGAGGTGGGCGGGGGTCCTATCGGATGAGTACAAATTAGAATGTGGCGTTAGACAGGGGGGTTTGAGCTCCCCTCTACTGTTCAACATCTATGTTGACCAGCTGGTGGAGCGGCTCAGTAGCACACATGTCGGCTGTCACATTGATGACATTTGTTTTAACAATATTAGTTACGCAGACGATATGGTGCTGCTGAGCCCTTCCATAAGCGGACTGAGGAAACTGCTGTCTATTTGTGAGGAGTATGCGGAGGCGCATGGGTTACAATATAACTCTAAAAAGAGTGAAATTCTGGTATTTAAATCATGCAAACAACAGCCAACCCATGTGCCTCCTGTATTTCTTAATGGAATGGCCCTAAAGCAGGTTCAAGCCGTGAAATACTTAGGTCACATTGTGACAAGTGATCTTAGGGACGACGAGGATGTCGAGAGGGAGCGCAGGGCTCTGGCGGTGAGGGCTAATATGCTCGCACGCAGGTTTGCACGATGCACGACAGAGGTGAAGGTTACGTTATTCAAAGCGTTTTGCCAGTCCTTCTACTCGGGCGGCCTGTGGGTGAGATATACGCAGCGAGCTTACAGAGCCCTGCGCACTCAGTACAATGATGCGTTCAGAGTGTTGTTGGGTCTGCCGTGGCGGTGCAGTGCATCCGGGATGTTTGCTGATGCTCGCACTGATGGTTTCCAGGCCATCATGCGCAAAAAAGCAGCTTCCCTGCTGGCCCGTATACGGAATAGCAACAACGGCATTCTGAACGCAATAGCTGTGCGATTTGACTGTCCCCTTCAAACACACTGGATACAGTCGTGTGTGGGAGGGGCAAGTCACAGCAAATAACGGCTTTATTGGCCGTTGTTTGCTGTGAATTATACTTTTAAAGACTGTTGTTGTAAATTATAATTGTCAATAAGCCAACTATATGGGTCTATGCCACCCGAAATAAAGTTTTATTATTATTATTATTATTAATATGTTCGGTTGGCTTAATGTCTAACAGATGTCGCCTTTTGCAATTTCAATACAAATTACTTTTGGTAAATTATAAAAACAATAATTTCGGAATTCGATAAGAAATAAGTTCGTTTACTTTTGAACTAAGAAAGCGCTTGAAGATTATAATCTCATGCCATCAAACTCCGAAAAAAGTCACTACCTACAGCATGGCAGCATTAGTACCATGCTATACACACAAAAAAATATAAATGTAATAAGCACTATTATGTGTTCTAAGTTTAGATTATTTTATGATTGGAATAATATTCAGGTTAAGCTTCAATCCTCTTTTCTTTAAGAAAATGAATAATTAAGCTATAACCTCTTTAATCATAATATACGTATAATATTATAATTTTCATATCTAACAACCAAAAATGTTTTTTGTATTTTTTACCATAACAATATCATAAGTTTGTCAAGGATTACTTTTATATAAAATATTACAATGCTGCCGTTTCAACGTTTGTTTCATTTGTTAGTATAAGTATATCTATACCGAATAATATATAACTTTATAATATATTGCATTATAATATGCTTATTGTTTTATTTTTATATATTTCTTATTATATTACCCCTATAGTAAACTAAAACATATAATAAAACCCTTTTTTGGGATAAATATTCAATAAATTTTCCTATTTGCTTTAATATTATTTGCAAACATTTTTACTTTAAAATACAAATCAATTATCATAATTTTAAATTATATGAAACAACAAAAAGAGTTGCCTATAATAAGGATCGAACCCACAATCGCTCGCTTTTAATAGCACCATTGTTAAGTGCGGCCGCTAACTCGACTTCAAATGAAGTAACGAAATTTTGCATTACTTTAAAGAAAGACGAAGACTGCGATAAAAAAAATAATGCGGTAGTGTGCGTGGCCGGTTTAGCGCAGGCGACAGTAGTCTTTAAGGTGGAAATGGACTTCTACAGCTGATAGTACATATAACTTTAGAAAAGTTACATTGGTACTTGCCTGACCTGGAATCGAACCCGCGCACTCATATTTGAGAGGCTGGTGTTTTTACCACTAGGCCACCACGACTTGCATTTATTGGTACCTAATAATTTCTGTTAGTTTGTAAAAAACTAGTGACAACATTTTCCACCACACTTGCAGGCTTTGGGCTGTCGTAACGGTCAACAAGTGTATGTACTTAGATATTATTATGTACTTTACTCGCAAATTCGACCGTAAGTGATAAAATAAAATACAGTATATTTTTTTTTTTTTTTTAAATAATTATAAACTAGTGCTTGACTGCAATCCCGCCTGATGGTAAGCAGTGATGCAATCGTTGAGTGTAAAGCGCACTAGTTTATTAAGCCTATTCACTTAAAAAACTTAGGAATAGGAAGGATGACGGCAGTTGAGCGAGGTGATGCAATGTTAAACCCAAGACCAACACGACCAAACGATGCTGCGCTAAAGGGAGATTGATCTGGAGACTCTCCACGACCAAACTCCCGAGACAACAACATTTGGCGCATCGTACCCGCTACACATCGCAACACAACTGCTCAGACCCGTCCTCCGTACGGCTTCACACTTAAAACATGTTAATTTTATTTAGAACGAATTGCACCCCTGTAGAGGGGCGGGGAGCCCAATTCCGTTGTCTGCACGCGATAATATCACGATCTGCCGTGAACTGTGTTCTGCGCTCAGTAACCACACTGCAACAATTTCTAAATGTAGGTATTTGGGATAAAATATAACATGGTGTAAAAATTATTGGAATCGATTCAGTTCCTTATTCTGAACAAACTCTATTCAGGTTTCGTATAAAGAGAAAATAACGTTGGACAACGTGTAACAAAAAGGGTATATACCTACATACCAAGGGCATGGCATCTTTAGATGATATCAAACGATATCGGAAGGGTTTCAACTCAAAAAATTGGCACCAAATTTTCGGTTTCGTTTATTTCTTAAAATCAAATCATAACAAACGTGGCAGCACACTACATACGTTAATAACTACTCGTTACCCGTCACGTTACTTGCCAAAATCCAACAAACGTCTTCAATATCTCTGTGCGACTAGTATGATAGTAGCCTGTCACAGGCGGTGTTTTTCCTCATAACTTCCTAACATAAAGAGATAGGATTAAAAAACCCTTTCAATATCGTTTGATATCATGTAAAGATGCCATGCCTTTGTTATGTATATACCCTTTATGTTACACATTGTTTAAGCAAAATTAATATCAAGATTAAAATAATGTGCTAAATATTAAAGCATAGAGGTTTCACAAGAACTCTGACAAACAGAAGGTTATGATGAATTTTTGATTTCTGCTTAATTAGCGAATCAAAGTACCTTTAAATCAAATTCATAACAGAACACGAAAGTTAACGAGTGCGAACAGTGGCGAATTTAGATCTTTATCTTCAAGGTCTTCATCATTTTGTAGAAATTCAACACGCCTGCCTGCGGCGTGGAGGCCCCGGGTTCGATCCCCGGCCAGGTCATGATGGGAAACGATCTTTTCCTAATTGTCCTGGGTCTTGGATGTTTATCTATATATGTATCTATTATAAAATATAGTATCTTTGAGTTAGTATCCCATAACACAAGTCTCGAACTTACTTTGGGGCTAGCTCAATCTGGGTGATTTGTCTGTATATATATATTTTTATTTTTATTCAAAATACTTTTTATATGCCCGCAATCAATTTTTGGCCACAAGGAGTTAGATACTTTATTTTAATGTATAAGAACACATATTTTTAGGACCTGAGTTTTAAAGCAAAGACACAAAACTTATTTACTACAAATAAATACTAATCATAACATTTATTGACCACACAATTTGCCAGTCAGATGTAAACGCAACAGCCAAGGAGAGGCGCGTTATTGAAGCCAAACCGGTCCACTATGGGAAAGCCCCATACAAGGCCGTCTCAAAACCGTTTCACGTGAAAGTCGTTGTTATGGAGTAGAACTAATTAATTAATTTAGTCTTATAAATAAGCTTTCTTTTCTATATTTTTTAATTATTTTTTGCTAACCATAATGTATATAAAAAGGCATCAAAGCTAACTCATGTTCAATGATGTGATTTTGGCACAATACATTACTACAATTCAACGAGACATTACTCGAAAGTTTTTCTTATAAATGTATAAGTATTATACATTTTTGAAATGCTTATAATCTCCTCATAACGTTTCTTAAATAATATTATATATAATAAATAAATAAATTAAAATTAACCAATGTAGTTTAAGATGGTATAATTTTCAGGTTACTTTTTTTTTAACGAGACTTACCCGTTTACCGCTGTTTGCCGCTGTCGAGATATTTGTTGTATTACGATCTTTATACATTAGTTTACACAAGGAGAAAAAAAAAAGTTGCGCATACTTGCGCCTTTTCTGACACGGTACCAAAACATATCGCGAGATAATTTTTTTCCAATATCTTTTTACTGCTCACATAATCATCTGTTATCTATTAAGGTCAAATTGATAAAATGGTCATTATTATTTATAGTTATTTGTGGTTTTGATATAGTTTTGACCACCATATTTGATAAAATATGGTCACTATATCAATTAGGGTCAAATTAAAAACAGGTTGGTTATGGGAAGAGTGCAAATATTAGTTTCTTATCTTTTTGCACATAGCACTAATTCATTGGCCTATAAAAGAAAGGCGAACCCTGAAACATCCACAGTTGTTCATCAGAAATTCAGTTGCCTTAAAAAAGCAGTTAATACCTATTTTCAAATATTCACAGAAGTTATCTGATTTGAAAATAATGGGTGAATTTGTTTGTAGTAAACGAGAGTTGTGCAATTTGTTGATAAATGGGAATAATATAGAAAACTACTTGCAAGAAAATTTCAATTTGTCACCAGAGGATATGAATACTGTGGTCTCCTACATTCAAAGAAACTTGGTATCTAAATGTAACGAACGCTGGAGAAATGCATCCCGGAAAAGAGAACGCTTTGAAAGTAATAACGTCGACTGGTTAAATGGTGAATTTCGTGTTCCACTGGAGTGTCGAGTCACAGTTAATGACCCTAATACGTCTGGAAGCAGTGCAGGTGGCAGACCATCGAAACCATACGAAGCATCTTCAGAAAAAACAAAGAAACGAAAAAAAATGCAATTAATACAAGAGTACGGACTGGACTGTGTGCTCAATGCATATACTCAGGAGTTGCGGTCTATGTGTGAGACGGAGGAGGCCACAATTGTTAATATTATACGAACTGCGTCAAAAAATGTTAAGAAAAAGTTTCTTAAATTCATAACTGAGAACCCTGAAGATGTTATACCTTTTACAAAGGAAGAAGCACTGCGGATATTTATTGACTTAGACCTTAACAAAGAACAGTATGGGAAACTTCGTATTTGTTTGGCGGACAAAAACTGCTCAGTGTTTCCTTCTTATCCAACTTTAGCCGAAGCGAAGAAGATGTGTTACCCACCAGATTCGAGCATAACCATTACTAACATAAGTGCAAAAGTCAATCTGCAAGACTTATTGGATCATACTGTGGCACGTATATTACTAATTGGTTCAGTTTACAAAAACGGTTTAAGACAGTTGAAACTATTCTGCAAATGGGGTTGTGACGGGTCATCAGGGCAAAGTGAATACAAGCAAGTTTTGCCCGAAGAAAGCGATTTCACATCAGATGCGAACCTTTTTATTGCTTCACTTGTACCCATTAAACTCATAGATGAGACAACTAATATTGTTATTTGGAAAAATGAAACTTGCTCATCCGTAAGATATTGCAGACCTATATTGATAGAATTTGCCAAAGAAACTCCTGAAAAAACCGCTTCTGTTGTGGCTGATATCAAAAATCAAATTGAAAACCTGTCTCCTTCCATGATAAATAAGAATGGTGAAGTAATTGAAATTACTCATAACCTATTTTTAACCATGATTGAAAGTAAAGTAGCACACGTTTTAACTGAAACTCCTTCGAGCGCTTCTTGTACAATTTGTGGTGCTACTCCTCGGCAAATGAATAACTTAGAGGCAGTTAGGACACGAGATGTGAATGAAAGTTCATTTCAATATGGACTGTCAACACTACACGCTTGGATTAGAAGTATGGAGATGATTTTACACATTTCCTATAACTTGTCTTTCCAAAAGTGGTCAGCCACTACACCAGAAAATAAAAAAAACAAAGACGAAAAGAAAAAACTGGTACAAAAGCGGTTTAGGGAGGAAATGGGACTGCATATCGATAAACCTCGACAAGGCACTGGAAATAGTAATGACGGCAACACAGCTCGGAGATTTTTTCAGAATTACTCTTGCTCTGCAGACATTACAGGTGTAGACGTAGAACTTATAAAACGAATGTACATTATACTACAAACTATGTCATCTGGAATGGCTATTGATTCAAAAAAGTTCGGTGAATACGCATATAGTACCGCCCAACTGTACGTAAATAATTATAATTGGTATTATATGCCTTCCTCCGTACATACTTATTCACGGAGGAAAAATCATTGAGTACTATGCTATATTACCTATCGGACAATTGTCCGAAGACGCTCAAGAATCCCGCAACAAGGATTACAAAAAGTTTAGACTTCATCATTCTAGAAAATGTTCAAGAGCGGCTACCAATACAGACGTGTTCCATACCTTATTGTACACTTCTGATCCATATATGTATATCAAGTTTGAGAAATACCTCAGAAACAATATCGAAAGAACTTTTCGATGAAGCCAAGTCCCTTCTTGCTGTCAACGAAAATCTGTAGGAGATTGTTGAATTTTGTACATTATTTTTTTCTCGTTAGACACTGTTTATACAATGATATTTAATTCTATTTTATGTAAGTAAATTTAAAAAAAAGTATATTTTCTTATAAATGCATGTATTTTTTTTATTTTTTATTTTTTAAATAAATTAATAAACATAATTTTCAAAATTATTATTTTTTCTTTTAAACCTTATACATTCACGTATATGTATGCAAAATTACAGATCATTTAGTTTTGAAATAACTGAGATACGGAGTTTTGAGACGAAACATACGCGATTTTCCCATAGTGCGGTCGCGGTATTCACTGGAGACACGGCTGTCGCTTTATAGAAGCTTATTATTTTTTATTTATCACATTTGAGAAACTAGTTAAGAACGTTGCCGAAAAGTATTTGTCTGCTTTATCATAAAGTCGAAAAGTAGTAGAAGAACCTTGCGTATAGCGTACACATACATATCACGACCACTGCGTCAAACTTAGTGTGATTGTTTTGTGACGCGGAGTAAATACACATCGACACCAATTCAGTTCCATTCAGGCATTCGAGACGACAACATGAGGTTTATTTTTATAGTATTGTTACTCGCAACGTCAGCCACAGTCTCACGATGCCGCCGTCGCCATTTTAAACACGGAATTTCACTCGGGCAGTCAAGACGTGGTACAGGCAAGATACAGTTCTACCCTGCCTCGACGGCATTGGCTATATACAGAAATGGCAGTCGCGCGCGGCACAACTCCCATCATCACGCATACCCTGCTTCGACGGGATTTCCTGGTAAGACACAACGTCGGCTGCAGAAGATATACTACGGGTCAACCTACCACCCTGTGTATCAAGGACACCTGCCCGTCTATGTATACGAGTACCGAGACTCTGGCAGCAGATTCGATAACTTGCTGACTGGACTAGCGCTGTACAACTTGGGCCGCAACAGTCACTTTCACCATTATAGCTCCGAGAGACAGTACAGCAGCACCCCGGGAGAGATATGTAAGCTGGGCATCAGTAAGCGAACGGGCGAGTACGAAGAGACGCGCATCGAATGCAACCTGATGTCGAGTTTTATTTGGGAGGACACGTGGAGCACAACGCGAAACGAACAACATGTTGTGAAGAACACGACAACGATGAAAGTGACTCAGACTGTGAACGGAACTGGAAACTCTTCAGTGACCACAGTGTCGGTGACTAGTGACACTGTAAAGGACGCTCTGAAGGTGAAGGGACCCTCTATAGCGGTGACCCCGGGCATGACATGTTACTTGATCAGAATGTTCAGAGGTACCACTACCTTACGGAAACCTGTGCATTGTAGACTATTGCAAGAGTACGCGCGAAGCTTAAATTATCGAAGCTTTGACGATCTAAGTGGTGCACAATGTTTACTGCCCTATCAGACGGTAATACTTAATTGTCTGATAGTATATTTAGTGAGATATAAAGGTTAAATTAAAATTTATAAGTGCTAATCGTTGTATATTTTTAATTATACTTCATTTGGAAACTGTCTACTTACTCATACAACAGTAGGTACTAGTAGCTTTTCTTTTTTATAAGTTTACTACTACTAAAACTAAAATTAGTTCAATGTTTCTTAAAAACTATTTTTACCAGTTATTATATAAAGAAAGAAACCATGTCATGTTTCTGACCACAACTTCATCTACTATATGAAAATAGAGAGTTGATATTCGAAAAATTTAAAACTAACAATGTTTTGGCAACAGTTCAAATTGCCAATGATAACACAGCGCCATTTTCCCGTTTTAAATCGGACATTCGATTCTACATTCTCATCATATATTATGATCTGACCAAGATTATGTTTGGACTTTTTTATTTCGTTTTTCGGCCTTTATTCTCAGATAAGAAAACACTGACAGTCGTGGTGGCCTAGTGGTTAAAACACCAGCCTCTCAAGTATGAGTGTGCGGGTTCGATTCCGGGTCAGGTAAGTACCAATGTAACTTTTCTAAGGTACTTTCTAAGTATATCTTGGAAACCAATGACTGATTATAAGGTGAAGGAAAACATCTTGAGGAAACTTTACGTCTGAAATCGCCAACCCGTATTGAGCAAGCGTGGTGATTACGCTCAATCCTTCTCTGTATGAGAAGAGACAGGTGGACAGCAGTAGGACGATAAAAAAAGGTCGACGATAATTATGATGAAGAAAGCGCGTAATTTCTAAAGTTAAAAAAAATATTGAAAGTGTTCGTACAAATTTACTTACAGAAATAAATAATTTATCAGTTTAATTAATCTTTAGGCACCGAAGTTACTGTACTAGTATTATGTAGCCGATTTTTATTTTTACTTTAATACCGATTTACTTACCTACCGACTTTAGTCACGATGTCCTGGTAGCTATCCTGTTCTATGTCAAAAAGTCTCTCCCGAGGCTCTGGAATGGTCCTCTGCTTCTCTTTAGAACTAAGAAACGTATTGGATACTGGTTAAGGTAATACTTTTTGGAAACGAGTTTTTTTTAAGTTTTGGCCTCTCCCGCTTTGGGCGTAGCGGAAGTGTGATGATGGGAATATCAGATTTTCCTCTTCAGTGTCGCCATGTTCTCCGAAGGTCTCACCGGAAGTCCGCTGTACCGTGTTTTCGCGCGGCAGCGTAGTTAAGCCCTGGCGTTTTACCCTTTCTCGTCACTCTCATATGTGGGCGAGGACTTTGGCCTACAAATAGATACTATGGCAGAAATCCGACAAGGAGGTCGCCGCCTCAGCGAAGACCGTTTTTTCTTGTTCCCGGGTTGAAAAATCCTCATGGATGTCCGCCGCCCTGGGGTGGGCGACGGGGTCTGTCAGACTCCTACTGACTAAAAACCACCCCGGTGGCTCTTCGGTCACGTGCGCGTGGAGCCATGGGAGTCCTTGATTCTGCTGCGGCCCCACACTCTCGTGCCGGCCCCACACTCTCGTGCCCGCCCCACACTCTCGTGCCGGCCCGGACTGTCCGGGCTTCGCCTCCTGCACGGGGTAGTGAGGTGTTAAACTACCCCGTGCTCTGAGGCGTGCGCCGACACTCGCGCGCGCCTCCGCCTCGGGGTCCATCGATTAGAGGCGGGGACTTCCCCATGTCCCTCGCCCCTGGAGCCATCCATGGGGGTCGGAAGAGGGCGTTATCCGCCCTTCCTCGGCGCCTGGTGAGCCTTCTGGGGCCCGGGAAGGTAGTTGAGATCTCCCTTTCCCATTCCGCAGCTTCCTTCTGCGACATCGCCTCCACCCTAAGCGGAGACCGTGCCGTAACCCTGGACTAGACGGACGGCCATGACGCGCTGGGACGTGATCAACTGGCGGATTGGTCGTCAGCAATTGGTTACACCCTTACGGACTTTTTTCTTTTTTCTCCTCTTCTGTTTATTTTCTAGTAATTTTGTAACTTCCGCACTTCAGTGTGTGTATAATCTCTATGCAATTGACTTGCAATTGTATATATTGTACGGACTAGGGGTAAGTACTAAAATTGCGGTTAAGGGTTACGAGATTCATTGACAACGATGATACTTACAGTTAAAGTCGATAGTAGGCAATGACAAGTAGAACGTAGTTGATGTCGCACCGAAGTCTTCCCTGATGTCCACGAAGGCCGTGTAGTATACACCCAACAACATTACAAAAGTTGCCTTATGTAGTCCTCGAAGTACCTACTCGTTACAGTCGTTACAGTTGTCGCTGTAGATGTTCTCAATTATCGCTTGTTTCGCTTCGAAAGGCTGATGCAAACTGACTCGTGCGCTGAATCACACCGCTTTATACATATACGCAAGCAGAAGGAATGTTCCAGATCTATCTCGAAGTAATAACAATAAGGTTCGATTCCCTGAATATTCCTGCGGTTCACAGGAAACGAAGTTTCAAGCAATTTCGATGTCGACATCTTTTTTTTTTATTTTGGATGGGAAATCATCATTGTCGACCCTTCGTTGTCAATATTGATGAAACCTGCACCAGTCCATAGGTTTCCTTAGGTCCAGGAATGAATTTTTAGATCATACCTCTACAATGCCTAGGTGTCAAGATATAAGGCTTAAAAGTTACATAAGGCATGTTACGCAATATTGACCCTTTTGCTATTGACATAAGGTGCATTCGTAACAATATTATTAAGAGCGGGTTGAGGAAATATCTAAAAATTAAATAGAACTTAACTAATATTATTTATTTTCTATCATTTTCTTAATTAAAAGAAAAAGATGCACTGAACTTAAATTTAGTTTAGTTTGTGAACAAGGGAATCCGCGCCATTGAGATGTGCCGGCGGACTCCAAATGAATCCGCGCCATTGAGATGTGCCGGCGGACTCCAAATGAATCCGCGCCATTGAGATGTGCCGGCCGACTCCATATGAATCCGCGCCATTGAGATGTGCCGGCGGACTCCAAATGAATCCGCGCCATTGAGATGTGCCGGCCGACTCCAAATGAATCCGCGCCATTGAGATGTGCCGGCCGACTCCATATGAATCCGCGCCATTGAGATGTGCCGGCGGACTCCCGCGCCATTGAGATGTGCCCGACTCAAATGAATCCGCGCCATTGAGATGTGCCGGCCGACTCCAAATGAATCCGCGCCATTGAGATGTGCCGGCCGACTCCAAATGAATCCGCGCCATTGAGATGTGCCGGCGGACTCCAAATGAATCCGCGCCATTGAGATGTGCCGGCCGACTCCAAATGAATCCGCGCCATTGAGATGTGCCGGCCGACTCCAAATGAATCCGCGCCATTGAGATGTGCCGGCGGACTCCAAATGAATCCGCGCCATTGAGATGTGCCGGCCGACTCCAAATGAATCCGCGCCATTGAGATGTGCCGGCCGACTCCAAATGAATCCGCGCCATTGAGATGTGCCGGCCGACTCCAAATGAATCCGCGCCATTGAGATGTGCCGGCCGACTCCAAATGAATTGCGGTGAGAGCAGGAGAATTGTACCATTTATATTCTGTGGACTGTGGTATTGATCGTCGTGTCGTCGAGTTCATTAAGTTCTCAAATGAGCTACGTAAAATATATAAATAAAACTTTATACAAAACAAAAAAAACTTCCCAAATTAGTTAAGGTCAACCGGGGCAATTGCGTCTTTTCAAATCAAATCAAATCAAAATCGTTTATTTCAAATTAACCATCACTTGGTACTTTTGAATAGTCAATGTCGGTCAGTTCAAGAAAAGTGAAGCTAAATTGCACGTTCCAAAGCGTAGATCTCTATGGAGAAGAACATCTTTGGGACAATTGCGTCTAATCGAAATTATTTTAAATCTATTTGAAAACCTACTCTCCTGCCATCTTGTTTTGTTTACTTTGAATAAAAACCTATAACGTATAGATGGCAGGAGACGGAGGTTTTCAAATAGATTTAAAATAATTTCGATTAGACGCAATTGCCCCAAAGACGCAATTGCCCCGGATTATTCACTTGGTAGTGTTTCGTTTTTTGAAATCTGTTGTCTTTCTTTTATTCGTCCATTTGTCGCGCATATATCTAGTCAATGCAAGGACATATACGGTTTTCTTATGGATGCCATTGTCAGAACTGGAAATCGAATGCGGAAAGCATCAGTTTTCGAATAAAAAACGAATCATCAAAATCCGATCAACCAGTCGAGTTCGTTCTGAGGTAACAAACATAATATGAGAGCAGCGGTGGCCTAGTGGCATCGGCCGCGACTAATAAGTTGTAGGTCGAACGTTCGAATCCCCTCAGGTGTTTTACTTTGTGTGAATTATTTTGATCACAACTGCTCTCAAAACGAAGGAAATCATCGTGAGGAAACCGGCATGTCCTGACATGTGACATCTACCAACTTGCACTGGGCCCGCGTGGTAGATTACGGTACACTACCTCTCACCGAGAGGAGGCCTGTATCCCAGGAGTGTGAACATTACATGCTGATTATGTTCATCATCAACTTTCTTTTACTGTCCCACTGCTGGGCACAGGTCTCCTCTCATACAGAGAAGGATTGAGCGTAATCACGCGTAAACATAAAGCGAGAGTGCATGGCAGGCCGTCACCTCCTTCTCCGAAGCAGTGATCAGTGATCCCAGCGCCCTCACGCCACTAGCCGCCGCAGGAGACGCCCCGGTCGGGAGTCATCATCAAACTCCTGGCCATCGTAGGCGCCAGCTTGTGGGCGGTGAGCAGTGGGCCGCTCGCCGCCCGGTAAGGACCAGGCCCGAGTCGACGGCGCGTTGTGTTTCACGCGCGCCTCAAAGAGATGTCAGCACATCTTGACGGGGTCCACGAAGATTGATGCCTCCTGGGTTAGGGTTGCGGGTTGGTTAAAAAAGAAACCGTGGCCCTGGCGCACAGGCAAGTGAAAAAAACACGGATGGGTTTTAGTCAGTACAAGTCTGACACGCCCTTCCACTCCGCCCAGAGCGGGAGAGGTCATTTGATGATTACTCATTCAAAACAAAAAAAAAGGTAATTCAATTTGGGTTACGTTGGGGCTCTCATGTCCATTGAAGATTTGAGATTTTAATTGTCATTGAGATTGTAATTGTTGACAAATTACAGACAGTCCTCATATGGCCTGACCAAGATTGTACCTACTTTAGATGGACTTGTGACGTTCAGTGCAGTCAAGTGTGCAATCAGGTCACAGAGTAAAAAGACTGCAAAATACTCAGAAGATTTGTGCTTTACTTCCCTGAGTATCAGTTATGAAACACCGAACTCGTCTAAAAAACTCAAGTTATTTTTGAAGTGCAAAGTTTCTAAGACGAGAAAAAATAGAAAAAACATGACAAAGAATTAATTACATACAAAATATTTATTTCGGACAACAGACTGTTGTTAGTATTACAAGCAGCTTGTATTCTAGAGTTAGTAACATTGGTATTACAATAGTTCCTATAATTAAAACAAAAGAGGACCAAGTACGAATATATTATGTTTCCTATGTAATCAACCTCCTCCCCTTCACAGCTATTAGGAGTTACGAATACTCTGGACACATATCTACTTAGGAAATTTAGGAAAAAAAACTCAATAATACTATTTGACAATTGATGATGAAATAATTTACCACTAATAACTTACAAAATAATAATATAGTGTCATCAGGAAATTAAAGTATTATAAAAAAAAAATATTGCCGCAATAAATTGTACAAAAAGAAATCACATATTGTGTTTAGGGTGGCAGCGTCTTCACCTAATCATTGTACATCATTAGTAGTAGTTGCGGGACGAGCATAGTATGTTATCATAATATTTTAAACTAGTGTTGTATTAAAAATTATGTATTTATGTACCTTAGTGTGTATGTGTGTGTGTGTTTGTGTGTGTTTATTTTAAGTACCATTCGAGGACATCGGCTTGAATACACAAGGAATATCTGAGGACATTTTCAATCAGAGGACATTTTCGTGGGTCCTCGATTCGACTTGACTACTGTATCACAGTCTAAAAATCATACAGTCGTCCGACGAAGACGTCTAGACAGAGCAATCCTGCGGGGTGTGAGGGACGAGACGCGGGTAAGCGGCACCCGAGCTGCGAACAAAACGATGTTCGTAGCTCGCTATCTATCATTAGGGGCTAACACGTGTTTGTTTTTTTATTTGTTTGTTTTATAATTTGATATGAGTGTCAATTTTGAGTATAATTGGGGTGCTTGTAACGAAGAAGCCATCCTTTTTGACATCCAAAATGGCGAACGTCATTTTTTTATAATTTAATATGGATGTCATAGTACATTACGATATTAGTGCGTAATGATGGTTATAACATGCGAGGCGGAATTTCAGCCCGAGCCGAAGGCGAGGGTGTAATTGAGCCGAGCATGTTATAACCAATACGCACGTATATCGTACGACGTTTTTTAACACACTTGCGAGGAAACAGAAAAAAGTATTTTATATTTTGTTCATTTTAAATAAACTCAATCTGTAAATGCACACTGTTGCTTTCCCGCCATTAGTATTATTATTTGCCATTTCAAATATGGAACAGCGCGCAGCGCGAGCCGTGCGGCGGCGATCAGTTCCATAATTACTTGAAATGGAAAATAATGCTGTTATGGAATTTGTATGGACTATAACTTAACTATTTGCTTTGATAACACACGCGTTTGTTATGGCCTGCTTTACATACTTAAAACCGGTGGAATTACATCAGCTTTACGAGCAAGGGTGTTAAAAATTAAGTTAATATAATTGTGGTGCTTGTTACGAAAAAGCTATCCTTCCTGAAATACAAAATGGCGGACGCCAATTTAAATGTATATTAATATGATATGGGTGTTAATTCCGAGGTCGATTGGGGTGCTGGTTACGAAAATGCCATCTAAATAACTTAAATCTGTCTCGAGTTGTTCCCTTAGTAAAAATAGCAAATTAATTAAATATAATACAGCTATCGATGTTGATCTGCAATAAATAAATAATTTCATAAATTTTGTTTATTTGTGACAACCCTGGCCGATGCGTTACTGTCTAGACGATGTCGGCATTTTACACGAGATCAAAGGCGTCGACCTACTGTATGATTTTTATACTGTGCTAATACGTTACAATCATATTTTAACTCTGTGGGAAAAACAAGTTATGATGCTTGATGATGATTAGCTAGGTATCTTTGTTGTAACTTTAGACACTAGTTTAACCTTTTTGTGCTTGTTCCAGGGGCAAGGACTGCCGCAGCAATCTGTACCTCCTGCCTACCGGGGAGATAGTGTACTTCGTGGCGGCTGTAGTCGTCCTGTTCAACGTTGATGAGCAGTGCCAGCGACACTACACCGGCCACACAGATGACGTCAAGTGTCTGGCCATACATCCCAACAAGCTGGTGGTCGCTAGCGGCCAGTGCGCGGGTCATGACCGGCTCGATGCCAGGGTGATTGATTGTTTTTTGTCTTGGGTCTTCTTCTCTACAACATTATTTTTAGTTTATGCGAAACCCGATACACGTGTCTAGTATTTTGAAGTAAAGAATCTATGTACGGCCGACAGCTTGCTGGCAGGTCAACCTACCCGAAATTGTCATAAATTTCCAATCAACCTTGAGCCTTAATGCTTCACTACATAGTATAAAACAAAGTCGCTTTCTCTGTCCCTATGTCCCTTTGTATGCTTAAATCTTTGAAACTGCGCAACGGTTTTTTTTTAATAGATAGAGTGATTCAAGAGGAAGGTTTCTATGTGCTTAATATGCATAACATATAAGAGGAACACTGATAATTTTTGAGGTTTCTAACACATGTCGCAAAATAAAGCCATTTTTTTGAGCTTACATTGCAAACGCTGGGTGAACCATATGAGATAGATCAAAATAATGTACTACAGTATTGTAGACATTAAAAATGCCTACAAAAAAGTCCGCGACACCATATCTCTACCTACTATAGTTTCTTTATTATGACTACTTTTTATGTTTGAAAAGTTAATTAAAATGCCAGTCGAAATCAGAGCCCACTATTTGTTCCTTATTATTAATCCTTATCCAAATAAATTACGTCATATCAAAGGTAATTTTAGTAGCAGCAGATCTCTTTTTGAATTATTGGAATTGGTTGTTTCATTCAGGAGATATCACGATTTATTCAAAACTAAACAAAACCAACAAAAACTAAGAAAAAATCTGCGTGCCGCTCGCGCCCCTGCCGGCCGCCTGCTGCATGAGTGTTTCTCTGCTTAAACCGCGGAGTGAGTGGGCCGGAGCGGGGGACCATTATTTCAAACAAACTTGCTACCCCGGGTAAGCTATCATTCAGTTTGAAGGTGGTGGAACTGGCTATCCATGGAAAGGTCGATGAGGTCGATGGGAAGGTAGATATATCTTGCAGAGTCAGATATCGGCTGATGGGCGACACAGCACAGTAGACATTATTTTTATTGAAGGGCCACCGTTTCTTGAAGAAGGCTTAGGTACCTGTATCGTTTGTCCACGTGCGAAGCCGGGGCGGGTCGCTAGTTTGTTATAAGAATAAGAAAACGTTGATTTTAAGTCCGATTGTGAATGAAATAGTTATTCAATAAATCCACCAGAGAGCATTTTGTGGTGCTTGGTCGCAGAGGAAATATTATTTACCTTCAGTTGACGCCCGACCGTACATTTTGTGACTGTCTTTAGAGAGCGTGTGCCGTCGTAAATATCTACTCTGTTTTTTATTAGATACGTATCTCGTTGATAATAATAATTATATATTACGAGCTGTAGCCCGCGACTCTGTCCGCGTATTGATATAAAATAAGCGCCTGTTTAAATTATGGGAGCAATATGTACGTAGTGGACACACGGTTGTCGCTATATAGAAGTTTATTATTTTTTGTTTTTATTATTGTTTAGTCGTAGTTTTGGCGTGAAACAGAGATATTTTCGCATTTATAATATTAGTATGGATAACGAGTTGTATTTTAAATAGAATATTTACGAACCTTGTTTTAAGAACACAATCTATACATAATTTAATTTTTAAATATTGCCGAATTTAGTTTTCCTTACATTTTAGTTTAATTTATTAAAATAATTTAGATGCTTCGTGCATTGGTTTATGTTGAAATTTTTAATCAAATTATAATTTAAAATATAAAGATCACGGAAAGACAATGGTGTATTGACTGGCTTTGCGAGTCATGGTTTGCGGAGAGCCCGTGGCAATTGCTGTGTCTCTGGATAACATTTATTGACTACATAATTTGCCAGTCAGATGTAAACGCAACAGCCAAGGAGAGGCGCGTTATCGAAGCCAAACCGGTCGCGGTATTCACTGGACACACGGCTGTCGCTATATAGAAGCTTATTATTTTTTGTTTATAATATTTGAGAAACTAGTTTTCTTAACTAGTTTCTCAAATATTACATATAACGTTGCCGAAAAGTCTTTGTCTGCTTTATCATAAAGTCGAAAAGTAGTAGAAGAACCTTGCGTATAGCGTACACATATCACGACCACTGCGTCAAACTTAGTGTGATTGTTTTGTGACGCGGAGTAAACACACATCGACACCAATTCAGTTCCATCCAGGCATTCGAGACGACAACATGAGGTTTATTTTTATAGTATTGTTACTCGCAACGTCAGCCACAGTGTCACGATGCAGCCGTCGCCATTTTAAACACGGAATTTCACTCGGGCAGTCAAGACGTGGTACAGGCAAGATACAGTTCTACCCTGCCTCGACGGCATTGGCTATATACAGAAATGGCAGTCGCGCGCGGCACAACTCCCATCATCACGCATACCCTGCTTCGACGGGATTTCCTGGTAAGACACAACGTCGGCTGCAGAAGATAGACTACGGGTCAACCTACCACCCTGTGTATCAAGGACACCTGCCCGTCTATGTATACGAGTACCGAGACTCTGGCAGCAGATTCGATAACTTGCTGACTGGACTAGCGTTGTACAACTTGGGCTTGAACAGTCACTTTCACAATTATAGCTCCGAGAGACAGTACAGCAGCACCCCGGGAGAGATATGTATGCTGGGCATCAGTAAACGAACGGGCGAGTACGAAGAGACGCGCATCGACTGCAACCTGATGTCGAGTTTTATTTGGGAGGACAAGTGGAGCACAACGCGAAACGAACAACATGTTGTGAAGAACACGACAACGGCGAAAGTGACTCAGACTGTGAACGGAACTGGAAACTCTTCAGTGACCACAGTGTCGGTGACTAATGACACTGTACAGGACGCTCTGAAGGTGAAGGGACCCTCTATAGCGGTGACCCCGGGCATGACATGTTACGTGATCAGAATGTTCAGAGGTACCACTACCTTACGGAAACCTGTGCGTTGTAGACTATTGCAAGAGTACGCGCGAAGCTTAGGATATCGAAGCTTTGACGATCGATGTGGTGCACAATGTTTACTGCCCTATCAGACGGTAATACTTAATTGTCTGATAGTATATTTAGTGAGATATAAAGGGTAAATTAAAAGTTATAAGTACTAATCGTTGTATATTTTTAACTTTTACTTCACGTGGAAACTGTCTACTTACTCATACAACAGTAGGTACTAGTAGCTTTTCTTTTTTATAAGTCTACTACTACTAAAACTAAAATTAATTCAATGTTTCTTAAAAACTATTTTTACCAGTTATCATATAAACAAAGAAGCCATGTCATGTTTCTGACCACAACTTCATCTACTATATGAAAATAGAGAGTTGATATTCGAAAAATTTAAAACTAATAATTTTTTGGCAACAGTTCAAATTGTCAATGATAACACAAATGTTAACAGCGCCATTTTCCCATTTTTTAAATCGGACATTCGATTTTACATTCTTTTCATATGATCTGACCAAGATTATGTTTGGACGTTTTTTATTTCGTTTTTCGGCATTTATTCTCAGATAAGAAAACACTGACAGTCGTGGTGGCCTAGTGGTTAAAACACCAGCCTCTCAAGTATGAGTGTGCGGGTTCGATTCCGGGTCAGGTAAGTACCAATGTAACTTTTCTAAGGTATATGTACTTTCTAAGTATATCTTGGACACCAATGACTGATTACAAGGTGAAGGAAAACATCTTTAGGAAACCTGAATTTTTAGTCTGAAATCGTCAACCCGTATTGAGCAAGCGTGGTGATTACTCTCAATCCTTCTCTGTCCTTGTGTGTACCTGTGCCCAGCAGCGAGACGATAAAAAAGGTTGATGAAAGGTTGAAAGTGGTCGTACTTTACTTACAGAAATAAATAAATTATCAGTTTAATTAATCTTTAGGCACTGAAGTTACTGTACTATGTAGTCGATTCCTCGAATGCCTTTAATACCGACAGTCACGACGTCCTATTAGCTATCCTGTCCTGTGTTATAAAATCTCTGCCGAGGCACTGGAATGGTTTTCCGCTTATCTTTAGAAGTTAGAAACGTAGCAGTCCGTCGCAGGCTGTCCTGCTTGGTAATTGCGTAAAACACTATACGTAGCAATGGGTTTCATTTTGACAGTTGAATTCGGGAGTACAGCGTTTAGATCCGCCCACATGGACAAGGTCAAGGGCCTAGTATACACCTTGTGCCCCAGTGTTTTACCTCCTCTTGCCACTTCTACTACTTAATCTAATACTAGGGCGGAAATCCGGCAAGGAGGTTCGTGCGGAGACCGTGCGGTATCCCAGGACTAGCCATGACTCTCTGGGACGCGATCACCTGGCGGATTTGTCGCAGCCTTACTGCCTTACGCCTTCTTTCGCCTCTTCTCTTCCATTTCTATTAATTTTGTGACTTCTGTTTTCTTATAGATGCCATTGTCAGACTGGAAATTGAATGCCGGAAGCACCAGCTTTCAAATATAAAACGAATCATCAAAATCCGTTCAACCAGTCGAATTCGTTCTGAGGTAACAAATATAATATGAGAGCAGCGGTGGCCTAGTGGTATGTATCGGCCGCGACTAAGGAGTTGTACCTTGGTCAAATGTTCGAATCCCTTTAGGTGCTTTACTTAGTGTAAATTATTTTCATCACCACTGCTCTCAAAGCGAAGGAAAACATCGCGAGAAGGCATGTCCTAAAGGCAAAACTTGGAAGACATGTGACATCTACCAACTCGCATTGGCCCCGCGGGGTAGATTACGGTGCACTCCCTCTCACCGAGAGGAGGCCTGTGTCCCAGGACTGTGAAGATAGGCTGATTATGTCATCTAAACATAATGTAATGTAATTCAATCTGCGAAGCAGTGATGCTGGCAAAGGAGGAAGCGGAGTGCGAGGCTGAGCGAGTATCTTAGCGCCCTCACGCCACCAGCCGCCGCAGGAGACGCCCCGGTCGGGAGTTATCATCGAACTCTCGGCCACCGTAGGCGCTTGCGGGCGCAGCTAGCCGCCCGGTAAGGACCAGACCCGAGTCGACGGCGCGTTGTGTTTCACGCGCGCCTCAAAGAGATGTCAGCACCTCGTGACGGGGTCCACGAAGATCAATACCTCCTGGGTCAGGGTTGCGGGTTGGTTAAAAAAGAAACCGTGGCCCTGGTGCACAGGCAAGTGAAAAAAACACGGATGGGTTTTAGTCAGTATAAGTCTGACTCGCCCTTCCGCTCCGCCCTAAGCGGGAGAGGTCATTTGATGATTACCCATTCAAAACAAAAAAAAAGGTAATTCAATTAAATAAATAAATAAATAATAAATAAATATGGTATGACCAAGATTGTGCTTTAGATGGAATTATGACCTGTGCAGTAAAGTGTGTAATCCGATCGTAAATTAAGGAGAAGAAAGACTGAAAAATACTCAGAAGTTTTGAGAAGTTGTGTGAAAAAAATAGAACAAAAAACATGACAAAGAATGAATTACATAAAAAAAAAAGATGATTTTGGACAACAATCTGTTGGTAGTATTATAAGCAGCTTATATTCTAGATAGAGTTAGTAACATTGATATTAAAATAGTTCCTATAATTAAAACAAAGGAGGACCAAGTAGGAAAATATGTTTTCTATGTAATCAACCTCCGCACAAAATACTTGATATTTGGAGCATACATAGCTCTCCTTCACAGCTGTTAGGATATAGTTGCGAATACTCTGCACACGTACTTAGCAAATTTAGGAAAAAAAAAAACGCGTTAATATTACTTGACAATTGACAATTAAATAATTTACCACTAGTAACTTAGAAAATAATAATATAGTATCATCAGGAAATTAAGTATTATCGTCTTCAGGGGCATCAAATATGGTGCAACACTTCGATATTGTGAGCTTCGTACTCTTGCCACAATCCACCGGTTTCCGTAAGGCAGTGATATCTCTGAACATTCTGATCATGTAACATGTCATGCCCCGGGGTCACCGCTATAGAGGGTCCCTTCACCTTCAGAGCGTCCTGTACAGTGTCACTAGTCACCGACACTGTGGTCACTGAAGAGTTTCCAGTTCCGTTCACAGTCTGAGTCACTTTCACAACATGTTGTTCGTTTCGCGTTGTGCTCGACGTGTCCTCCCAAATAAAACTCGACATCAGGTTGCAGTCGATGCGCCTCTCCTCCCCGGTTCGTTTAGTGATGCCCAGCTTACATGTCTCTTCCGGGGTGCTGCTGTACTGTCCCTCGGAGGTATAATGGTGAGAGTGATTGTAGTACGGCGCTAGTCCATGAGTTAGCAATTTCAAGAATACGCTGCCTAACTTTTGGTAGTCCTTCACGTAGACTGGCTTGTGTTCTGGATACCCAGGGTAGTAGTTCTTTTGGACCACGTTGGGTTGTTGGTAGCCTGTTGGTAATCTGCTGCTAAACATTCGGTAGTCCTTCACGTAGACTGGCTTGTGGCTGGATACCCAGGGTAGTGTTCTTTGGATCACGTTGGGTTTATGGTAGTTTGTTTTGCAGTCCTGGGTTTGTGTCATTTGGACCACGTTAGTTTTTTGCAATCTTCACGTAGATTGGTTTGTGGGGGTAGCCTGGTTACCCAGGGGTTTCAGTCCTGGTTACCCAGGGAGTAGTTCTTTGGACCACGTTGGGTTTTTGGTAATCTGCTGCCAAACATTCGGTAGTCCTTCACGTAGACTCATGTGTCCTGATACTTTGGGGTAGTAGTTCTTTTGGGTAACCACATTGGGTTGTTGGTAGTTTGATGGCATTTGGCCAATGTTACCAGACATTAACTTCGGATACCTATAACTGTACTGTTTGAAGTTTTGAACCATAATCGAAACTGCGTCCAAACCGCGTCCTGCGACTGTTGTAATAAGAAACAATACTATAAAACTCCACATTGATTGCCAGTGCGACGAGTTTGTGATTAAATAACGAAAACGACCCACACCCGTCACTGAGCTACAATGAGCTTTTTGATAACCAATGGTGAAACTTATAGTAGTTATATATATGTACCTTTCTATCCTGTTTATCTACCTGTTTCTTCCCCATTAGCAATTTTAATTAGGTATTTAAAAAGTTAATTATAGTGTTATTTTTATAATAATGTAATGCCTAAAAGCCTTTTGTCTTAAAAAAAGATGTAGGACCTGTAAGTTGGTGTTAAATTATTTGCTAAAGATATATCGTACTTCAGATTTCTCTTAGAATTGACAATACGACCGCGAAATGCCCTTACTTCAACAAAATGGGAGGCATCCAATTGTCCCATTTGATAGAACGACTTTGGCAATAATAATAATAATACTTAATTAATTGTTGATGTAACCATACGCATGACGAGAACTTCGTGAAAGCCGGGAAAGATAAATCAAGTATCTTGCCTTGCTCTCGCGAGGTTCTTGACATATGGGATGTGGATTCAGCAATCATTTACCGATTGTCGTGACAGCCAATGACTTAATAGGCTCATGTTAGTTGCATGAAGAACCGCTTTCAAGCACGCTTTCAACCGGCGAATCAAGCCCAAGATTGATTGTTTGACTCTGAAAGGTACTTCTGAAACGGCTCACATTGTGAAGTGGTTTTCTCTGGAGCCTTGACCGCCGGTAGTTTGGACCCTGTTTCCGATGACAGTGGTTACTATTTTTTATATTTTTAATCTTTATATATATAATTCTGCTTTACGTGTGTATGTCATTGAACTCCTCCTAAACGGCTTGACCGATTTAAATGAATTTTCTCATGCGTTTGTGGTGCCGTGGATGGTTTAGATTCACAAATCAGCCCGGCTGATGGCGCTGATTTGAAAAGCATGTGTGATCTCGAAACGTTGTTTCGACTTCACAAACAGTTTTGTGTTACCCTGGTACCTTGCACCTCTACAACTAGGCACACCAAAAGTTCTTCCATGTAATTATTATGGTTTAATAATGAATCAGCTTCATTGTTTCTCTGACTTCTTCTACAATTTTGTGCTACCCTGGTACCTTGCACCTCCAAGGTAGAGAAAATGAAATTCTTCTGCTTAGTATTGATGAAATGTTTGTTACAAGGTGAAGGAAAAAAATCTTATGAAACCTGACTTTAAGGCTGAAATCGCCAACCCGCATTGAGCAAGCGCGGTGATTACGCTCAATCCTTTCTCCTTATGAGAAGAGCTATGCCCAGCAGGGGGACGATAAAGAAAGGATGATGATGATAGCTACATTGTTTCGCCTTCCTGCACTTTGTGCTACCTAATTATCCTAATTTAAAAAGTAAAAAATAAGATCATGTGCCTTTAAGGCGAACAAAGTTCGCCGGGTCAGCTAGTGTTAATACAAAAAATGGGACTACCTAATATGTTTATAATATAAAATAAAAGAATAATAATAATTACCCCACCTTGCATTACTTGTACTCGAACTCCTGCGCCATGGGGTTTACTTTGCTGGAACAGGTTATATAATAAAACATATTTGGTCTGGCCAAATATGTTTTATTACCATGTTCTACATCCCACTACAATAAGGCACCATCCCACTGGGCCTTTGCGAAATAGGTCGAAGTTAGAAGCAATGTGAGGTTGAACCTGTGGTCGTTTGTTTTATTTTTACTAGCTGCGGTTTCACTCCATAAGTTTAGATACCGGCGGATTTTAAAAAAACGTTGCCCCACACTAGGTATTTCTCCTGCATTGCGTTTACAAACATTTAACGTCACATACACAAACAGCCAGACCTGGAACAATTATTTCTTAGGCCATACAAATATTTGTTCCGTGCGGGAATCGAACCTGCGACACGCAGCGCGGCAGTCGATCGCTCAGCCACTGCGCCAATCCTAACCTATGTGTTATTCTTGTGCCATGCGTTCAGTAGTTTAGGCGTGAAAGCGGAACTAACAAACTCACTTTCACATCTATAATACATAATATTAGTAAGGATGCTTATATATGCCTTTGCCCAGCAGGTGGACACCGTGGGTTTGAAAAATATATGCTTATTTGTGCAAATAAAAATCTTTAATATTCAAAACGTCTTATATTAACTTGTTTATAAGCAAAAAGGTCGACCACAAGCCCATTTTCCATATACTATAACAAACATCTCCCTTTGAAAACGTTAGTGATGTGAGCTTGAAGTCAGTTGAAGATCTGAAGCTAGAGGTTATTACTTGTCATTTCAACTAGAGTTAGAGATTGAACACTAGTTATTTCATCTGAAGCTAGAGATGGCATTTGCCTTCATTTCAGCTGAAGCTAGAGACTCGGAAGATCGAGACTTTCACCTAAGTTATCACGGTGATATTATTCTCTATAACAATGGATGCTGTATGATTAATAGATAGGTGCAGTTTCCGAGTATTAAAGGAGCATGTATGTTTAATAAAATGATTAAGTTTCAGTTTTCCGTACATAAAAATAAAATAATTAATTTAGTAATTAAACATTGATATTTTCTGAGAAAAGCTTTCAAGTTTTGCCAGCACTCGTAATACTTCGCGTCCAGTTTCTGACAAGTCTCAGCCCCACTTCGTTATAGCTGTTTAAAGACTCGAACATAAACGCCTGGAAAAGAAATAAATTTAAAACATACTTTCTTATCAACAATATTATACAACGTGTAACATAAAGGGTACCTTATATACATAACAAAGGCATGGCATCTTTACATGATATCAAACGATATTGGAAGGGTTTTTAATCCTATCTTTTTATGTTAGGAAGTTATGAGGAAAAACTGCATGTGATAGGCTACTATCATACTAGTCGCACAGAGGTATTGAAGACATTTATCGGATTTTGGCAAGTGGGTAACGACGGGTAACGAGTAGTTATTAACGCATAGTATGCTGCCACGTTTGTTATGATTCTACTTTAAGAAACACACGAAACCGAAAATTTGGTACCAATTTTTGAGTATTATATTTTTGAGTTGAAACCCTTCCGATATCGTTTGATATCATCTAAAGATGCCATGCCTTTGGTATGTATATATACCTTTTGTTACACGTTGTATACCTACTAGACATTACTATTCACTTATAAAACATACTAGATTGCCCGTGCTTCGCCCGCGTGGAGTTCGGTATGTCGCGCTTTTTAGATTTCCTCGGGAATATCAATTTTTTTCCGTAATAAGGTAGCCTAATGTCCTTTTCTCAGGGTCTAAAGATTGTCTGTGCTAAATTTCATCAAAATCGATTGAGAGGTTTAAGGGAAAGCGTAACAGACAGACAGACATAGTTACTTTCGCATTTATATTCTTCTTCGCTCTTTTCTTTTATAATCTTTTAAAATAACCTTTGAATGGACGATGCTCTGTTATTTATCGCTTAACAGCAATCTAAACAAACTATCCATCTCATCATTTGGGGATTCAAATCCCCAGGGTGTCACTGTATGTAAAATGTCTACTTCTATATCTGTAATTCATATAGTGTACATACAATAAAGAGTATATTCATGACTGGGTTTAAAAAACGAACTTGACGAACCCCTTTAGATTACCCCTCGTATTCTGTGTGAAAAGGATAAGACAAACTCGTAATCATTACAAAATCGACACACAAACCACGTCCCGCATTCCGAGCAGGTTCGAGAAACTAGTTGCACTGAGACTGGGATTTCGAACTCTACCTGAGTGTTTACTGCAATTTTCTGGGGAACCAACTTTCCATAAGAAGCGCCATTGAAACACTTGTCATCAGGCCCATGCGGAGTCATCATGGAAAGTGGGAGGGACGCGCCACCGGGCAGAAAACCTCCTTCCTTCGCCTCGTATGAACCCAGAATAAGCCCCCCATGAACTACTCATGCAGTTTCTGAAATTTTAAATAATTATTGCTAATAATGTGATTTATGTTAAGAATGCTTTTTATCTGGCTAGATTTCCTGCTTTGGCTTTGGCTTGTTTAAAACTAATATGAGCCTTATTTTTAAGCAACTAAGTTTTACATTCTTAAAAAGTTGTAAAATGCTTTGACTCGCATTCGCTTATGGGCGTAGTCATATACTTACATATATGTATGAGACGCTAACATAACAAAGTCAAGTGCGATCTGTGAATCTTTAAGAATATTAAGAATTTTAAAATAATCCACATCCCAAGCTTATAAATTCTTTTTGTCCAACTAGGATTGAGGGTGGGATTCTTGGACATACATGTTTTTTTTACGCGGAAACACATGTAGGTGGTGAATAAACGGAATAATCCGAAGTCCAAAGCACAATTCCAGTGTTGGATTAGGGCTTACGGCTCTGTTTTCGTCAAAGGGAAGAGAGACTTTTATATTTTTTCTTAACTAAATAACTACTCAGAATATGCAGCTAGAGGGTTAAGTCATATATTTTAAAGGTCTTAAATATGGTCTAGATATTGAAATTATCTTAGGTTTGGCCGCAAATTTTTTTGGACCAGAATGCTTGATGACTTTTATAAATTTAAAAAGGCAGATAAATAGATATATAATCAAAAAAGAGCAAAATCAAAATTGATCCAAAATTGATCATACACATATATTTTTCTGTTGTATAAGCAATGAAATCCTAAATCTATGGTTATAGGGATCACTTTTTCTCCCATTATACGCAACCAAACTTGACAAACCGGGTGTCAAAACCCACAGAACACTGAACATTCATGAATATCAAATTCCATCAAAATCATATTCAATTCCGTCTTCCTTCATAATTTCACTTAGTTTTTTTTTTTTTTTTTTATTTATTTATTGTATAGGCTCTAATAAACTAGCGCGCTTTACCATCAACGTTTGCTTCAAGCTTAGCTTACCTACAGGCGGGATTGCGGTCAAGCACTTGTTTATAATTATTTAAAAACATTGTTTTTTTTTTTTCAAAATTTACTACTATAAATTGGTCCGGGGACGCCTGCTCTGATAGTTAGCGCAGGCGGCTTTGTAATCGCAAGTTACTCATACTTCTCATACTATTTGCTATCAAGCAAACGAACAAAAAGTACTCTCGCTGGGGACAGATTCGAACCTGCGGGTATAACCCATTGGATTTCAAGTCCAACTCCTTAACCACTCGACACCTCAGCTGTGAATGACATGATTGAATTTATTGTCCGTATTATTAATTAAACCTTTTCTATTGCAAAGGTAAGTATAAACAATGAACAATGTGGGTTAATGAGTAATGTTTCTTATTTCGTTATTTATGGTACGTTATGACAATAGTTCAGTCACTTAGGTTTCACCCGGAATTTGAGATAATAAGCTGGAAACTCGTATACAGCTTCATTTTGCGTTCTAAAAGTTGTCTGAAAAGTCTCATATTATCTGTGTCTGTGTCAAGTTATTCGAGGTCAAGGGTCACGAAAATCGTTTTTTTGCAATTATCTCCGTTTCTATTGTCTGTCGATGTTACAAAGACAAAAAATTTGCTCTACAATTTTGTCAATCAAACATTTTTTATATAAAGTCAACTGTTTTTGAGATAGAGAGCGGAGAGTACCCAGCGCTCAGGCACAATACTGTAATACAAGGTCAATACAATTTATTGCTGATACTATTGTAATGATTTAAACTCTGTTTTTAATCTCGTACTAAACTGACATGAGTGTTGGCAGTTTATTGCAATTTTTAAATAGTGCCGAAACTTAGCGTTCATAAAATCAAGTATGGTTTTTTTACAATAAGTTATCCTGAAATAATGTGTAGGTACTTATTAAAAAACGTAATAATAAAATTAATAATAAAATTTGACATTTGCATGTGTCAATTTAGTCTACGAGATTAAAAAACAGAGTATAGTAGTAACTATACAACGTGTAACAAAAGGGTATATACATACCAAGGGCATGGCATCTTTAGATGATATCAAACGATATCGGAAGGGTTTCAACTCAAAATAAAATACTCAAAAATTGGTACCAAATTTTCGGTTTCGGGTGTTTCTAAAATAAAATCATAACAAACGTCGCAGCATACTTTACATATGTTAATAACTACTGTTACCCGTCCCTACTTGCGAAAAATCCGATAAATGTCTTCAATATCTCTGTGCGACTAGTATGATAGTAGCTATCACAGGCGGTGTTTTTTCCTCATAACTTCCCTAACATAAAGAGATAGAATTAAAAAACCCTTCCAATATTGTTTGATATCATGTAAAGATGCCATGCCTTTGTTATGTATATACTCCTTTATGTTACACGTTGTATACAAGGTATTATGAGCGCTAAGTACTCTCAACTCTCTATCTCAAAACGGTTGACTTTATAAAAAATGTTACAAACATATGTATAAACAAACAAATAGACCCAAAACAATTACCTGTAGGTAGGTCATACAAATATTTGTTCCGTGCGGACATGAAACCCGCGACACGCAGTGCAGCAGTTAATCACTTAACCACTACGCCACCGTGCCGTAATTGCCTACTTAAAACCAATATGTACACGTACAGTAGTATGTAATGGGTTTCATTTGACAATTCAACAACATTGATTGTGTTTGATTCTTGTAATTTATTCACATAGCGTTAAGTTAACAGTTCACTGTCAGCCTGCATGACATCCTAAGTCAAGAACTTCCAGCGTTTTCGTGCTAAGGCCAACGTGGACCTGAACTGGTTTTTTTTTCTCTATCTCTCAGGGCGCTCCACCCTGTGCCGTAAAAATTGGGGAGCACCCGGTACGGAAAGGCAAATGACGAACGCATAGGTGGGTTTTCGCCAGTCAGAGTCCAGCATACCGATCCGCGTCCCCGAGCAGAGAATAGGTCATGGAATTTTTCCACCTTCGGAAAAAAAAGCCTTTGAGCGGTGGAGGTCCATTGATTCCAAAAAAAAAGGTAATGATAAATAAATAATTGTTTTTCAATAAATAATTTCATCCCAATTACTGAATCTTCATTGTGCATCGGTAAGACGTACCTACTTGACCGGTTTTTAGCATATATGTAGGTAGGCTCTCTCGCCTCATCTAGGTATGTATATCTCTTCTCAGGAAATGACTTTCTTATGAAAGTCAAATAAGCTTAATCTTTACTTTAACAATCGTAGTAAGCAGCTGAGGTGTCCCAGTGGTTAAAGAGTTGGACTCGAAATCCAATGGCACTGCCCAAGCAGGTTCGAATCCTGTCCTCAGCGAGTTTTCTTTTTTAGTCACTTTTGTTTTGAACTGTTGATGTTGTAGTTTCTTTAGTGTACATTTTTAAAGGATATACACGGTACATACAAACGACGGATGACGTATGGTGGCGAATAAAAGGGAAAATCGTAGCACGTGGCGTTCTGCATAGTATCTTTGTTACAATTGTCTAAATACCCAGTTTAAATCCCCGGCTTTTACGTTTTTATTACTGTTTCTGTGGAGTTTATGTTTGTTAAGTTTTTTTTTATTAAGTTTGTTTTTTTTGACATTTTCGACGCGTTAGTGAAGCCTGTTGGTTGCACCAACATTTTTTTTTGTTTTTTTAATACAACACACGGATTGAGCTGGCTCCAAAGTAAGTTCGAGACTTGTGTTATCGTATACTAACTCAACGATACTATATTTATAATAGATACATTAAAGAAACCCTGTCCCAAACGATCCGTGAAGGTATTGTTAGGTATCGTTAATTGATTCTAATAATGCCTACAAAGCCGGGCTAAACTTAAAAAAAATCCCCCAAAAGGGTGGAGGGGGGTAACGGCACGTGGTCACATCGCTATTTGCTCCGTTTAACAAATGGTGTTGTCAGTTTTGCCTGTTGGAAAATTACCAGGAAAAGATTATTTCAAAAATTATTAGTTGCTGTGATGATTATGTAAAATTTTATATTATATTTGTCGTCGGACAGGGGTTTTTACATATTGCATATGCAATAAGTCCGACCCATAAGGATAATAAAGGTTAGGTAAACACTTGACCAAATAGGATATAAAATTTTACATAATCATCATAGTAATGAATTTTGAAATAACCCTCTTTTTCCTGGAATTAATTCCAATTTCCCCGAAATTTGGTAATTTTTTACAAAAGTATTATTACCGGTATTATTATTTACGAATAGCGACGCGACACGTCACAGGTGCCGCGTGCTCCTGCCCCTGCCGCCCGCGGAAGGGTGTTGCTTACACATGTATTAAGTTACCTCGTTTTGCGAAATAATATTATTTTTAGGGGATTTTTTTAAGTTTAGCCTACTTTGTGGGCATTAGTAGTATCAGTTATCGATACTAACAATACCTTCACGGATCGGACTGGGCTTTTACTTTGTATTATATCCAAGACCCAGGCCAATCAGGAAAGATCATTTCCATCATGACCCGGCCGGGGAGTGAACCCGGGGCCTCCACATCGCAGGCAGACGTGACCGATGCGCCACGGAGGACGACATTATATTTCAGTCCATACGTATCATGAGTAAAATGACCTAGTATTATGCACACATTATCAAAACGAACTTTAATTAACATTAAAGTTTTTTTGCAAACTGTACCGTCCGAATGACGTCACAGAGCGAGGTGCACAGTTAATTCGCGCATGTTATAGTGCAGTGGACGGGTCATTGTCCACCCGCACTACTTCATCAGCGAAATATCTTATCATGTTTCTGAACAGTTGTGTAAACGGAAGGTCAAGTCACCAAGTATACCAAAGATAACATCAGTAAATTGAAAGTGTTCACAGCTGAGGTGTCCGAGTGGTTAAGGAGTTGGACTGAAAACAATGGGTTATACCCGCGCAGGTTCGAATCCTGTCCTCAGCGTATTTTTAGCACATGCAAGAATTCAATTTACAATTTTATACTGTTGACACATTCGGCAAGTTTGCCATCGGAAACGACGACACTAAATTAAAGGCCATTATTACTGAGTTTTTGTTACGCAATTACTCCAAAGTTCTAATGTAAATGTTTACAATAAACTTTTTACTTACTATGATAATATGGAGGTCGGAAGGTGTTCTCCTGAACGGACCACCTCGGAGGGAAGATGACGAAGTCAGCTATGGTTCACCGGTCTTCGTCGACGGGCACGTCAGCACAGTGAATATTGACGGGTCTACCATTGAAATGATTATTATCTACTGTCTATGGAATACTAATTAAATAATAATCACAGAGTACTTTTATATTAATAATTTTCTCGGTGGTGGAACAACATTACCACCCACCAGACAAAGTCTTGCCGCCAAGCGATTCGTGTTCCGGCATGATGTCTGGTGAAGCCGTACGGAGGACGGGTCTGAGCAGTTGTGTTGCGATGTGCCTAATGTTGTTGTTGTGTCGGGAGTTTGGCTCGTGAGGGTCTCCAGATCATCCTCTGGCGCAGTATCGTTGGTCGTGTGTTGGGTTAAACATTGCATCACCTCGCTCAACTGCCGTCTTCCTTTCTATTCACCCAGTTTTTTGAGTGGAATAGGCTTAATAAGCTAGTGCGCTTTACCATCAGCGATTGCATCACTGCTTACCATCAGGCGGGATTGCAGTCAAGCACTAGTTTAATATAAATAATAAAAAAAAAAAGAATACCTTAATTTGACAGTGTGATTAAACTAAAATATTCCTCCTTCTTAGTGATTTCTAACTAAAATATTTTAGTTTGTGAACAAGGCAATCGGGGTCATTGGCTGCCGACTAAATTTAAGTTCAGTGCATCTTTTCTTTGTATTTAATTATGAAAAGGACAGAACCTGTCAAATTAGTCAGCTCTTGAAATAAATTGACGTATTTTTTAATCGACTTCAAAAGGAGGGAGGTTATTCAATTGACCGTATATATGCTTTTTTTTTTGTTTTTTTTTATGTTTGCTTCGCGCATAACTTCGTCGTTTATGAACCGATTTTGATAATTCTTTTTCTGTTGGAAAGAAGACGTTCCTAAGGTGGTCCCATAATAAGGATATCAGGGTTTGATGGTGGAAGACCAGAGAAAACAAAGGGAACTTTCAAAATTTGCAGGGGGACTAGTGCATTTCTTAGCATTTTCATTAAGTATTTTAAAGCACTACAATTTGCAAAGGTCTGGAGTAGATCTGATGATGGAGCTGGAGACAGTCGAAGGAACTCTCAACAATTCACAGCCGCTACCTTGTGTTTGGGCTCGATTAATTTGTATTGATAAGAACTTTTACACCTAGATGGGTTGGGACTCATATGAGCTCTGATGATGAAGACAAAGGCCAGTTCAAACTCCTCAACGGCTTACAGTAGCTATTTGTGGTTGGACTTCATTCATTTATATTGATGAGACCATTGCACCCATTGGGTTAAAATAATGGTCTGCAGTAAATTTGATGATGAAGACCATAGGCAGTTGAGGGAATATTTACAGGTAAAAAATTAAAGTAAACAAAATTACGTCAAGCTTCAACTATATTTGCGACCGACTTCCAAAAACTACTACAAAGTGAAAATAACTAATTTCGAAGTCGGTGTCAAAAACGAATATTCAAACCAAAGACACCGACTTCCGAAATTAGTTATTTTTCACTTTGTAGTAGTTTTTGTTCGGCTATGTTTATATTAGCGCCAACGACGCTATTCCTTTGTTCAAAAACTAAACTAAATTTGAGTTCAGTGCACATTTTTCTTCTGTTTTATTATGAAACAGGCTAAGGTATTGCATAAGAATATTGCTTTAGTCGGAACTTAGTATAGGAGCAAAGATGTCTTATTAGAAACGCGGCTATCTGTGGACATGCTTTATTTAACCCCTAACCACCTAGCACCTATTTCGTCCTTAACCACCTACGTGCGGTCACAGAGACCGCTAATATATTATTGCGATTATTTTGGGATTTATGATAAGAAATTAAAGTCCGGTTAAATAAATGCATGTCTATACTTAATTGCTTTATTTAAGCGTCATAAACTAGCAAAAGTAATATAAAAGTTTTATAAAAATGGAATAACATCATTAAATAAGGAAGATGGCACCAAAAATAACTATACTAAGAAAATGAGATCGTTATTCTAAATATTTTAATTTTTCACTTCTTTTTCTATTTCTAATAATTTTTGAAAACCAAAAATAAAATTAAATATCAAAACTAAACAAAAAATAAAAATTAAAACAAAATTGCAAAGACTCAACTTTACATTTTTTCGCGGCAGTAACAACACATTTTTCGCGAACACTCCAAACAAATAGGTACTTTACACACGAAACAGGTAAGCTTTTGCGTTTCTTTTGATTACTCTTAAAGCATGTTTTATGAACTGCAAGTTTTTCGGCAACAGAAGTGTTGTAAATCTTCCTTTAAATAAGAGACTCCAAATGTCAAGGGTGTAGTAGAATTATTGAGAATACTACAGAATACTGGTTTTACACCGGCGTTTGCTGTACAATATTATGCTAAGGTGTCCTTGAACGAGTAACGTTAGGCACAGATGACCAGCGAAAACGATTGCCGAAGAATTTTTTTCTGGCTTCTTCTGACTGCTAACTCGAAAGCGGAATGTCATCTTCTGACGAGTCGCTTTCTGGAGACCTGGATATAGATTGTGACCTTGAAGAGGTTATTGGTGCCGATAAGCTATTTTCATCGTCGTCACCCTAAATTTCAGATTCAGATTCACTATCTTTAGCCTGCTCTTGAACAACGGTTACATCAGGTTTAACGTCGTTGAAATCGAGACTTTTGCTGAAGCCATCTTATAATATTGTTCGTCATTTTACTCATTTTGACTTTAAAACAGTAGTAATAAGTAATTATAACAAAAAGTCAATCAACCACCGTCACGTCACGCAACCACCTACGTGCGGTCACGGAGACCGCTGGCGAATTTATTTTACTTACCCTGGCCAAACGCGCGTACGTACACACTTGCCGAGGGCTAGCGCGGCACTGACTGGTGCTTATAAAAGGTACATGAACGCGCTTTGATGCACGCCACTCACACACGGAAATATTTGAATTTCAAAAATCGTTGCGGTCTCTGAGACCGCAGGTAGGTGGTTAAGGGTTAATTGAGATTAAGCATGG